>CAJNDS010002677.1:266037-319130 GCA_905221605.1 Symbiodinium natans | reverse complement strand
GCCGGAGCTCAGCAGAGCGGCACAGCAGGCGCCACACCAGAGGCATAGGTTTCTTCATTGATGTCGTCAAGGCCCGGGTCGAACGATTGCTGTTTCGCATTAAGGACGGTTTAGGATGGGTTCAAAGCGTTGTCGGAGTTGCTAGTGTGTGGGTCGATAAAGCGCATGCTGTACAGGTCGGAGGTGCGTGTAGACGTGGGAGGCAGCTACAACAAACTAGACGTGCGCACCTCAGAAATACTCACACCAGCATACCCCGTCATCATAAGCCACGCGCCATCTTTTCTGTCCTAAACGGCATACAATGTTTAGCAGCACGTGCTGTCCTAATGGGGCCAGACGAGCACGCAAAAGGACCTCCGATTCACCAGGTTTATACTAGGTCAGTTACTAGGTGGAGTTGAAGGAGTACATTCCTGATTGCGCCATCTGCAGCTGAGAGTCTCGGGTCAGCCTGCAGCCAGGTCCTGCAGATGGCCCAGCGCCTCGAATGCACAGCACAGAAGAACATCCTCTTCCGGGCCATTGGCAATCAGCTGATGCCCTCCTAAACTCCTTAAATTTTAAGCCCGCCTCCTGGAGCTCCGCAGACAGTGGAGCCTCGGCTGCGAAAGGGCGACCGGCCACGTCCTGCAAAGCGACCTCGGCTTGGGGCAGCCTTGCGGGTGCCCTGGGGTGGCGGTGGCGGCCTATAGAGGGCCAAGGCTGCACGGAGAAAAAAGGGCTTGAATTTTCCTATGTTGCACTTTCTCAACACATGCCCGTCCTAGAAGCCTGCGATGCTTCACGCACAACGATTCACTGATGGCCAGGGCACCTGACGACAGTGTAGGAATAGGCGGGGGCACCAGGATGGATCGAAGCCTCAGTGCAGAAGCTTGGCGAATGGCAGCTCTTTAGCTGTGATCGCTTTGTATTCGCATAAGACCGTCTTTGGCCAAAACAGAGTGTCCCTGCACATGGAGGCTTCCGATGGCATCTAAAGGGGCCTGGGCTCTTGGGCAAAGCCACGCATGGACACACGCACGCAATTATTCCCATTTGCATTGGAAAGAACTGCAAAAGGTTCGGCGCAGCTTATCATACGCGGTGAAAGCATGACATCTTCACAGGTGCAGGGTGTCGAAGCAACTGCAACTCACGAAGCAAGGAAGCATCATGGACAGCCTGGCAATGCCCGGACAGCTTTGTGTCCTTGCATGGTTTGGCTCGTTAGAGCCTTTGGGTCCCACGTGCCACTGCACCGTAGCCGTCCGCATGGACAAGTACGATATGTCGAGTCAAGAACAAGCCTCTTTAAGCCGGATTCCCAAAGTAGCGTCTCGATTCCGATTCTGAAGTCTGGGTGTCTGGGTGTCTGATCGTCTGAGCGTCGGGTTGTCCGCAGAGCGTCTTCTGGGTGTGCGAATTGAGGATCGAATCAAAATCCCAAAAGAATTCGGGGAAATCCTAAACTCATCGAGGCTACCTGAACGTCCCGATCCCACTGGACCTCGCTGAAAGGCATAGCTGAGATTTGGGGCTTAGAAGTTTCGGGTCTATTGCCTTCCTTGCCACCTGCATAGCTGGACGAACCACTCGGCAGAAACAACCTTTGACAAACAAAAAAACCACCAACCCCTCTGCCCTCAAAAAAGCTTTCAACAAATAAGCTTCTAAGAGAACTAGAAGACACAAGGCGATCCACATGTCCGAGCCCCGTTGCACAAGGTGAGGGCGGGTTCGTTTTGCAAGGCATTGCGAGATCTTTCGCTGAGGGTTACAACGTTGCAGCTGACACATCTTGAATAGGCCCCCGAGTGTTGCTGCGCACCCCCGCCCCGTGGCCACTACTCATGGTTTTCGGACACCTTAGAGACCGCGGTCGTTTTTTGATCCACCTGAAGACTTGAGAGCTTGATTGGTAAACGGCAACTCTCACGCGCTCTGACGAGCTGGCTCTCGCGACTTCTCATCGCAAGGGAATGGTGGAAGAGCAAAGCGTGTTTCAGTTCAGACAAAACTAAACGTAGCAAAATGACTTTATGATAGAGAATGAACAGCAAATCCAAAACATACATAATGCTTGGCCAAAGTTTATCAGAAGCCGCAGAATCTCCTCCATCACTGCGTCCGCCAATTCCTAAAGCCGAACCTTTCATGCCACCTTACATGCATTCTAGCATCATTTGACAATAACGAAGTTTGCTGCTACTGACTGAACTTTAATGTGCGTGAAGCTCATGAACATGCAGGTTAGATGAAAACAAGTGAAGCTCTTATTGGCAACGATCAAGGTAGGCTGTAAGGGGGCTTGAAGGCTTGAAGGGCCAAAATGCGGATTCCCTCCATGTTTCTCATAAACTGCAGCTGGAAGCCTCCATAGGTGCGGTCGCATAGGATCGGGCGCCCGATGCCCGCAAAGTGCGCGCGGATTTGGTGGGTCCGCCCGGTCTGCCTAGGCTTCAGGATGCTTCAAGCACCTTCAAGCACCTAGGGATGAAACTGTTGCGGGACTGTTGTGGGCCCAAACGCAAGTCGTTTTGGCAGGGCGGCGGCTCTGCTTGCACCAGCATCAAGGTCTGCAGAGGCAGCGTGAAGGTGCGAAGCACCTTGTAAACGGTGCGTGCCTCCGCAAGGCATTCAGGCCAGTGCATTGTATGTTGGAATCTCACGGAATCTCAATGGCACGATGGCTGGCCTCCTTCCCTGCTGATGACCAGACAGACTTCATGGCCTAAGATTCCCGGCTCCAGTCTCTTTTGAGATGCAGGGCGCAAACTGCATCAGGAGGAGTGGACAGGCGCCCACAAAGAACAAAAGCAGCGCTCCCAAATAAAATCCCAAGCCACAGATTGTTCAGTGGAAGGGCCGCTGACCAGGGGCGCAACCTCATGGACCACCCTCTGCCCATCGTCATCCCTTCAAGTTTATGGGGAACTGCGGCAAACTTTCCACCACTTGATACAGACCGGCGTTGTGCAGCACCAATGGTACGTCGCATGAGCACAGACTGAACCTGGGAAGCTCCGACACCCTTTTGTTGCCAGTCCGGACCCAGGCTTTGCCATGGATTCTGATGAAGCCCTGAACCTATCATGCGCTCTTCAAGGCAGATTACGCATTTCGCATGCTTTCCTCCATGCGGGAAGCTCCGGCACCCACCAACTTTTACATCGGGGCGGGCGGGAAAGTTCCACTAAACTTGTGAATGCTTGCGCTGTGCACTGCGCCATGGCAACCTTTGCAAGGACGCCACTTCGCGCGCCATGCGAGCTGATCCCTAAGACTCTCCGGACATCGCGGGCTACGCAGTGCGCCATGAACAAAACACTGCAAACACCTACGTGCCCTGACACCTGCAATCTCGTAGAGTTGTATGGCGCCATCACTGCCAATAACTCTTTCTGCCGCATACCGCACCTACCAAATCGCACATCCAAAAACAAGGATCCATCTCTTTGCCACTCTGAGCCGCAATGGTGCCTTGCACGCCATCTGGCAGAGGCTTCCCCGAGCACAGGAGGAGGTACTTCTTCCTAACCTTCGGGACTTCGCTCGGCTTGCAGGGTTTCCATCTGTACGCATCTGGTTTTCTGCCTCTTGAGATCGCTTGCGGTTGAGCCGTGGGCAGCGAGCCTACCCGCTTCAATCCATGACAAAATCTGCTACTTAAGCGGCATTGTGATCGAACTCTGAGCCTAACGTTCCTTGCCCCTTTCCATCCCTTCCCAGCTGCACCTTTCGCGCAGCAAACTGCAGCTGGTACCAACTGGTCACGCCTCGAACTGCCGGTGCTAGCATTGGAGCAGGTGCAAGAAAAATGCAGTTGTGCGAGGTTCTCTTGATTTAGTTGCTACGGCGCAAGCTCCTCTACGGTGTTCCTAGGCATCTGCTAACTCGAATCTGGAATCCTGAGCTTCTGAAACTCAAGTGCCCTGGTTTGGGTTTCGCATTGCCATGAGAGTCTTGGGGCCTCCTCTGCTAAGCGTCTAACCGTCCTGCGAAGCCCCCTTAACCGTGCATGAAGCCGTTTGCTACAATGTTACAACTTTCCTGCGGCACCTGAGCCGCACGGGGCCAAGGCCACGGGGAGCACGCCAGAGGTCTGCGCATCCAGGCGGGAGAGCCTCATGATCTGGGTGCTGAGGCCTTGCTTCGCCCGCCACCTTCCGTGGGGCAGTGTGGGTCGTTTTGCTTTGGGGTGTATTTCAGTGGAGGGTCTGTAGTCTGTAGGGTTGAGGCTCCAGCAACTGTCCAGTAACTTGCTCGTGCCCGCCCAAGCCTTGACACCAACTGCATCACCTTAATCTTCGCGTCGAATCAGAATGGACGGTTTCTCTAGACAAGCTGACGTGTAGGTGTCTTAGGGTGGTAAGTGAAGAGTCCATCGATAAAGCTCTGAGGCAACACGAAGCTTAGACACATCAAATAAAGGCTCTTCTTGCAGCCCAGCGCTGCCACCGTGTCGCTGCAATCCCCCTTCCTCTACATCCGAGCCGCAGCCTCTGAGGTGATCCTTAACTTGGTTAACTAGAGTCTTCAAACATCCAGCAACTAATTTGGAACGTGCCAACACTGGATTCCGTACTCGCCATGGGGCACTGCTTCCCAATGATCAAGCTCAGAAAGGCGTTTCAACACTGACACTGCTAGCAGGGAGGACGATGTCTGTAGCCGCGCGTGCCCGTTCTTGCCCTTATGCACCCCCGAACTCGAATCGGCAGAAGATTATATACGTCGACCTGAATGAACTCAATCAGGATCAGGGAAGGTCCCTGCAAGCCCCCTTCATTGAAAGTCTCAGAAGCCCTGCAGGCTTTGCCACTGCCAGGAGCCCCGGAGCAGCAGCGACACAGCGCAGGCCTGCGAGATTGTAGAAGTGGAAGCCATTGCCCCAACCAACGCAACACGTAGACGCCACCCTTCCACACAAGACTCTCGACTGTGCCGCCTACAATGCTTCTAGCGAACACAGCAACGCCACGGTGCTGCAAGTTCCCAAGCGGCTAAGTTGCAGCGCATAGCGAGCGAAGACGCTTCTAAGTTTCAGGTCCGGAGTTGCTGTTCTAAGGGCCTCATGGGCCTCCCTCGTTGAAGCCCTTGAGCACCATCGCGGGGAAACAAAACAGGGGCCGTGGGAGCGCACTTTTCTGCTAATATGTACATATATATATATTTATTTATTTATTTTTTTTTTATATTTATTTATTTATTTATATTTATACACACATACACATATAATATATATATATATATATGTATATGCATATACATATATGTGTATATGCATGTCTGCACTGTATCCGCCGACCCCAGCTGGAGCGGGGGCGGCGTCAGTGAAGACCCATAGTGCTCTCCATTCCCTGAGTACGTTCCCGCGCATGCCCAGACCCCCGCCGCTCGACCCCTGGCACCCATGGCCTCAGCACGCCCAAACCCTCGCCGGTAGCCCCCAGTGCTCTGAGTTTTCAGGGCTCCAGTGCATGCCCGCTCCGCACCACATGCCCCCGTGGCCCATGGCCCCCATGGCCCCCATCATGGCCCTGCCGTACCAGGTGCCAAGGCATGGATTAGGGGGGTGTGGAAGGCTCGTGTGTTGGAACGCCTGGGTGTGGGGGGGAACCCCGAAAAACATTGCTTCGACAAGGGGTTGTTGGGGGTTGGGTCCAGCAGGAGGGGTGCGTCCGGCATAGGGCAGGGGGGTGTTGGGGGGGGGTGTGGGTGGGGGGTGGGGGCGTGTGCTGGAACTTGTTGGGGGTTGGGTCGAGAAGAGGGAGAGCAGAGAGCGCCCAACTCTCCTCTCACCCCCACCCCACTACCATTTCCGGTAGTCCTCTCATCACCCTCACCCTCTACCCCTCCCCTCCATTCCCGAAACCCTCCATCCCCAATCCCTGTTTCTGTAGCCCTGACCCCTGCTCCTCCATTTGTCCACTTACCACTGTAGCTCCTACTCCGGCCTTGACCAATCTCTTGTGTTTCGGGTGGTCCAACGCACGCCCGCCCTGACGCTCCCCCCACTCTCCCTACACATTTCACCACGACTTCGCCTGCAACGACGGTGAATTGGTGTCCACATTTCCACCCATTACTGCTGCGTCCCACCCCCCCGCCTACCCCCTCATGACACCACGCTCCAGTCCCCTCGTATCTTGTCCCCTGCTCCACTTATCTTCTCTCTCCCACCCCCAACTCTCCACCCGACCGCCCTCCGCCCCCGACCTGTCACTTTGACCCAACCCCCTCAACGCTCCCACACTCACACCCACCCCTCCCCCCCAGCCCCCACACCCCGTACTGTCCCTCACTCCCTACTTTTCTCCACTTGAAAACAGGGCGAGCGAAAGCTAGGGCACAGGTGTGAAGACCGCGCTGTTCAGTCGTGGAAGCTTTACGGACGAGAGGGTTCGGGCGTGCGAGTGTTGGGGGGAGACTTTCAAGGGTGTTTCAAATCTTCTCGAGCTTTGGGGTCACGGCTTTTTTGGTCGGCGCGGCCTCAGCATTGTCAGTGTGTCGGCGGTGGGAGCAACGCTCTATATGTCACGCGCAGCAGCCAGTATGGCTCAAGGAAAAGACTAGAAACAGATCGCAGAGGCTGCGAAGCGACAGCTGACAACCTGGTCGGCTGCAGGGGAGAGGCGGTTTAGCTAGGCACGGGGTCAAGATTGAGGGCCTAGGGTTCGGATGCAGAAACCCGAGCTGTTAGGCCTACAGTGGCAGCAGTCTTAGGTGTAGACATGTCTCAAATTGCAGGGCCAAGCTTGGGTTTGAGGGTTAAGGAGAGACGATGTAAACCCTGAAACCGAAACTTCCAGCAGTCACTCTCACACACAAATTCCCGATGTCTGCTGAGCAAGGCTTTTAACCAAAGGAGGCCAACCAAAGAGGCGAACGGCGAAGCTGGCCAGGTTCGACAGCGCTATGGCGGCCCCGCGGACAAAGGAAGGTGCAGCAGGCAGGCATACCTTGGAGACATCTCGGGGCAGTCTGTTGAGGTCAGAGCTGTAAGTACAACCTAGCAGGTAGGAGGCATTTGAATTCGAGTGGCTGGTTTCGGGGTTTCTCACTGGGTCTCGGAAGTCGTGCACGCATGCAGGTCTCGATCGGTCATTGGTTGCTTCTAAGTGTAAACTGTGCCATCGAGCTGACCCCGGGATCAAGGGAGATGCAACAGGCAGGCATATCTTGCAGCATGTGAGTACCCTGAGGCTAGAGCTGTATGTCTAACCTGAACGGCTACGAACCGAACAAGCAGGAGGCACTGCAACTTGAAGGAATGGGTTTGTGAATTTTTAAGGATCACGAAGGTTGCTCTACGATTCAATCGAGCACGGGCCGCCTTGAACTGTGCCAGCGGCGAGCAGCACCGCAGACATCGATGCGGTGCCTGAGCACAGGTTACAGGGTAGTGTTCGGTTTCAAGCTATGTGAGGTCAGGTTTGTCGGACTGTCGTTGTTGCTGCGGGTTGAGCCGCGGGCCTAGAGGCAGATGTCTTTGACGCAGTGTCGCACTGCTGGCACATCGTCGAGTCGCCAGCCGCCTATCGCAAGCAAAACAGCAGGACAGTCCTGCAGTTTCAGTGCCGACGAGGCGCTGCGTTTGAGCAAGCAGAAGTTCCTGAGTCGCAGCGGAAAAGGCTCACAAACGGTGGTGTGTCACTGGCAGCCGAGGCTCTGCAGAACTTGCACGCACTTGCAGGCGTTGATGGCGATGAGATCTCCGCCTGCAGGTCCTGGCAGGGGCTGCGGGGTGGCGCAACAGCAGAAGGCGAGCAGGGTGAGGGCTCCTGAGAGAGTTTCCAGCAGCGTGGCTCTCCTGGAGCACACGCACGGGACGTTCTGGAGCAGCTCCAAGACGTCGGTCAGCAGGTTGGCAGGCTCGGACCCAACCCACGTGCCAAACAGGCGGGAGTTGCTCCCGTTCCTCAGCTGACTGCCAGGCAGATAATCACAAGAACGAGCGACATGCCTGCATGTTTTTGTCAAGGGCGAGAGGCCAGCGACTGTGGGACTGGAAGTCGCTCAACCGTCGCAGTGCCTGGCGGTGCAAGGGTCGTCATGGCGCACGTCAGCTCCGCCTGAAGCGTGAGTCGGTAATGCGGCTCCAGGAGCCTGGGCGCAGGGAAGATGCGGCAGATGTCTTGCAGCCTCGGTTGGGGCGGTCGTGGCGACTATGGAAGGACAACCAGCAGGGCATGGGACGTTGTCTGCTTTGCAGCGATGCAGCTGTTCGGAGGAGATGAGCCACTTGCCGTCGTCGGTGTAGTCGGAGATTGCGAGGCGATTGCTGAGGAAGTGGCCGCAGAAACCGAGCACGTCGGCGAGAGATTGCTGGGAGACGTCTCGGTTCGGGTGGAGTATGTGGCCCTGCAGAGGAGCAAAGAGAAGATGCAAGTCCCGCTAACGGGCTACGTAGGGCAGACTTGTAGGACACACTGATTGAGCTTGCTCGTTTTACGGGGTCTCGAGCAGGACTCTGGCAGGAAGTCGCGTGTCGAAGAACATGCCTTGTCGGAGCGCTTGCCTCGAACTCGGCGCGTTGGCAAGAAGGCTTTGCGAGCTTGTCCTCCGGTTGCCTGGGCAGGAGAGAGGGAGACAGAGAGAGAGAGAAGAGAGAGAGAGAGAGAGAGAGAGAGAGAGAGAGAGAGAGAGGAGAGAGAGGAGAGAGAGAGAGAGAGAGAGAGAGAGAGAGAGAGAGAGAGAGAGAGAGAGAGAGACAAAGAGACAGAGAGACAAGGAAGGAAGGAAGGAAGGAATCGACCAGTGGCATACGGCCACGGCCTCCCGCACTCTTCCCCGCTGAGCATCTCAGGGGGTCTCCGCAAGCGTCATCGACCCCCTCCGCCAGAGGTTCCAGAGGGGGTACTATGGGTACTAGAAAAAAGAAACAAGGAAAAAAAACCGGAATTGGTCCAAGTGGGGGGTTTGGGGAGGGGTCTGGGCAGGAAGAAGGGTTGGGCGATGAGGCGGAAGCCTGTGATACGTGGACACTCTCATCGGACTGGAGCCAGGCTGCGAGGGAGGAGGATGTGTTACGGAGTGGCAGCCGAACGCGTTGGTCGGCGGCAGAGCATGCTGTCACCAATCCGACCAACTATCGCCGATAAAACAAGAGGAGAGGCGACTGAGGGCAGGAACCAGCGCATCCAGCGACTGGCGAAGATGCACCGGGAGCACAGTGCGGGGTCAAGGGAAGGCTGGTCGATTTTCTCAGTAACCACAAAAGGCGCCAAGAAGTGTTGGCTGGCGGTGCGCGTGAGGGTGCTTCCGGCACGTCGGTGGAGAGATTGCCCCAGCCTTGAAGGGGAACGAGCCAACGCCAGGCTGGGAGCACTGGCCAACGTGACGCAGCTACTTGAGCCTGTTTGCCTTGCACCAGCAGCGGCCAAAGGCGCAGGAAATAACGGACACCGGTGCAGGGAACCCTGATGTTCGAAGGCACTGGGCGAGAGGGTGGTCTTGACACAACCTTGGTCTGCAGAGAGCCACGCAAAAGACTCCCGCTGGCACACTAACCTCGGTAAAGGCATAGAGCGGGCAAGCCTCACTACAAAAAACGCAGAAGTGGCCCAGATAGGGGGCTTGGAGGCGAGAAGGCTAGTCTGCGCCAGAAGAGGGCAGCAGGAGGGGCAGAGAAAGGGGAGGGGGGAGGACTGAGGCCGGCCAGCAAAGCGAGCTTAAAGGCTCAGTCCAAAGGCAGGGCCGAATGCCCAGAAAGTCCGAGGTGAACTGCAGCACTCACTTGAGCCAGCCAAGGCGGCGAACAAGCCTGGAGGCTACACAACCAGAAACTGGGCCAAGGGAGACTGTGAGGCTGGCCAGCAAAGCGCAGCGAAAAGGCTCAGCCCAAAGGCAGGGGCGGATGTTCAGAGAGTTGGAGGTGAACAGCAGCACCTCACTTTGTTATTGCCTTGCAGCACGAGTAGGGGGTTTGGCGCTGAAGAGGTTGGAGAACGAGAAACTGGGCCTACACGGCGCGACACAGGAACTGAGGCTGGCCAGCAAAGCAAGGTTTGCCAGGCGCAGCGAAAAGGCTCAGTCCAAAGGCAGGCGCCCAGAGAGTCCGAGGTGAACAGTAGTATTTCATGGCAATGAAGAGGCTCTAGAACCAGAAACTAGGGTGCGACGTGGGAGACTGAGGCTGGCCAGCAAAGCGAGCTTTACCAGGCGCAGCGAAAAGGCTCAGTCCAAAGGCAGGGGCGAATGCCCAGACAGCGCCACCAGCTACGCACGCCGGCGTCCAGGTGCACACTCGCCTTCCAAGGTACTGTCACCCCACGGGGCAGCAAGCAGGAAGGGAGGAGGTGCTCTTCGGCAGCAGGGAGAAGCTGCCTTAGTGCCGCCTCCAGCGGCTGGCGAAGATGCACCGGGAGTACAGTGCGGGGTCAAGGGAAGGTTGGTTGATTCCGCCACCCTACGAGGAAGGAAGCCCTGCGCTGGACCGGTCGCCCAGGACTGCAGGCTTTCCTAGCAACCATAAGGCGATGAGAAAGGCGCCGAGAAGTGTTGGCCCGCGGTGCGCGTGAGGGCTTGTTGGCGACTGCGCTGCTTCGGGCTCGTCGGTGAGAGATTGCCCCAGCCCCGAAGGGGAACGAGCCAACGCCAGGCTGGGAGCACTGGCCAACGTGACGCAGCTACTTGAGCCTGATTGCCTTGCACCAGCAGCGGCCAAAGGCGCAGGAAATATCGGGACACAGGTGCAGGGAACCCTGATGTTCGAAGGCACTGGGAAAGAGGGTGGTCTTGACACAACCTTGGTCCGCAGAGAGCCACGCAAAAGACTCCCGCTGGCACACTAACCTCGGTAAAGGCATAGAGCGGGCAAGCCTCACTACAAAAAACGCAGAAGTGGCCCAGATAAGGGGTTTGGAGGCGAGAAGGCTAGTCTGCGCCAGAAGAGGGCAGCAGGAGGGGCAGAGAAAGGGGAGGGGGGAGGACTGAGGCCCGCCAGCAAAGCGAGCTTAAAGGCTCAGTCCAAAGGCAGGGCCGAATGCCCAGAAAGTCCGAGGTGAACTGCAGCACTCACTTGAGCCAGCCAAGGCGGCGAAAAAGCCTGGAGAAACTGGGCCAAGGGAGACTGTGAGGCTGGCCAGCAAAGCGCAGCGAAAAGGCTCAGCCCAAAGGCAGGGGCGGATGTTCAGAGAGTTGGAAGTGAACAGCAGCACCTCACTTTGTTATTGCCTTGCAGCACGAGTAGGGAGTTTGGCGCTGAAGAGGTTGGAGAACGAGAAACTGGGCCTACACGGCGCGACACAGGAACTGAGGCTGGCCAGCAAAGCAAGGTTTGCCAGGCGCAGCGAAAAGGCTCAGTCCAAAGGCAGGCGCCCAGAGAGTCCGAGGTGAACAGCAGTATATCATTGCAATGAAGAGGCTTTAGAACCAGAAACTAGGGCGCGACGTGGGAGACTGAGGCTGGCCAGCAAAGCGAGCTTTACCAGGCGCAGCGAAAAGGCTCAGTCCAAAGGCAGGGGCGAATGCCCAGACAGACGCTTAAGACAAAAGGAAGAAGTGAAGTGGAGACTGAGGCTGGCCAGCGAAACAAGTTCGATGAGGCGGGAACAGCTCAGTCCGAGGCGCGCGGACGATGACCTGAGGAGTGCCCGGAGAATGGGGGGACAAAATCAAAAACACACACACACACACAAACAAAAAAAAACACACACAAACACACACAAACCAAAAAACAAACACACACAAGCACACACAAGCACATGCAAAGGGGGGGGATAGGGACCCGAAAGGAGCGCCACCAGCTACGCACGCCGGCGTCCAGGTGCACACTCGCCTTCCGGGAGCAAGGCACTGTCACCCCACGGGGCAGCAAGCAGGAAGGGAGGAGGTGCTCTTCGGCAGCAGGGAGAAGCTGCCTTAGCGCCGCCTCCGGGGTCCTCCCCCCTTCAAGTGGCTGCGAGCTGCAGAAGGGCCCGTGGGCCCGGAGGAGACAGAGACACAAAGAGACAAAGAGACAGAGAGACAAGACCGAGAGACAGGCAGACAGACAGACAGACAGAACGAATGCCTGGTGAAATGTAAGGACTGTGTAGACGAGCAGAGAAGGCATGGGCGTGGGAAGGCGGCTGCGGAAGGTCTCCAGCGTAAAGGTCGCAAACCTGCAGGGCATGCGCACAAACAAGCTGTGGGATGGGAAGGCAAGGACGTCGGACGGTGTGAGAACAGGAGGCTTCTGCAGTCGAGCCGCGCGGCGCTTCGAAGATAGGTGGCTAGGAGGAAAAGGCCGACTTGTTCTGTCACGGGCATTGCAGAAAAAGCAGGTGTGTTTTGGATATCGTTCAAGGCAGCTGTGAGTGCGTCGCGGTCCACGTGTTTGTCGAGAGCATGGCAGAAGGATCCATCGACGGCATCGGCGAATGTGTACTTGCCTCCCTTCCAGGACAGAAAAGCATTCGGACAGTGGAGGATCTGGAGGACTCTACTCGTACTGGCAGAATCTGCAGGCGGCAGCCGGCAGCCCCAGCGGCAGAGGAAGTATGTGGCAAGGACAGCCTCAGCTGCACAGAGCTCACGACAGCAGTTTGGGGTTGAGTGTCAATAAGTAAGTGAAGGCACAGCAGGCACGTTTCCGGAGAGCTGGCGGAAGTGCCAGGCAGCGACGCGGCGGACCATCTTCCAGCTTCTTGCCTTCAGACAGGCTCTGGCGACCTGCAGGGCACGGCGTAGCAGCAACATGGCAAAGCGCAAGCCTGCATACAGTCAAGCGGCTCTGTGTGTTTCCCGCGCAAGACGAGGCCACCTGTTGAGAGGGCCCCCTGCACGCGCGGCAGTCAACCAAGTTCTGAAGGCGACGTGCGTGGATTTCGTTCTCGGAGCCATGGCGCCTAACCAGTAGAGGCCTACATCTGGGACTTCACTTTCGCATGTTTTTTCCGAATCTGCTGGCGAACAGTAGCAGACGACACCAGTAACTCTTGTTTGCGTTTTTTTTCTACTAGCTCATCGTCTCTGGAGCCATGCTGCCGGACTAGTCGAGGAGTACATTTGGGACTCCAGTTAGCGCATGTTCTTCCGAGGCTGGTAGCGAGCAGTAGCAGACTACAAGCGACAAGTAAAGTAGAGAGCACTTTTGCTTCACCAAACCGCCTCGTCGCCTACTCTGCCCTGCCTGCAAGCAGTTATCGATTTTAATTGGGTGGAGTTTTTTTTTGGGTCTTTTTTTTTTTTTTTGGGGGGGGGGCCTTTTTTTTGGTCGATTTCCTTGGTTTTCTCTAGGAAAAACCCTACTTTCCTTACATTTTGGACGGATTTTCTGTCATTTCCCTGAGGTTTTCGTTGGTTTTTCATAGGGAAAACCTATTTTTTTACATTTTGGACGGATTTCCTGTAATTTCCCTTAGGTTGAAGCACGCTCTGCACGGCTTAAAAAAAGCGGGGGGGTTGGGGGGGGCGCAGCCCCCCCCATTTGCAAACACAATGCACACACGATGTTTTTCAACTAGTTTCTTGGGCTTTGAAGCACGCTTGGTACAGCTTAAAAGAAGCGGGGGGGTTGGGGGGGGCGCAGCCCCCCCCATTTGCAATGCTCACACGATGTTTTTCAACTAGTTTCTTGGGTTGGGAAGCACGCTTGGTACGGCTTAAAAGAAGCAGGGGGGGTTGGGGGGGGGCGCAGCCACCCCCCATTTGCAAACACCCTGCTCACATGATGGGTGTCAACAAGTTTCTTGGGCTTTGAAGCGCGCTCTGCACGGCTTAAAAAACAAAAAAAAGCGGGGGGGTTGGGGGGGGCGCAGCCCCCCCCATTTGCAAACACAATGCTCACACGATGCTTTTCAACTAGTTTCTTGGGCTTTGAAGCACGCTTGGTACGACTTAAAAGAAGCGGGGGGGGTTGGGGGAAAACACCTCTCCCCCCCCCCCATTTGCAAACACCCTGCTCACATGACGGGCGTCAACAAGTTTCTTGGGCTTTGAAGCACGCTCTGCACGGCTTGAAAAAAAAACGAGGTTTTCGTTGGTTTTTCCTAAGGAAACCCTCTTCTGATTACATTTTGGACGGATTTCGTCAAACGTCAAAGCGCACGTTGCTTTTCCTTAGTTTGTCCTAGGGAAAACCCTATTTGGTTCGTTTTCTTGGTTTCTATCATTCCCTCTATATTTTCATCGGATTCATACTTTTTTTTCAACTAGTTTCTCGGGCTTTGAAGCACGCTTGGTACGGCTTAACAGAAGCGGGGGGGGGGTTGGGGGGGCGCAGCCCCCCCCCCCCATTTGCAAACACCCTGCTCACATGATGGGTGTCAACAAATTTCTTGGGCTTTGAAGCACGCTCTGCACGGCTTAAAAAAAGCGGGGGGGTTGGGGGGGGCGCAGCCCCCCCCCATTTGCAAACACAATGCACACACGATGTTTTTCAACTAGTTTCTTGGGCTTTGAAGCACGCTTGGTACAGCTTAAAAGAAGCGGGGGGGTTGGGGGGGGCGCAGCCCCCCCCATTTGCAATGCTCACACGATGTTTTTCAACTAGTTTCTTGGGTTGGGAAGCACGCTTGGTACGGCTTAAAAGAAGCGGGGGGGGTTGGGGGGGGCGCAGCCTCCCCCCATTTGCAAACACCCTGCTCACATGATGGGTGTCAACAAGTTTCTTGGGCTTTGAAGCACGCTCTGCACGGCTTAAAAAAAGCGGGGGGGTTGGGGGGGGCGCAGCCCCCCCCATTTGCAAACACAATGCTCACACGATGTTTTTCAACTAGTTTCTTGGGCTTTGAAGCACGCTTGGTACGGCTTAAAAGAAGCGGTGGGGGGTTGGGGGGGGGCGCAGCCCCCCCCCATTTGCAAACACCATGCTCACATGATGGGTGTCAACAAGTTTCTTGGGCTTTGAAGCACGCTCTGCACAGCTTAAAAAAAGCGGGGGGCGCCAGCCCCCCCCCCAATTTGCAAACACAATGCTCACACGATGTTTTTCCACTAGTTTCTTGGGCTTTGAAGCACGCTTGGTACGGCTTAAAAGAAGCGGGGGGTTGGGGGGGGTGCAGCCCCCCCCACCATTTGCAAACACCCTGCTCACATGATGGGTGTCAACAAGTTTCTTGGGCTTTGAAGCACGCACGCTCTGCACGGCTTAAAAAAAAAACAAAAAAAGCGGGGGGGTTGGGGGGGGCGCAGCCCCCCCCATTTGCAAACACAATGCTCACACGATGTTTTTCAACTAGTTTCTTGGGCTTCGAAGCACGCTTCCTTTCTTCCTTCCTTGCTTCCTTCCTTTCTTCCTTCCTTTCTTCCTTCCTTGTTTCCTTCCTTTCTTCCTTCCCTCCTTTCTTCCTTCCTTCCTTCCTTCCTTCCTTGTTTTCTTCCTTTCTTTCATCCTTCCTTCCTTCCTTTCTTTCCTTCTTTCCTTCTAAAACGTACCAGAAATAACGCTTTCCTATGAAACCACAGAGAAATTACTGTTTTTCGTACCAAAAACCACGAAAATGCATCAAATCCTTTAAAAATATGGAGGGAATGGTGGTTTTCTTAGGAAAAACCAAGAAAATCGAAAAAAAAAAAAAAAAAAGGCCCAAAAAAAAAAAAAGACCCAAAAAAATAGGCCCTCCATTTTAATTTATCTGCCGGCCAAGTGTGAATGAGAAGCAAGAAGTGCTATTTGGAAAGTAAGGCTGTTGCGATCCGGATGTGTAATGATTGCAGGGTGAGGTTTCGGGTACCTAGCATGCAAAGCAGGCAGACGCGTCTGTCAGATTGGAATAGAGAACTTGTCGCCAAGGCGGCAGCTGGGCACAGGTCTGTACCACTGGTTGCAGCGCTGCTGCAACTGCAGCGGCAAGCACGAATCAAGCCTGCAAGAAACAGGCGAGGTACGTCTATGTTGATTCAACCCGCTCGACGACGACCAATTTTTTTTTTAAGAGGGATCTGGCTGTAGGCGGAGACTGCATCTTGCAGGAAAGCGTAGGAACTGTTTCAAAATTGGGATAGCACTTGGGCCTCGAACACGTGAAGCTCAAACGGCTACCCCGTCTTCCTCAAAAGATACAACCAGCGACCTGAGGTGTCTGGAGCCTTGCCAGGGCTTAGCATTCCTATCATGCCAGGTCACCTGCAGCGGCGCCGCAAGTCCTCGCGGCGGCCGCACTAAACTCGATACCCTAAACCCTCAATCCTAAACCCTAAACCCGAAAGCCTAAACCCTAAACGCAAACCTTAAAAGCCTCCAACCTAAACCGAAACTGTAAAGTCCGTAAATACCTTCATGCAGAGCAACAGTGCTGGCAGAGCCGGCTCCAGCGCTTTTTCCAGGCGTTTCACCGTAACAGCGCTTACCTGTGCTGACCTGTGTTGCTGCTGTTTCCAGAAAAGCCTGGCCGTGACAGGGGCTCCTTGCTCGTGCCTTCTATACATATATATATATATATATATGGTACCCCCCCCCCAGTGACCTACCCTTTTTCGCCTTGTCTCAAGTCACCCAGCTGCACTGCAAGCAAACTCGGTGTGCAATATAGCGTATTTCCTAGGGCGTAGACTAAAATACAACTAAAATCGCATACACGGGACAGTAGAAAAACCAAAAATACCAAAACCAAAAAAAACAAAAAACCAAAACCAAAAAAACCCAAAAAAACCAAAACCAAAAAAACCAAAACCAAAAAAACCAAAAAAAACAAAAATACCAAAAAACACAATTTTCCGGGACTCTTGGAGAAGCCTCATAGGGATTTCCTGAGAGTCCCGGAAAATTGGTTTTTTTGGTATTTTTGGTTTTCTTGGTTTTGGTTTTTTTGGTTTTTTTGGTTTTGGTTTTTTTGGTTTTTTGGTTTTGGTATTTTGGCTTTTTAGCTCGCCTTCACGGTCACGAGGCAACAACTACGCATTGTTAAGTGTGCTTACGCTAATTGTGCTTTTCAGAAATAGTATACAAGTGGTCTTTCTAGTGCTTCAGAACTATTTGTTTCGTTATTATGTAAGTAGAGCCGCTAGTGTTTAGTGCATCTTTTGGTTGTACTCAAGTGTAGTAGACCTTATTCAGCCATTACTTGGTGCTCTGGTAGCTCAATTCGCATGGATAATATTTGCCTGGTAAATGCGATTAATTATCTAGAAGCAGCATTTGCAATACTTGTCTTGAGAAAAAGCATTTATTGCTTAGAATTGTTTGCTTAAAAAGTGACTCCTACTCGTCCAGGAATACCCCAAAACCCTATAATCCAAACTTTACCAGAGATTCTCCTGAAAAGCTTGCGCTTTTGGATGTTTTTTTGTATTTGTGAAATTGCTTGTGCATGGCCTTCACAAAGTACTTTTCTAGGATTCTTGTGCATTTTTTAAGCCTGATTGTGCAAGTTGCCTTTTTCAAGCATAGTATATATGTGGTCTTTACTGAATACTTCAGACATCTTTGTTTCATCATTATGTAAGTAGATCCGCTTCTATTTCCATTATTGTGCATTTTTAAGCTTGCGCATGCAAATTGTGCTTTTCAGACATAGTATATAAGTGGTCTTTAGTGAATACTTCAGCAATCTGTGTCTCATTGTTATGTAGGTAGAACCGTTTCCATTTCCGCAAGTGTTTATTTCGTATTTGGTTGAGTATGGTCCTTTAAATAGTATTCACTTGAGTCAAATTCCTCTAGTAGTTAAATTCGCATAGAATGAATACTTCAAAAAAATTGTTTCATGAATATGTAAACATAAGGTGTTTCATTTGACTTTGCAGATAGTACTTCAATAATACTTTGCATGGTATAAACACAACTGTTTCAATGCATTAGTCGCTCAACAAAGCACTATTTGCCCTTTAAACCACACTTTGCCATATTTTGGTTGAATATGGTGCTTCTTTCGTATTTTGGTTGAGTATGGTCTTTTAAATGGTATTCACTTCAGTCAAATTGGGCTATTTGCTTAATCATTACTCTAGTAGCTAAATTCGCATAAAATGATTTTTTCAAAAATAAAAACGATTCATGAATATATAAACATAAGGTATTTCAGTGGACTTTTCAGAGAGCATGCTTTGCCTAGTACAAACACAATTGTATAAATACAGTATTTGCACTTTAAACGCACACTTTGCCATTTTTGGTTGAGAATGGTGTTTATTTCGTATCTTGGTTGAGTATGCTCCTTTAAATAGTATTCACTTGAGTCAAATTGGGCTCTTTGCTTAATAATTGCTCTAGGTGCTAAATTCGCATAGAAGCAAGAAAAATGTTTCACTATTTGATTAATACTTTGCCTCGTACAAACACAATTGTATAAATAAGTTAGTTGCTCAACAAAACATTAATTGCCCTTGAAACGCACAATTTGCATAGAAAAACACTGATCTAAACATCTAAAAACAGCATTGTCCGCTTCAGATTCAAAATGTAGATTCTTCCAATGCTGGCTTATCGGGGTCTGTGAGGTGGGTGTCCCAGTAACTGTCCTTCATTACTTGGTGATTAACTACGCGACTTTTGGGCCTTATTTCTTGTTTTTTGTTAAAAAGGCCTAAAAAGGCCTAAAAAGGGTAGGTCGCTGGGGGGGGGGGGTAGCATATATATATATATATATATATATGGCTACTGGATGGCTCGGGGGTCGGCGGCACTGGCGGCAGCCATTCAATATTATACATATATCACAGGAAGTCATGATGACAAGGCCAGCGCGCTACTCGGCTCCGCCTGCCTTCGCCCAATTCCTCCTTAGCTCGGGGGGTTGGCTTTCATATAGGTATTTCATAGCAGTGCATGGCTTTGCATCTGCTTTGCATCTGCTTCACAGCATGCACGAATGCTTTCCCAGCATGTCCATGCGCCACAACCTCAAATGCGAGCGACTGTGTTCACTGCACCGTCCCCTAAAAGTTCTGAAAAGATACCTCCAAGTCATTGTGAGCTCCTACTTTGAAAGCCGTGGGACAGTGAAGCGCCGACACTCAAGGTATCTATTCGCGTGCCATGCGGCCTGGTCCACCACTTCTGCCTGCAAAGCAGTTCTGGCACCCCAGTCGCTGCGGAGATGCTCCGCGAGCTCTGAAGTGTCCTGAAACGAGGGGAGATACTGGGCAAGAACCATGGCTGGCGAGCCCTGGACCATGAGAAATATGTGATAGCCCTTTGCTACCTCCAAGCACGCGCTGCACGCAGAATGCAGCGATGTCCTGTCTTGCCCGAGCCATCGCGCCCAGGATGCCACCCCACAGAATTCCTTTGGATCACCACTGCAATCCACAGGAGGCCCATGCCGGTATGAGGTCCACATAGGTCAACGTATCTCCAGCATCTCTCTCATGTGCACGATGCACGATGCCCGGTATGCAATGCAAGGACCCGTGGCTAGGGGGTACCCAGACTTTGGCCGTTTCGGCGTGCCCTCCCAGCAGAAGCAGTCGAGTTTGCCACTCCAAAAAAAATGCGGCGAAGGCACCGTTCGGAGCAAAACCCTCAGGTGCCTGGCCAGGTTATGAGGGTTTGCCATCTAAGGAGCTGCAGACGACGCAAGCCGAGGCGCTCGATTTGGGGTTCTTGCGTGGCTTTCAGCTCTTCACTTGACACACGCATCATGTCCGGACTTGGTTTGACGCCAGGCATTGAAGCCCTCTTTCTGATATCATCATGCGCAATAAGCCTAGTCCGGCCTCATCACGAAGTGTCAATGCCAAAGAAAGGGCCTGCCGAAAGGGCATGGCATGGGATCATGGTTTGAGTGATGCCAAGAGAGGTTAACGGGCACTCAGTAGATTCACTAGCCCCGGAATAAAAACACCCACACAAGGGGGTATCCAGGCTGATTTCTGACTCGAGGCTTGACTCAGGGGCACAGGCTAGACATCCTCAAGTTTTGCTCCCCTCTTCCGATTGGAACACATCGTGCAATCCTGCATTCCCACGGAAAGCACAATCCCAAGGGAGCAGGGAAATACGACAGGCCTCGGACCAGCTAAATGCACTCGCGCATGCAGCAACCACAGAACTCCAGCTGACGAAATCCTTGGGAAAGCTGTCTCCCGGACTGAACTTCGAAAGCATGCAGGGAAAAAACTTGCCCTCAAAGCAAAAGGATCAAAAGGAACCGAAATCTATCCTGTGTAACTCTGCCAGGATCTGCTGCCCAATCGGCTTGCGTGGCAGACGCCGTCTCAAGCATATTGCTGACATACGGCTTTGCACGAACAAATCCCAGTGACCAGGATAAACCAACAACCTGAGGAACCCATGCAAGCTTACAGAAACCACAATACGAAATCGCACCTATCACATCAGCCCTGATTTGGCTTCTGCTATGCCTCGGGTTCCAGTCGTTGGTTGAATACTAGGTCCAAGCCCAAACAAAGATCAGCAAAGCTGCAGATACCAGCTGCATCGCTGGCGAGCTGGAGACGAGCGCCTTGGTCTCGGGCTGAGCTTGCCACAAAGTCCGCTCACAAGACCTACTAAGCCTAAGCGAAAATTGTAGCACATCGGGGGCACACTCTCTTGTTCAGGGAGCCAACTCGAGATTGTGGCGCATACGTGGTTCATTCAACTCTTCTGATCGCAAGGTTGCAGATTCCTTCGAGGGCTTTCGTATCCTTTCCGGACCTTGAAATTTGAAACTTGCAGAGACAGAGTTTGTCTGCGCCCGCGCAGTTCGCACCTTGACCGAAGACCTACATTCCCCTGAGCACCCCTCTTCGTCCATGCGTCTAGGGCATGGTCCCAGCGCAAGGCCCGGCCGCAGGCTGCAACCGCAGAGCTAACGCCTCTGGCGGGGAGCTTCCCAGCTCATCAAACAGGCAGAAGAGCTCCTGAAGTTAAGATCCCTAGAAAGGAAAAAAGCGGCACTGCGATTCCATAGCTGAAAGTGCCAAGCAACAAACGCGATCTGGAGGCACTTGGCCTGCAATGAAGCTTTGGTGCCACATGCTCAGAGCAGGCACAATGCTGCAAGATGTCAGGGGTCAAAATGCAAAGGAGCAGCGGCGGTTCATGAGCTGCAACAGGCTCAAGCCGAGTTGCCACCTGGGCCAGGGTTTCTCTTCATTTTTTTGGGGCCGCTCGCACCGCAGTAGTTCAGACCCTCAAAACTTGGAGCCCATGTCCTTACAAGCTAAGATCTGCAAAGGTGCTGACTGCCCTTGTCGCATGCGCTGATCGCAGCTCCATAGGTCACCACGGTCGGGAAGACCTTGGCCTGCAATGTGCAAGAAGTGCGCGTTGCGCAGAAGACCCTCGGAGCCCAAAGACACGAACTTCCTTCTGAGGGCACAAAGAGAAAGTCACAAGCAATGTAACATGGGCAGAGGTGCTGGCAGCCCTTGGCAGTGTGCAATCTATCGTATGCACGGGCTGCATACGAATGCGCTAGCGGTGGTGCCAGACATCTCCCAGAGATTCAAGACAAGGCCACTTCAGCAACATGTGCAGCAAGCCTTCGGCATGGCAAAGAGAAGTGCCAAAGATCTCCTGGCACGTGGCTTGCTAAGGGTGTTATTGGTCATGGAGAATCCATGAACTGCCATGAACCAGCCCAACATCACACTTCAGTAGTTTTCCGTCGTTTGTGCGAAAACGACCCGCCAGCCCCGGCAAAACAAGTGGCTGTTAGACGTTCGGACAAGGGGACGTGTGAGTGTGCGTGTGGGTGAGGGTGAGGGTGTGGGTGTGGGTGTGGCTCTGTGTGTGTGTGTGTTCATGGCATATATGTATGTATCATGTATGTATATATATATATATATTCTGTTTGTATACATATGACCATCATTGCACACAGCTCCTCCACTCGCCGGCTGCAGCAAGGGCGGCTAGCGCAGCGGTTTGGGAGTACACGTCCTGAGAATGAGCCGGGTCGTTCAATATCCTTCGTACTCTCATTCCGGGTGATTCATAATCTCGGGGCCAGGCGTGGGAGCATCGAACTTCTGAAGGCCTGGAACCCCAAGGCTCAATACCTGCATAGCCCAGTGGTCCGATAAGGCTGCGAGTCTAAATGGGGGTATGTCGCGGTGTCCCACCCCCCGCCTCTGTTGCATGCGTTTGTCGCGCCCGGTTGTGTCATCGTGGCGGGCTGTTGAGGGCTCCCAGATTCGCAAGATGGTGGCAAGGAAGGGTTTGCCGCGGAGGTTTGTCGTGCGGAAGCTTTTCGCAAGAAGAATGGCCTTGTTACCCCGATAAGATGACCGGGGCCTGTTACATACGCCGGGCTTTTGGCTCGCGGGACTTGTCACAGAAGAACTCGACTTAGACCTCACGACATCAGCGAAACTCAGGCGCTGCACACACCCTGATATCCCCGCCACCTCCGCCGCGCTTCATGGTGGGTTTGAGTTTGGGTTTAGGTTGCCCGGTAAGGCTGCAGGGTTTAAGGTTCTCACTCTACTCTGCTTTGTTGTGGTTTTAGTGTTTGTTGGCACTAGTTGAGGTGTACGTTTAGGGTTTCCCCTCTTTCCTTTGTGGTTAAGTCGGTTTAGGTTTCGGGTTTCCCCTCCTCCCTTCTGTGGTTTATGGTGGCTTTAGGTTTTCAAACTTGGGGTTCAGGGTGGTTCGTGGTGGTTTTAGGGCATTGCATGTATGGAACAGAGAAAATTTATCTTTCCCACGCATCAGGGTTCAAGGCCGGGCGTCTGGGGGGAGCCGCTTTTGCCGCAGGCACCTGAAGCCAGGCCGGGCATGCATTGCCCATTGGTTTCTCTCCAAGCCCCTCACTCCCCCGAAGCCTCAGCAGCTCCAGCGCGGCGGGCCACTGGTTGAGGCAGCTGTCCACTGCAGAACCTCAGAGGGTCGGGGCGACTCAACCTGAGCACGTTACCCCGAAAGGAGGAGGTCCTGGGCATGCCATGAAGCTGGAAAGCAGTTGCGATGTTCAGGTCGTTGGGTCAGTGGAACTGTTAAAGTGTTAAATAAGGAGACGGCATTACGCGAAAATACGTTCTGACGAAGCTCTCACTCCAGGGTACTGAAGATCTTGGCATCTAACGCCAGCCCAGCCCCATCGGCATGCTCCAGGACTTGCCTGGGTGAGCAGTTCGTGCAGTCTTGTGCAGTTCCTCAAACCTCTCTGGTTAGCAAACACCTGGCACAATCCCTTCCTTGAGGCCCGTGATGCTGCTGAACACTTCATGCTCACTCACACTGACGACGCTGTCTCCAGCTCAGGGGCAACGCTTGTTCCCACTTCCGCGCAGTGGAGCAGGCTTTGATTGCCGAGCCTGTGCACGGAACGCGCGCCCTTCCGAAGAAAGGTCTCTCGAGCTATCGTTCAGCATGTATGTTATGGCTGCAAGTCACAGTCATTGGCAAGGCGCTGTAGCTAATGATGTCGCGCGGGATCTGTTGCCGGGACCTTTCGTAGAGGGAGAGGGAGAGGGGGAGGGAACGGGAGCAGGAGCGGGAAATGGAGCGAGGGAGTGGGTGAATCTTGTCCAGATGCAGTGGCAGTCGTCTGCAAGCCATGCGCGGTTTATAATGCAGCACCACATGGGCACGACGAATTCGACATGATCTGAGTCTCGCCTCTCAAGCAGAAGTGGGCGAGGCAAACGGCTCTATTTTGACCCGGCAGCCCACCCAAACTGCTAAACCTGCCACGCGGCATCGAGGACAAGACCTCCAACGCAGCTTCCCACCTGCCCCGACCACAAGCGTAGATGGCACCTGAAGTTAGGAAACAATGAGCTCCCGGAGGGTGCTATTCACGCAAAGCCTTCAACCTGGGTCCTTTTGTCTACTCTATGCTTTAAGCTCCCAACTTTGAGCATCGAAACCGCCAGAACTCCTTTCTCGATAAGGGGGTCAAGGTCCCCTCCCCCCGTGTTCCAAGTGGTGGGCCCTAGAATACCACAAGGTTGGCCTCTTCGCTCTGTTGACCAGCTCTCGAAACTCCAAGTCACACATTGCGTCTCTTTTCGAAGCTGCCAGGTTTTCGGAAGCTCCCATTCACAAGCAGTTTTGCCGGTTTTGCCCTCCTCGAACTTTCGAAGCATGTTTCCTCGGGTCCTCGCCTGCCGACCCCGTGGCAGAGGAAGAGCTGAGGAGCTGTTAACTCGCCAGCAATCTCAAGGATATTGTCTGACCATCCAACAGGGACCCGCCGAGTCGGAACAGAACGTGCTTGGGCGAATACGGCGAAAAAGGCCCCGCCAATATTAAACAACAAAACAGCAAAGCGAACAACCTCGACTTCGCAGCATGAAAGGGTCAGAAGTGGAAGCAAAACTGTTTCAGAAGATCGTGGTGTGGAGCGATTGCTGTTTGAGGAGGCTAATTTGTGAGATGATGTCCTCCTGGCCCACGAGGCTGTTGTAATGATACACTTTCTCCTCCCTCCCAACACCCTCTTACCGAAGGGGAAACATTTGGAATCAGGGCAGACTACAGCCAGTTGCGCTACACTGCTTTGCACGAGAGCCGCCTAAAGCCAGAACTCTTGACCAATCCCTTGAGCCTATCCCCCTTTCCTTCAGAAGGCACTGTTGTAAGCCACCACGTTGACAGGCACCTGCCACTGTAAGGTGTCAGAATCAAGAGGCATGCTGCAGGTGTCGGGGCTTTTGTCTGAATGTCCAAGAACAAGACCAGTGCAGCCTGGAGAAGACCAGTAGTTTCGCAATGGTTTTTGGGCATTGGCTCAACGTGAGGAACGCGTGAATTATGTTAAAGTTGGAACCTGGAGCTCTTCTCTCCACCTCAACTGCCTCGGGTCCCCATACAGCGGCTTTGAAAGGGCCGGAACTTTCGCGTCGTTGGGACGTGCACGCCCTTCTTGCGCCTGCACAGCCGGCATCAGGCTCAGAAAGCTCAAGGCATGCTCCCACAGAGCGCCGTCCTCAGTTGCCACATGCGCTTGGACGAGCCCCACGCGAGTGCTGTAGAATGCGGGGCAAAACATACGAGGTACACCTTGTCATGCCATCAGATACACTTCAGTGTAGTCACGTGCCATCCTGTATGATGTTGTGCCAGCCCAACATCACAAGGATCTTCTCCAAACTGTTCATTTCCCAGCTGGTCTGCAAATGTTCAAGTAGAAAGAATAGGACCGCACACGAATGTGGGAAACACCACCGCGCAACTGGCCAGGCGGCGGCACACGTACGGATGGCCGCTGTGCAGCTTTTGGCATCCTCGAAAGGGCAAGCAGGCTGCAGTTTGCTAAGGTGACCATTGTGCCGCAAATGCCACTGCTATCATGAACGAACAAGTGCTTGAAATACGACAAACGCGGCATTGGAACGCTTTTGTTGCTGCCTGAGCATGGGTTGCCTTTGCTTGTCTTTAGTTGTTGTGTCGGTATATGACAGGCTGCTTTAAAAGACATGGATCTAGCCTGAGGCCCCAAAATGGAGCCGGTTCACCCCCCTAAAACCAAGTGCCCTTTTAAAACCGTAGTAAATTGGACTACAAGCTGTACATGAAACATGTACTATGGCAACATCTGACAAATGTTGCCAATCTTGCTCATCTGCCGTCATGATATTTCCCATAATTACTTGGGAACAACTCAAATTCTAATTGACCACCCCCGCCCTCAAACCTGGCGATCAAATCTGAGCAAATCTTATTATTCCATCGTTTGGACATGGCGAGTCGTCATTCATCATTGGGCATGTTGTTAGGTTCAAGGTGCACGTTCGAAAAGGAACTGGATTGCAATGTGTGGGGCTTAGGGCTTAGAGGGGTTCGGATTGAGTTTCTTTTGCCAGCCGCTTGGCCATGCACCGCCCATACTTAGTTTGGGGGTTAAGGCCTGAACCCTAAACGGCCCTAAACCCCAAAAAACAAGTGTTTTGGGTTTCGGAGTGGAGCTTCGGGTTAGCGGTTTTAATTCTGCCTTCGGGCTTCACTCCTAGACGCGTGGGACTTGAGGCCGACTCTTGAACCCCAGACTGGACTAGATCTTGCAGCCTGGAGCTCCGGCATTCCCTTGAAGGGCGAAGGTGGGCAACAGTAGCCTATTCCACTGTGGCTTCTGAACAGCTTGGTTCGAGTTGGTTCGTCCGGGTTGTGCCTGACTCGTTTGTCTCGTTCGGGTCCCTGTGGCATCTCCCTCACAAGCGTTTACTTTACCTCTCGTTTTCGAACAGTGCCAAGATGCTGGTGGCACTTCGAGCTTTGCCATATCGCATAGGATCTCCTGCCATACAAACACGGGATCCTTTTTGGTATGGTTGCTGCATGGCTTCGTTTTCTGGGCAAAACTGGGCACAAGATGCTGCTGTGGCCGGTCGGGGGTGGGCTGCTGAGATATAGGCATTGGATATTGAGTTCTTTATGAGCACTGAAGCATCGCGGTCATCCACGCAAGCTATTTCGGTTCTCGTGGCCAATTCACCAACCTCTTAATGATAAGGTTCAACCGTCCTAGTCTCAACCATAAACCATGCCCAATAGCTCCCCGCTGCAGCCCTCCCTTAACATCGTTTGCTCCTGGGCCACATCCGGTGCACCGCCACGTAAGCAGCACTGCAAGGCCTTTCTCGGCTGGATAGGAAAATGTCGGAAAGGAGTCCCCAGAGCACTAGATGCCAGGCGAGGAGCCCAGGTGTACGACACCACATTCGGGTCGCAGTTGGCCTGGCCATGTCCCATGAGTGCGTGAATCCCATTGCCAGCAGTATCGTTGGGCATTTTTTGCCCCTCCTCGGGGTGTTTTTCTTTATTCTCGGTCGGCGACGGTTTCATGCTTATTCTGCCGATTCTTTTGTTGGGCCTTGCCCAGCCCCCCCTCCCCGATCCTAATCCGCGGGTTCTTAATTCTATGCTACTGGTACTTTTTCTTCGCAGTCTGGGGGGCCGGATTGTGAGTTTAAAAAAGGGTTTAAGGTTCAGGCTAGGCAGAAGAGCTCAGTTTCTACTACCCTCGATGCTGACAGAATAACTGTCTGGGGGGGTTTGGAACAGAAAAGTTCAGCATCTGCAACTCGACCCAAGCTAACAGCACCTTTTCCTAAGTGCAGAGCACTTTGGCGAATGGTGGGAATGGCGGCAGTGGTGGGACTGGTAGGCACTGGGAATTGTGGGTGATGAATGGTCGGGTGGCAATAGGGGTGGGACTCATGGGTACTGGTGCGACGGGGAATGGTCTTGTGTGGTGGGTGGACAAGGTGCGAAAGGGTGTATAATGTTGGGAATGGTGTTGGGGGTGGGGGAGGGGGGGGGTGGGAATGGTGGCAATCACGGGCACTGGTGTGTGATGGTGATGATGGCTATGGGCAATGGGGGTGGGGGGGGGGGGGAATTTCCGGAATGGTAGGAGTAGTGAGGAATGGTGGGGAAGGAAGGGCGGCGAGGCGAACTGGTGTTGTACGACGGGTCATGGTGGGTAAAGGGCTATGGTTTGGAATGGCGGTACTGCCGGAAAAAATGTGGACAGGGTGGAAAATGGTGGAAATAGCGGGTAATGAGTAAGGACGGGAATCGTGGGAATGACGAGCTGGTGGGTAAACGTTGGGTTTGAAGTTTGAACGTTGGCAACAATGGTTGGGATGAGGAGTGGTGCATGGTGAGGTGGGTTGACGCCAGTGCGAGGAGCAGGTAATGGTGGGCATCGCTGAGGCCGTCAGCTTGAACAGGGAGGGGCGGTTGAAGGGGGTGGAGGTTGGGGGAGGGGGGTGAGGGTTGGGGGCCATGGAAGTTGAATAACTTGAGCAAACCGGCCGAATACATCCATCATAAGGAAAAAATCATCGGAACAAAAATGAATATGGCAGCCCTCGGTCGGCGATGGTTTTCATTTGTATTCTGCCGGTTCTGTTTTTTGGGCCCGCGGGTTTTAATTCTTTTCTACGGGTTCTTTATCAGAAAAAAAAACATGCGCAGCCGCTATTGCAATGCATTGTGGTAGGATCCTAGGTCGAGATTCGGGCAAGCTGCCAGCTGAAATGCCAGCATGAATTCCCTATTCCTGTATCACTATTCCTGTATCACATGAGGCGAGCCTCTGGCATCACCTGAAGCAACCACAGGGCTTCCGACCACCTAAGCCAACGAGCGGCATACAGCCCATCGACACAATGATGTTGAATTATGTCTGCAGAGTACCACCCAAGCGCAACAGACACAGCTCTGCGAGCTGATGTCTTTGTCTGATAGTCTTGACCCAGCTTCATCCACAACATTGCATCTAGAGGCACGATCGGTCCATTCTCTACTCTAATCTCCTTATAAGGCCTGAAGGTTGGCGCTTGCTGCCGAAAGGCTTGCTGCCACAAGCTCTAATCTGGTAGTTGAACTCCCTTGTCGTCGCAAGAGCCTCCCAGTTTCAACTGAGAGTTTTGGGGGTCTTGGGTTCTTTCTGGGCGAGTATGATCCAAGAGGAAACTTGCATGCCTCCATCGCGCAGGTTCAGTTTGCAAAAGGTACTGCTGAAAACCTGGACCGGGGCATGCTTCCATGCTGCAGAAGTCTGTGTAGGAGCTGCTTTCTTTGATGGTGGGATACAGGCTGCTATGCTCAAGCCTGGCTAGGCGATCAGCAAGTGAGACCAACTGGCATGCAAACTACCAAACCATGACCATCAAATCAAGCTTGTGGGTCGACGTGTTGAAATTGCGGGGCGTGACAACTTGTAAGCCGACTGTCGCTGTCACAGAAAGCTCTTTGGCGCTCCAAGGGCTCTTAATCCACAGCATCTACAGAGTTCTGAGATGTTTAGCATGTGGCCGCGTCCAGCTCAGTCAAGCTGCCCACAAAGCACCCAGCATCCGCCTTGTTGCATAAAATCCAAATACAGAGCTGGCACTCGACAGGCAAGGATTGGCATCATTTAATGTGCCAAACGAAGCGCGCCTCACCGACCCTGAGACTGTCGACAAGTCCCGAAAGCCCCGGCCAAACGAGCAGGAATCGTACACAGAGCCTGAATAAAGGCAGCAGTGGCTTGTCTGTGATCCTGGCAGGATGCCATTTCAAGAGCAACAGTACCTGGATGTTCCTGGAGCATATTGAATAGCCACCTGTCCGCTAACCCGGACTCAATCTTCACAAAAGCAACTTGGACCTCGCACCCAAATCGAAAGGGAAAGCGATTTTGCGACGACTCGCAAGATCGCAAGCTCTCAGAACACTACAAGCTCAAGTTTCCTGAGCTGTAAAAGATGCAGGGCGATGCGGAAGACTGGGAAGCGGCTCCTGCCAGCACCTGGCTGGTGAAGCAAAGAACCAGTTTAAAGAATTACGCGGCGCCGTCTGGTCGAGGCACAAAAAGGCAGATTAAAGAGTTACAACTGGCATCCCGTTGTCGGGCATGAGCTGGGCCAGATCTTTACTTCAAGGCTTTCCCTTGGCGGCTTTGGCTCGCTGAATGCCCCTGTCACCCTGACAAACCACAGCCACCCACAGCCTAATGGTCAGACCTTGTCTGACTTGGCCGGGACGTCAGGCGTCTTTTGTCGATGGGTTCGAAGAAAAATCATGCAGCCCGCACACCCACAGGCAAATAGCAGCAAACCCATGCCGCAATACGTGGCCACTAAAAGCCAGGGTGATATCTGGGAGCTGGGTCGGTCAGCAACTCCAAACAGCGGAACGGCTGCTACCAACGCCGCTTGCAAATCCGTCAGAGCCATCCTCATTGACTGCACATTCTGGCTTTCGGCTTCTGCCCTGAACCTGGCCCAGGCCACGTCAATCTGATTCCACTGCCGCAAGAGATCACCTCGCTCCGGCGTGATTGGCGAAACCTTGCCGTTGCCATCGCGGAGGAGGGCGTGCGCGGTTTCGAAGCTCTGAGTGGCCCGCGTCAGGGCCTGTGCCTCTCCTCTCTCTGCTGCAGAGAAGACTTGCGAAGCCTGCGCGCGCTGCCAGTTGACGAGCTTCACCCTCTCTCCCTCCCACTCTGAGTGCTCCGCCATGCCATCCTCAACATACCTGTCCGCAACAGCCTGTGCCGTCTCACACACGCCGATGGCGGCTGTGATGGCGGCTGTGCCAACCGCCGCAGCCTCCCAGTTGCGAACTGCTTGTTCCACGTGGAGAACAAGGTCGAAAGCGGTCTGGCTCGGTGGCGCAGGGAGGGGAGGTGCAAAGTAGCCCAGCATGAGCTTCTCAAGGGATTTTCTGACACCTGCAAGGTCAGTCTGTATGCCGCTGCTCAATGCCATATTGGTCAGAACCTGAGTTGAGTTCTGAATGGCTAGCGAATCTGCAGGAACTGGTTTGCAATGAATGGTTCAAAAGAGATGGCTCTGGCTCGAGTTCTCAAGGCAGGTGGAATCCTTGGGGCCGTGCATTATCCTTTACGCGTACGTACTGTGCGTATGCCATTGTGGTGCAATCTGTGTCGTGACCTTGTCCATCGGAGGCTCGCTTGTTCAGAATGAGCTGTAGCTCTCTTTCGCGCTGGCATTCTGACCAATTGTTGCTGCGAGCTGGTGTAGTTCTGTTCATTGCTGTCAAGCAGAAGTGACACTGGAATTTTGCAACTACGTCGCGGCATCGGTTTTTGACCACAGCACGCCGAGGAGCACAGATCTCGGATGCCTCCAGCAGCAGGTCCTCATACTCATTCGGCATCAAGTGCACCGTCCTTAGAAGACAGTGGCTCGAGACTAGTGCGCAAGCACATTCAGTAGCTTGATCACAGGGGAGCCACCCAAGATTGTAGTTGCTTTGTGACAAGCACGTTGCGGTACCATTTGACATGGTTTTATGTCAGGCACTGTGGCCTTAGAGCTCCGGCGTCTTCCGTTATTGGACTCGCACTGCAAGCCCGTACTGCCAGAAACTTCGTGAATTCAAGTCAAGCCGAGCTGCGAGCACGAGGAGTTTTTGCCCTCCCAATACCTTGGAGACATGGCATATGCGCTTGCAGAATATACAAGCACGCGACTTGTCTGACTGCGGCTCGCAACATGCCACTTCACAAACCCAGGTACGCAAACAGGGAATCGGCAGCTCCTTCCATAAGAGCCAGCGCATCCTCGCACAAGAACAGTCGGCGTAGTTCAAGGCTAGCAACACGGGCTCGCTAGTACGATGTGGAAGAAATTTGGGACGAGCTTTGGGCGACCACACACACACACACACACCTCAAGGTCCAAATGCCCAACGTAGCAAGATTCCTGACACCAGCAATGCCGGCAGCATGGCCCCAGCATATGCTGATTCAGGTCCAAGCTCAATCGCTCAGTCCGCTACCCGAACTCCCAATGTTTGTGCTGCACCCGCCAAGGTCTCCTGGGTAAGCGAGCGTAAGCTGTCAACCTGGTCTTGTTGGCCGTAAGCAGCCGCTAGCGCGGCAGTCTCGAGGATCGCATAAGCATCTTCAACGCCGCGCATCCTAATTGGACACGACGCAATGTGGTAAGGGTTCATGCTTGGAGCAGTTTAAGGCGCAAGTTGGACAGAACATGACACAACTCAGAGCCGACCCCATCCTCGCTCCCTCTCTCTCTCTCTCTCTCTTTGCATTCTTCGCCTGCTGCTGCCACACTCCATTCAAGGATCCCCCAAACGTCCCGAAGGCCTCACCCTGGCAACGAAACCTCCCCTTCGCCCCTTGAAAGTCATGCGCTCACTTTTGCTCTTCAGGTTGCTCGGTGACTCGGTGTGTCGCCTGCTCCTCCATTCTGATCTGGGCGCCGTTCTTCGCGCCCCTTCCCGTTGGCATCTACCCACAGTTCGTTTCATAGTTGGACGCTCGGCATGCTAATCGTGGTCCTCTGCCCTCTCTGCCCGGTCTCCTTTCTGCTTGTTAAGCTTGTTTCTCATGTTCTTCGGCTGTTCTTCGGCTGTTCTTCGGCTGTTCTTCGGCTGTTCTCTCCTGTGGCTTTTTCGGGCCTTGTTGTTTCTCACGGCCATGGAGTTCAGACTGCCCCCCTGCTCCTTTCAAGTCTGTTGGCGTGTCCTTGTTTCCTCCTCCTCTGGAGGTCTGGCTCTGGCTTCGCGGCTGCTTTTGCTGGGCTGAGTGCACGTGGTTCACCTTGTCAGGGGCCTGCCATGATATGTTTGCTGCTCCTGCTATCTTCCTGCGTGCTGCTTGTCGGTGTGGCCTGGTGTGGGTGTGTGGGCGCCGCGCTCACTGGCAACGTTTTCCACTCTTCCTTTTCTTTCTTTCTTTCGGAGGGCGTGGAGGCCGAAGCCCCCGGGCGTCATCGCCCGCCCCTGTTTGGAGCGGTACGTGGGTTCGGTGGGAGACGGTGGTGTGAAGTTGTGTGGTGGATGCCCCCCCATACCCCCCTGTATCCATGCTACGCCCCCATATGTCCGTCCCCTTTCACACCACGTCCGCCGTGAGACCTTGTGTTGTCGACCCTTACAGGCTGGACCGTTCCCCCAAAGACAACCGTACAGCAACACAGCAACACAGAGCACCCTTTGCTACCCAAAGCGCCCCACTAAGTTCAAGCCCTGCCTGTTCTGTTCCTTGGGTCGGCGGTGAAACTCGGCTCTGCAGGCTGCTCTATGTCTATGTTGGACTGTTTTCGTGCCCCCAGGGCCCAGGCTAAGAATGCCCCCCCTACACTACACCCCTCTCCTCTCTACACCCCTCGTTTCCTGTCCAACATGTGCTGCTCTGCGGCCCCAGCTTGCTCTACAGCTGCTACGGTGTTCGGAGTCCCCATTCAACACGACACCAGACCGCCCCTATCGGAGAATGCTAGGCCCTACGTAGTTCAACCCCCTAGTTGACTCCTTGTTCTTCTCGGTACGGGGCTGGATTAGTGCAAACTTACATGACATGACACCGCTTCACTACCAGCAGTGGTTGGGTCTGCTCCAAGGTGGCGCGGTGCGGGAGGTGGGCCGAGATGACCCCCACGTCAGCACGTGGCGTGGCGGCTTGCACTGCTGCTTCAAGCGGTACGGTGGGTACATTTCCCCCAGAGAGAATCACAGTGAGCGCACCTTCATGGTTCTGTGCGTGTGTGGTGGTAGTGTTTGGTGGTGCACGCAATGCCTTCTCCTCTCCACTCTGTGTCCGTCTTGCCCATGACAAGCGTCCAAGCTTTCGAGCTCTCGACATGGGTCCCCGTGTCGCAGATAACCTCTTGGAGGGCTACGACCATAGGTTTGGAGAGCGTGCATTGCAACAAGGTCTCCCCCACGAGCATCTGGAGGACGTCGAGGATTTTGGTACCCCCGGCCCCCCCAGTGTTCCAGGCGAGAAAATTCAGCGCAAGTCGGGCGCCATTGTCCCCAACTTTGAGGTGAAACCGGCTCTTGGCGGCCCGTCCTGTTTCTCACTTGAGGCTGCTGGCCAGCCCCTCCCACTGCTGCTTGACCGCATCTTGCGTGAGCTTCAGCCCCCTAGCCATCAGCGCAACATCCACCCATCCTCCTCCAGCTGCCACGGCTCCGTCCTTCATGGGCATCGAGGCTGAGGATACGCGAAGCCTCCGGTACCAGACTGTGCCGGTGGCGAATTCGACCTCCAAGCGCCCGTGCTCCCCGCCGAGCTCCAATACGCATCGTTTGACCTTGGCCGCAAGCTTGGCCCGGCGTCTTCGCTCTGGAGGCTGCGAGACCGCGAGGAACATGTAGCGGGGTTGGCCCGTGTCCTCTCGGGTGTGCCCCGTCTGCAGCTTCGCATTGCGGATTTTGGTGACCGCCCCCTGGATGCGTTGCCTGTAGTCCTCCTCATTCTCCCCCTCCCTCGCGCCCTTCAAAGGAATCAGCCCAAAACCACGTCGGACCCCGGGCACGAACATGCTGTGGTAGTCCAGATCCACTTGGAGTTGTTGCAGGGCTCGGGTAGCTTTCTCGATCACTTCCCCCGCTGGTGTGTCATCATTCCAGCCTCCCACTATCAGAGCAGGGACTCGTTTGCCCCCCAGGCCGTCCGGCTCAGTGGTCGTCGTGCTTTGGGCCGACAGCCTCCCTTGGAATCCTTTGCTTTCAAGTTTCTCCACCCGCTCGACGAGGTCTTTGTACTGCACGCTCATCGTCCCAACCTTCTCCTCCAAAACATGCTGCCCCTCATCGAGCTTGTCCAGCCCCTCCTTGTGCTTGTCCTGCTTCATGGTGAGCTCCTGCAGGAGCTGGAGCGTGGTCTTCAGTTGCTTGGTGACCTCCGTCTCGACTGTGGCGATCCTATCCACCATTTCACGCTGGATCCCGCCAACAGCTTGCTGCAGGTCCCCCCTGATGGTGCTGATGGTGTGGCTCGGAGTTCTGCCTGAAGCGCTGCAAGCGAGACCCCCCCTTGCTCATCCACACCAGCGTCCGCTACCTTTCGCTTAGCCGGCGACAACGACATGTCCCCCACTCCTCCACCAGACATGGTTTTTGTCCACGGTGTCGCTGCCCAAGTCACGCCCCCTGAGGTGTTATACTCCCTGGCGAGGATTCGAAAGTGCCCCTCCGTTGCGTTGGTGTACCCCTCGCGTAGGCCGCCGACCCCCGTCACAAAGCGGTGCGCAGACTCCCCCGCACGCCTCAGCGGTGGTAGTGGACAATCTAGGCCAGCTGCGGTCACCCTTGTGCTCCGAGGCCACCGAAGTCAAAGGTCAGGACCCCCGGCTCGAGGTCGTGTAGGGCTGCAAGCTGGTAGAAGCGCTCGGATCGCGGCGATGGCGCTGGGGGAAAGTTTCAGCTCTCAGGCTCCCCCTACTCTCAGCGGTCTCTCAGTCTGTGTTTGCCCCCGGACACTGGGGCTGGGGCTCGAGCCGCTCCCTTGAGCCAAAATGGCTTTTCCACTCTTCCCTCGCTCTCTCTCTCGTTCTTTCTTGATGGGCGTTTGCGGTTTCTGTCTTCTGTGTCTCATTCTGCATGTGCTGCCGGGCATGAGGGAATGCGGGGGATCTCCGTTTCCATGGGTAGTAAAGATGCACCATCTAGCTGTCTACTGTTGTCCCTGCTGCTACTCTCTCTCTCTCTCTCTCTCGCGTACTTTTCTGATCTTTCTTCTTCCCTTTTTCATGTTTCTTTCTTTCTTCCTTCTTTCTTGGGGCCTTTTTGTGGAGGATGAGACTCAGTTGGGGGGCGGTTGGGGCTCAACATCAGCCCCCAACCCAAACTGTCGCCAAGCATCTCATAGACCACGCATATGTTTGACACTCTGCGCAAGGCGGTGTGTTTTGAGTTGGCCGGAGCTCCCAAGAGGATTTCCTTGGTTCGCTTGCAAACTTGTGGACCCTGCCGTGCCATCATGCCTGCATGCAACCTTTCGAGCATGACACGGGCTGGGTCGACAAGAGGGATCTGCCAGGAGTCCTTGTGCGTCAGGTGGAAAGATGCTATGGTCTCGTTCAATTTCAGCCGTGCCTGCTCTTCAGAAAAACTTTTAAAGCGAGCTTCGGCACAAAACACGGCATACAAACCCAAGCAGCAGAGAACTTGCAAATGTCGATCGACATCCAAGCCCAGCCTCGTCCACATGGTAGCCACGAGCGGCTTCATAGGCTTCGGCGGTGAGCCTGGGCTGTCACTTGCAACGTGGACTGGGCCATGATGCCCACATCCATCCCTTGGCAAACACTTCTCGCGACGAGCCTGGCCTGCTTCTCTGCTTCTCGTTTCTGAACCCTAGGTTGCCCACAAGCTTGGCCTGGAGAGTTGTGCCTTGCTGGTACCCACTCTGCATCCTGTTCGGTTGGTCTCGGCAGGGTTCCGTCCAGGTTTTTTTGGGGGGTGAAAGGTGAGTTTGGCAGAAGACTTTCTAGAGCTTCGGGTTGATTCAGACAAACATGCCAACGCGCGACGTCTGTCCACGGAAGAATGCTAGGACAATGAAAAGGCAGCCATAATCACTGCAAACATGAAAACTCTCAACTCGCCTAGCTCTACCATATACCCAGCTATTGCATTTGCTCATGCACATATGTGCGAACTCGCGCATTGCAGGATCCGGCAAGAATCATAATGGTAGACATGCTCGATCCGCAGTTCCGCACGCAGCGAGAATGCCAAGCAGCCGGTGGATCAGAGAAATCTGCTCGCTGGCCACCGCGACGAGACCTGGCAAGATGGGTCAAGACTGAAAGAGTTGACGTCTCACTTTGGCTGGCGGATCGCAGCTATCCTTTCTCCCCCCCCCACGCCCTTCAGCCCAACATCTGCAAACAGGTGCTACAAAGCTCATGTGCGCGCACGACCGTCATGGATAGGAAGGTCTCGGCCTATTTTCTCGTCCGTCACTGTTGTGGCTTCGGTCAGAACATCCATCCTGGGCGAGGGCAGAACGGGATGCAGGCTCTCCGGCAACCCCCAGAAGCAGGCTCATGAGGAAAAGGGTAACGAGGAGAGCAAGAGAAGCAACCATTCTGGCGATGCCCCAGTAATCCGCAATGACCGTCATCAGGAACAAGAAGGCACCAAAATCCAGCAGCACAACATGTCGCTAAAGGCACTGGGGACGCAGCAGGGTGGAACCTTGTGACATAATGGTTGCATTTACATACGCTGGCTTGCCGTTTCTTCTTCGCAATGCCACACGAGGACACAGGGAGTAGCTGAGTCGACTGCCAACCCCTCAAGTTTGGAAGTTTGCCACCGCAGCTGGGGAGGAGCTGGGAGGTTTCTTTTGGGGGGGAGTATGCCGGCCAGCTGCTTCAGAGACGAGACAAAAGCCCACAACTCTTCGCTCAGGTAGTGCACCCGGGCAACATCGGAATCCTGGGCTCCGCGAGTCGTCACGACAATGTTTGAAGAATGTGTTGCGATGTAGCGGCATGAGACCTGACCATCCTCTCATCCCATTTCTTCCCCTCAACAAGTCGCCATCTTCAACTCCAGATTTGTATTTGATACACAGCCTGCAAAGGCTAACCGGGGTGCTTGAAGGCCCTGCCCATTGCTGCAGGAATTAGAGAGCTTTCCTCCTGACCCCCTCGCCCACTCCCCCCATCTATTTTGCACAGGGATCGGGCACGAACTCCATGGCCAGGGCTTCGTCCAGAATCCTTGGTTCTGGTACCGTGGCCTTTCTCACGAACTCACAAGGCCTGGTGTGCAGCATTCGCATTTCGAGAGTACTGTGGGAAAAGCACACCGAGCATCGGTGCAAGGTTGGCCAAGACATCCAACAAGGACAAGAGCCTGGCCAAGTGCTCTTGTCATGCTCTTCTCCACAGCACGCTGAAGGCGGGCATCAGTGTGAAATGTTGTGTGAAACTACCGAACCAACATTTCAAGAGGGACCAAAGAGGCAGAGACGGCTGACCAGGTGAGCCTGAATTGACCCCGCCTCTCAAAGGAGCCACGGGATTTCGGGGTTCTGCTGCAATTGCAATCCCCCGCTTTCTCACGACTCATCTCAACCGATTCCTTGAAATCAGTACGAACGGATTGAGATATGGAAGGGGACAACCCGACCAATGGGTGAACCCAAGATTTTCTTCTGTCATATCTTACAAACTGGCCAAAGTTTAAAAGAACTCCGTGGCTATCCTATGGCTACAGGCAGCAGCAGAGATACCTCAACCAATGCCCAGTACAACACAGCCACGAGGCCTCGACAGAATCTCTTGCGTGGGCGGTGCAGGCATGTCTTTGACTCTGGATCCCTGGATCCTCAGTACTCAGGCTTCAGGGGTCAGCATCTCGGTCTGCCACTTCGCCACTGTAACGTGAGTCCTTGACAAGTCCTTGAATTCCTTGAACATCCTCAACCGTCAGCTGCCTGATTAGCAAGGAGATTTCCCGACAGCCCGTGTCGAAGCTACTCGGCGCGGGCAAAGGTTCAGCTCGTTGGTCTCACGAATGCTGGCCGGCGCCGCCGTTGCCAGGTCCACCTTGCCTGCGGAAACTTGCAGAGAGACCAGCGACGCAGGGCGAAGGGTAAGCAACGTTTCGCAGGATATGGTCAGACGTGTTCTACTGTTCTACAGATGTCCATATTCAAAGGCATCCAAAACATGTTCCTACGCTATCCTGCTAGACCTTCATTCAGGCTCACAAGTTCAGGCAATAACACGCGGCAAGGAGATCTGAGGGAAACCAGAAAGCCATAGGAGCGCCGTGGCGGATACCTGAAGCCCGGCATCAGAACCACTCCCAGCCTTGCTCCACAAGGGATGGTGCGGCAATCTGCATGTACAGGCGATAGACCTGTGCGGCGCTTTGGTGCGTCGACTGCTGGTGCTGACGTCAAGTGTACTCGTGGAAGTATTGCGTTTTTGGCGGGTGTTTGGGAGCTCCGGTGTCGAGGAGGTTGTTGAACTTAAGAACAAAGCCCCAGAAGCTGTGGTGCTTCATGAAGGGGGGGGGTAGCTCGTGATCTTCGTCTTTGTGAGTTATGTGCACTAGCAGTGGAGTAGAGTACAGAATCTGGCAGAACTGCTACGAAGACCAGCGCTTCTTTCCTTAAGAAAAGAAGTGAACAAGCCGTGGCGAGCCACAGCTCATACCAAGAGCTGAACATCGAAGTCGTTCAGTTTTCCCTCTTTAGGAAGAGGAACGAGCCAGGAGCCACGAGATCGCGAGCCGTCACTGCAGTCCAACGAATTGGACATTTCCGCTCTGAGGATTAAACGTCTATCTGAGCTTCCAGATGTGTATCCTGCGACAACTATGCTACCGATCATTCGCAACTCTTGAGAGCAGTGCCAATGCGCGGATTGAAAGGCTGGACGGTAGAGTAAATCTGCCTTTCAGCGCATGTTCTTCGATTGCACAGTCAGCTCACAGTCTCAACCCAGGTCACGGAACCGAACCCTGAAGATCAAGCAAGCAGGCATGCAGACACGCACAGCAAAGGGCGTTTTAGCTAGCTGACAGCATCAGGCGGCTGACATCATCCTGGGCACAAGCCACTGCCCGAGAACCAAACTTGGGCCCGAAGCAAACACACAAGCAAGTCAGACACAACCAGCGAAACAAAGAAGGGGGGAACAAATATGCCATCAGAGAGATTAAAGGAGTTTGGGTGATCGCAGGCTAAGCCTGTGAAGTTGCAGTGAGAGAGCACTTGCTCGTGCTGCTTACTCTTGAGCATTGCTCAGGCGTGCAACCTAGCTAAACGTCATCGCCGACTTGCCTGCTGCACGCGTTTAGACTTGCAACATCTTTGTATCTCTTCAGTCCAACTTCATCCTACTTCGCGCGCCTCTTGACCTCGCTGCTGCAGCGACGCCAAGTTCTTCATGAGATTCCACCAGTCGCCTTTGGTGGGGTAACTACTCATTACTCTCATTGCACCCGGACCCGAGCTGAAACAACCCATGCATCGCTCAATCACGGGTGGTCCTTCTACCTTTCAAAACCCCAAACGTCAATACTCACTATGGTGCATCGACCTTCTGCTTTTTGTCTCGCATCCAAACGAACATTCCCAGCACACCAAAAACTGAGATGTTATCTGTAATCAAAGTCCAGGTACTGGATGTCATTTGCTCACGGGGAGTACACGCTCCCGGATCATGCGCATACCTGGCTGCGAGCCAAAAAAAACAAACACACCTCCATTCTTCGAGTTTAACTTGCTTGCGGTCTACCTTGAAACTTTGGGACTTTGGGATGCTGCCCCTTATACTAACAGTCCTTAATAGGGATCATAATAGGGGGTACGATAATCCCTATTAAGGGCTCTTAGTTTAAGGGGGAATCCCAATTGAAACATCTTTTAAGCCGAAGTCACAACTGCGCGGCGGCGTTCATGGCCTTTCAGGGCGCATGCGAGCATTGTCGTTTGCACAAATGGGTTTGTTGTACCCAAGGAGGTCTGGAAACAACTTTGCTACTGCTTTTCTCGTGCAAGGGGGGAATGTTGCTATTTGGTACCAGTAATAACAATAACAATCATAACAATGATGTTAAGAGTGATAATAATGAAGCGGGCCCCTGGTCGACAACTATTGCTACGAATTTTCACTATTGGGGAAGCATAAAATTTGCAGAAAGCTAAAAACATAACAGCAAGAATAAGAACAAATAATGACACATGCGAATGAACAAGTACTCAGAATGAATACACCGAAATAAAAAGCTAACAAGCGCTAATGAACGACTGCAAGCGAAAACCGTACATTCTACATATTTATTATAGGACAAGCATACTAAACTATACTTAAACCTGACGACTCATGACAACTGACGACCAATAATTGTGAAAGTACGTGTTGTTGCGATGGCGTTTTGGATTCTTTCCGGGAATGAAAAATGCCACGGGCTCTCGCCGCATGCCTCCTGCAGGTTCCATTTGCTTGGTCGGTTTCAAGGATTCTTGACTGGGAGCTGCGGGAGGCAAACGGGTTGAAGAGCTGGGTGTCTGGACAAGATCATGTGTCACATGTCCCCACGCCTCTGCGAGTGGCTCTGCGAGTGCAGACATGTTTCTCGCAGAAGAAGCAGCCTCAACATCTCCCTTAGACCCTTTGAACTCGGAAACCCTGAAGGCATTACTGTCACTGTCAACTCATTCCCTTCGTACGAAGTCTCGAGCTAGACATGGCATCATCAACCTTTGGAGGTCAGCCAGTGCTTGATCACAAATGTACTGTTGCCCAGTGGGCAGCAACATCTTTGCTGGTTTTGCGGTGCGACCCTGCGTTTGATGATACCACCTTAGAAATACCCAAGTTGTGGCTAATGCATCTACGCACTTGGTTCTGACCGGCTGCCGCCTTAGTACTTACAGCCTAGCACGATGCCGAACGATTTTGTATAACAATTGTGAGCTGCAAGAGGCAGTTGTGACTGCATCACGGTCTTCATATTTATGGAGCTGGTGTTGGCACAAAGTCCCAACCAGGACCTGTAGATCACCCGGACAACGCATAACTGAGCTCAAAGCAAAATATCCATGCACCACATGCACCACCACCCCTACCCCCCGCATCGTAAGCGCCTGACAACCATTGCAAAGTGACTCCAAGTTTAAAGGTGGGCAGCCAATGCCATCGAATCTGCCACGTAAACGCTGAGCATTGCCCGCACAGGACCGCGAAATGCCTCGACGGAAAAACTTGCTTGGCGGCATTTGCTGGGCTAAGGTGGGGACTTGATTTTCGTGCAGAGCTGACAAGCTTGTGATTCCGGAGATTCTACCACTCCAAAGCCCACCTGGTAGTAGTAGGTGACTTCACTCATCTGATGCATCGTGCACAACCTTCGGGCTTCAGAACATGCATCCAAATCACACCCTCGCCTGGGGGCTCTGACCATGAAGTGTAGCTTTAACTTGCTTTCACCCCATACAGGCCCTATAAAGTATATGAGCATGTAAACCTACAGTTTACCATGCCAGCCCTGCACACCCTGACCCCTCGCACCGTTCCAAGCGAGGGATGGAGGCCCACTCTGCTCCAAGTATAATGGCATTGTGCGCATCTTCGAAGAGGCGCTGATTGCCTTGTTGAGGGGGATCAGGGGGTGCTTCTTTGAAGCTATCAAACTGGCCGGTCTGGGGTTCAAACTTTCGGGTGCAGGATGGAAGCTGCAGGCGCATTGATGGTTCAAGTCGGCTTCCAGGCAATCTTTCGGTTGGGGATTTCGCAGACATGAACAGTCATTGGCACAAACCTCTTAATCTCAAATCTCGAGGGGACTGAAGCACATACACGCCGAAGCAGAAAAGACCACAGACCTACAGACCACCTGGCGAGGCTTTGCGTGGATGGAAAGCCGAGCAAGTGAATTCGGCAAGCTCAACCGCCAAAAGCGACGACGGGAACCGCCACAAGTGACGTTGCGGGGGCCACCATATCCATATCTGCACTGATGTATACATATATACATATAGTGCAATGTTTAGAAGCGCCATGGCAGGCCCTTCTGAATACACAATTTTGTGTATAAAATATATACAAGATATAATATGCGATATGCAACATATAATATATAATATATAACATATAACATATAACATATAACATATAATATACCATACATAATATATAATATACTATATGATATAGAATATGTAATATATAATATATAATATATAATATATAATATATAATATATAATATATAATATATATTATATATTATATAATATATAACATATTGTGAGAAGGTCACAGCACACATGCATCATGTGCTCAGCTGCAGTGCGGTAGTTTGCTTTCACTTAGCATGTACAGTTTTGCAATTCAGTTGATTGCCAATTTTGGCTCAAGTACGAGATAGTCTTGTAGCCGTTGTGCTCGGTAGTTTCGTTCTGTAGCTTTTAGGTTGCAGAGCGGTCCGACCGGACGCTCGGCCGTAGGGCGCCTCAGAGCTGGTGATCCCGCGAAGTCGTAAAACAGCGTGGCCAGCCTGCGTTTGCATTGCTTGTGCAAGACCAGTGACTGGTCGACTTCACAAGGCTGTTCTGGGAAATAGTTCAGCTCTTGTGCCTACGGCCCGAGTGGGCAAGCATTGCTTTGCTTGTCCGTCGCGGTCCGTGTCCTGGACGCGTGGACTGTGTTCCACGCCTGCGGCCTGACTACCAAGGCGCGGCGTTTCGCCGCGCGACGCAGCCATGTCCTCAGAGGTAGCAGGCCAACCAGAAGGCGTCACTCTCCTCCAGGCTATAGAGAGCGGAGACGTCCCTTATCCAGAGCGGATGTCCTATGTCACTTGGCTCAAATGGCGCAAGGACACAGGTAGCCGGCCAGTGACAAGACGTGACGGCATCAGTACGACGCCCGAACAGGAGGCCGCTCTCTGGCGTAGCGTCATGCAGTTTCTGCATGACGTTGGAGCCGAAGAAGATGAAGAAGACGAGGAGGAGGGAGAGGATAGCGAGTTGATCCCGGAAGCTGCCGGCGTGGTAGAGGATCCGCCACCGCGGGCGGGTGTCCACGCTGCGGCAGGCGAACTCGCTATGGTGCCCACGGGTGCGGCCTACGTGCCTGGTTCGACGCCGGGGTCCCGTAAGGCGGGACCGTCCGGTCCGCCGTCGACAGCGGGGTCCGTGCCGGGCACCGCCGAGAGCCTTCAGGCGGACTTGCGCGCCCTGCACCGTCCCGACCAGGAGCCGGCGCGGGCGCATGGTATCGTGGTGGACGCCGGTGCTCTGGATGTCTTGAGCACTAAGGCCACGATCTTAGCCGATGAATTCGGGCAAGTGGGTGGCGATTGGCATCCCACCAAAATGGTCCGGCGCCTGCGGACCAGATTCTCGGTCGCGGCACTACGCACTGGCGAGGATCCCGACGATGCACATGATAATAATCAGCAAGAGATCTAAGTGCATCGGGGAGCTTATCCTCGCGCTCGGGGGAAAGGAGAGCTCCAGTAAGGAAAAGGTCTGGAGTTCACCGTCCGACGTCTCTGCGGGGCCTGTCGTCGGCTCGCAGTCACCGGGACCAGCTCCTCCTGCAGCAGCAGGTGAGCCGGGAGCAGGTCCGTGCCTTGGTGGTTTGCGCACTGCCCAGGGTTTAGGTGGTGTAGGTAGGGGTGTCCCATCTGCGGCCCGCGGCCCTGGCGCGATGGATGGTGATTCCCCCTTGCGTGCGAAGCTTGCTGCGCTAGAGATGGAGATAGAAGCCCTCAAGCGAGGTTCAGACGGCGGAGGCTCACAGACCGGGTCCCAACACCCGGCGGGCGATCTTGCCGCCGCACTCGCTGCCCAAACTGAGGCGCTGAAAGAGGCGCTTGCTCAGAGAGGGGGCCAGAGCTCGATCACTACGGTCAAAACTGACCTCACGTGGCCGACGTTGACCGACGACAAGTCGGACGCGCGAGACGTAGTCTTGTTCTACGAGGAGTTCGAGGATGTCTGCGCTCTCGCCAACAACTGCCGCGGCATGAGTGCGCGGGAAAAGCTGCTTGCCTTGCGCGGGCGCTGCCGCGGTTCACGCATGAAGACCTCACCAATGCGTACCGCGCGGTGTGGAAGTCAGGAGAAGTGCTCTCCGACCCACAAGCAGTTTACGATCGCATCAAGAACAAGCATCTCATGTTCGGCGAATCACGCGAAGAGCGGGAGGTGCGGGTAGATGGCGAGCATGCCGCCCTCACCAAAGGCAAGCTCACCGGGCATCAGTTTGAGCCTCTGTTCGAGGCCTCCATTGCAGATCTGGAGGCGGTCGGATTAGGCAAGACGCCCCGAGAGCTGTATCTTTCCTACCTTAGGAAAATGCCCCCGTATCTTCAGAAAGAAATCAGGAACGACAAGAGGCTGTGGCTTGGAGATCCCAAGGATGGCGGGTTGCGAGGACCGCAGACCTGGGAGGAGTGCCACAAGGTCGTTCTGGAGTACGAGCAGAGAGAAGCCGCTCACAGGGCTGTCTCTCACGCTGTGTACTCGGCTACCGGTTCGCAGAGCGCGGACCCGGCGGTCGCGCTAGCAGAGGCTCAGAAGGAGATCAAGAGCCTCAAGGCTAGCAACGGAAAGGGCGGTGGCAAGCGGAAAGCCAAAGCGAAAGCTGCGGCCAAAGGCGCGGCGAAGCCACCAGGCACAGTGTGCCCCTTCTTCTCCAAGAATGGGTCGTGCAAGAAGGGGGCCAACTGTGACATGGTCCACAACCTGACCACCAGCGGAGTGTCGCCAGCCCTGCCTGCTAACTGGGCTCCCCCCTCCGGTGCCTCCATGTCAAATCCCTTCGCCGCGTTCAGTATCCAGATCGGCAGCTCAGGCGTCCTGGCGGGCGCCCCGGGCGCCGCCGGACGGGCCGCGGTGCAGCAGCACACGCTCCCGTTGAGCAAGGGCGGGCGGGACAAGTTCGCCACCTTGGATGATTTGCCCAGGGATTGGTGGAACCTGGCGGACAATGAGCTGCATTGCCTGCGGCACAAGCCATGTGCGCGGCTCTCGCTGAGTCCGGTAGCCCGTAGGGTAGTTCTGGATAGGTGAGTAGCCGTAGCCGTAGCTTAGGACCGGTAGTGTACAGTGTACCAATTGTACCATAGTTTCAGCACCGGCTGTAGAAACCTGCTCGTGTCTTGGAGCCTCGCCGTCCAGCCAAAAGGTGAGGAGTGTCAGGGTTGTTAAGGGCTGCGGAGGGTCGCTGTCGTCGTGCGTTCGTTGGGTAGCGCGGGCTGCCGCCCAAGCCGCATGCCAATGCTCTTGATGTGCGGGCTCTACCAGAGGCGCACGCGACGCCCTCGCCCTTTCCCTCCTTCCAGACACTGCGAGTGCATGATGCACGATGTGCTCAGCTTGACATAGCTGGGAGCCTCGGCTGAGGGGCGAATGTGAGCAGGTAGAAGCACACATGGAACATGTGCTCTGTAGCCACTGCTGAAGCGTTGTTTTCCTTTGCATGTATAGTTTTGCAAGTCGAATCAATGCCAATATTTTGGCTCAAGTATGCGAGTAGACTTGTAGCTTTGTGCTCGGTAGTTTCGTTCTGTAGCTTTAAGGTTGCGGAGCGGTCCGACCGGACGCTTGGCTGTAGGGCACCTTCTGAGCTGGTGTTCCCGCGAAGTCAAAAGCAGCGTGGCCGCTCGTGTTTGCATTTGCTTAGTGCAAGACCGGGTTGGTCGACTTCACAAAATAGTATATAGTATCTGGTATATCGTATATAGTATATAGTCGATAGCCTATAACGAAAAATATAGTACATATAGTATATATAGTATATATGTATATATGTATATATGCTGTATATATGTATATATAGTAGCGAATAGTTAGTACATAGTATATAGTAAAAAGTATATAGTATATAGTAGATGGAACATAACTGTTTAAGCTCCAGACGAAAAGAATATATCATGACCACTGCTGATTGTAGCTCTTCACTCAACTTCTGAATCATTGCCTTATCAGCCTTTTGAGCATGTAGCCGTCTGTCGTGGCGGACTTTTCGCAGCTGACGGTTCCAGGAACTCTTCTGCATGTACATTTCCGTAGCGCAATCCATGGCTGTTGACAACTGCACAGTCTGGGGACTGTCGTGCTGCCTTGAGCAGCATAGCCCAACAGTGCAGAACAAGAGTGTCAAGCTTCTGCCAGAGGTAGAATACTGCATCACAGCAGAACATTGTATATTGTATAGAATGTGATATGTAATATAGAATTTAAACGCTTGATTTCGCCCTCTGTCTTGGTGGGGGACAGGTCTAAGACACGCGATGCACTTTAAAAACAAAAAGAGTTAAAGAAAACCCTTCAAAACAGGAACCTGAAAACACCCGCAACGGCGTACCATTCCGTGTTGATTCTCAGCAAAGTCGCTCCTTAGCGCGCCGACGCTGGCGTCAACGGAAACTCCCAGGGCAGTGAAGAGAACCTCGTACAGCAGTGCTGTGCGCATTGCAACTGCCGAACGTCGTAAACCTTAAACCCAGAGTCCATTAAAGCTGAGAGCAAATTTAATCTCAAAGCCAAATCCTCTCTAGGGGACATTGTTGAGCATCTGTTGGATAAGGCTGCGCTGTCGACCAACAACGTCCGCCAATGGCCCAGCAGAGCGACCGGCCTCTGTGGCCTCGAGGCTGGTCATTTCGAGAGGAGGGAATGTGTGAGACCCATTTCCTCCTGAAACGTATTTCTACCCCCCCAGGAGCCTGTCACCCAACCCCAGCACGGCCTGAGTCAACAGCTCTACCGCCTTGTTCGAGACATCAACCAGTGCCATGTTCTGCTCGAAAAGTGCCTAGGTGTTACAGGCGACCCGGGGGCTTTGGAGCTGCGGAAGACGGTCACGAAATCACACGTAACTAACGCTAAGGTGAAGTTCTAAACAGCAGTCCAGACCCTCGTGTGTAACAGATTCCCGCTAGGGTCTACACAGCCCTGACCCATAAGTACCACGAAGTCACTAAACAATCATAAACAATCCGTGAAGCCCTTGAGTCATATCGATGGATCGGCAAGCTGCATTAAGCGCTGACGCGTCGGGCGCTCCTGCGCTCTCCTGGAGCAGAGAAGCCATGGACGTGTACACAGGGAGAACCTGCTCCTGCAAGTAGTTCACCACGTCTTCGGGCAGATCCGCTGTTGCATTTTGTGCGCTGCTAGTTCCGCGCATAAAAGCCTGGAGAGTGGCACCATAAAGGTTGAGGGTAGCCTCCATCTTCTGCTTATTCGCTTCCGGATCGATGCCAAGGGCGATGAGAAGAAACTCATTGGTCATCTTCTGGGATAGAGTTCCCTGTCGCCGTGCCGTGTCGATAGTCTCTCTCCACTGAGGTTCCGAGAAATTGGTGCCCGCAACCACACCAGGAGAAGGGCAAGCTGCGCTTGCCAACTGCACACATGCCAAGGTCAATACATGCCTAAAGCCCTTCATGGCCATGGCCGTGAAAAAATTGCTGGCAAGGTTCAGCCCGAGCGGCCTGAGCCCGGCTGCCCACAAAAGTCAGCAAAGGCAGCTCATTGGGGCTGTAATCCGTCGTGCTTCAAGGCTTCGGGAGCACCAAGAGGCATCTAGGGCGTTGCAGTTGCAGACATTTCCTGGCATAGAAGATTCCATGTGCAAGACAAACTCAGCAGGCCCTTAAGGGGGCGTGGAGTTGAGGGTGCTTTCAGGAAAGTTTAGGGGGTAAGGTGTCACCTTTAACAAAAACACCTTGACTGCTGCAGCACCCACACACACACACAAGAGCCTCGGTATTTGCTATCAATATGCGAGCAGTCTGCCACCATGACTTTGTCATAGTCGCAGGGGAATGCAATCGGCCACGTCCGATCGCAACTGTCACGCAAAGCTTTTCCGAGAGCGGCTGGCGCAAGGCATAACGAGCTGAAGGTGAACGCCGAGATGTTTTTGGATGAACAATGTGCTGCTTAGTAGTGCGTCTTCGCTGAATAATTTATGTGGTTGTTTTGCTTGGTGGTTTTGTCCTCGCTTCCTATGTGCGGTTGCTTTTCTTCTTAGTACCCTCCGCAGTCTTTCTATGGTTGCTTTGCTTATCGGCGCGCGTTCGCTTACTATGTGTGGTTGGTTACGGTCATTTCGCCGGCTTATTGGTGGGTTTGGTTTGTTTGGTGCGATGTATCTTCGTCTACTATTCGGTCGGTTTGCTTGTTGGGTCTTCGCTTGTTGTGTGGTTGTTCTGCTTCTTGGCGCGTCTTCAAATAATGACAGAAAGGACTGTTGTGAGTGTTTGGCAGAGTGGTCCTGTTACTGCTTCCTATGTGCGGTTGTGCGACTCGCGTTTGTTATGGCTATCGGTGCGTTTTCGCTCACTATATATGGTCCGGCGTCTGGCGTGTCCGGCCCCCCCCCCCCCCCCCCATGGTATGGTCAGGTAGGGGGGGGGGGGGGGGCGGCCGACCCTCGCCAAAACCCGTGTTTTGAGTGTTGTGTTCGGTTGACGGAGCGCGCCCTCGGGGAAACCCATGTGTGTGAGGCGTTTACCCCCCCCCCCCCCTTCCCCCTCCAGGTCTACCGTCTCTAACCCTAAACCCTGTCAAACCCTCAGCCCTAAACCAACCCTAAACCCTAAACCCTAAACCCTAAAACCAACCCCCAACCACACCACAGGGGGGGGGGGGGTTTACCCTAAAACCTTTCAAACCCTAAACCCTAAACCAAAAACCCTAAACCTAAAACCCTAAACCCTATAAACCCAAACCCTAAACCCTAAACCCTAAACCCAAACCCTAAACCCTAAACCCAAACCCTAAACCCTAAAACCCTAAACCCTAAACCCTAAATCCTGACCCTAAACCCTAAACCCTAACCCTAAAACCAACCCCCAACCACACCACAGGGGGGGGGGGTTCCAGACCATGGGTGGGGGGGGGAGGGGGGGGCCGGGGAGCACTGGACCATATATGTGCTTGCTTTGCTTGTTCGTGCATCTTCGCGCACTGTGCGATTGTTTTGCTCTTTGGTGTGTCTTCGCTTACTACAGACGCATGTTTTGCTTCTGGGCGCGTCTTCGCGTACTGTGCGGTTTGCGGTTGCTTCGGCTTTTTGGCGCATTCTCGCTGCTTATGCGCGGTTGTTTTGTTTATTTGTGCATCTTCGCTTACAGCATGTTATGGCGTTGCTTGGCTTTTTGGTGCGTCCTCACGTAACGTGCGGAAGCTTGCCTCTTGGTGCGTCTTCGCTTGCTGTGCTCGTTTTGCTTGGTGGTGCGTGAAGCGAATTATAATCATCAAGCTACTTATCGGAACATAAAGATGAAGTTCAATGTTCAAAGTATGAAATAAGTGATTACATAGTGCGTGACTCCTGCAAGTCTGTTTGTCATACTTGTTTGGCGGGGTGGGTAACTACGCCCATGCTACCCGAACTTTAAGCCTCCAGCTTGGTTACTTGGCTTTTGGGCTTGGTTTATCTTGGTTTGGGGTCGGACAATATCGGCCTGTGATTTCATCTACCTCGGCACGACCTCTTGCTCCTCCGCTTCTGCAAGACTACTTCTGAGCAACGTAACCGTAGCTTCTCTTCAGTCGCTCAGCTCACGCATGTTGCGGACAGAAACTAGTAGCGACACAAACCCGGAGGCCTGCCGCGATACGACGGTTGCCTGCTGCTCACTCCCTGTGTGGAGGCCAAACTCAGGCATCGGGCGACCCTTTTGAGAAGACCTGATCTCTTCACAGCACTGAAGTCAAGCTGTACTTTCAATCAGTCCTCGACATGAACAAAGAAGAGTGGGCTGTGTTCTGGGGCCATGCTTTCAACGCATCACACCCTGTGCGTACAGGGCGTCGCGATTTCGGAGAAAACTGTGTAGTGAGAACGCAGGCTTCGTCCCCATCTTTGACGGAACGACAAACATAGCACTAGAGCAATGGCCGAATAGCGCCTATCCACACGGCACAAAGTTGCAAGCATTCTGTGGCACGCTCCACGCGCACGATCTGGGTAGGGCTCATGCTATCAACACGAATAAAGCCCCGCTGGTGTCATGCAATCCATGGCAGGTCCCTCATGGAACTGTTGCTTGCACCTTGGTCGAGATCGACTATACATGTCTGCAGCGCGAGCCGAAGGCTTGTTAGGTTTTGGGCCTGAAGAATGGCAAGAGAATCTAAATAGTCCGCCCGGCTCGTGCTACCCCCGGACAACGAGGCAAAGTTCGGCCGTTGATGCGTAATTTCGCTCAACACGATCAGGCCTGGACAGCCTTTGCCGCTTCAATGCCTCAGCCTGTCCTAGTCAGTCCACCCGAATGCGGCACCGGGTCTGCACGGCTTGGGGGCAGAATCCCTTGACACCTTGACCTGCGAGGCTGCGGTGGGGGGCAGGGATATACTAAGAGCCACAATCCAGCCATTCGCTCTTGTCTGCTGTCCTAAGTCCAGGTCTTGGTGCCGAAGGCATTTCCTTCCCTTGACTACAGTACTTCTACTTGTTCCTCTACAACGGACACGAGCAGTCTCACGATCTCTTACGCCTGGGAGGCCATTGAGTCCGTGCCGCTGCCCTTCACACCCTTGCTGCGGCTAGCAGCCCGGTACATGTAGCCTTTGCGAGGAGCATCACACAAAGGGCATGGGATACACGGAGGCGCCATCATGTACAATCAAAACGTTCTTGCCCTATACCAGGAAGGCCAAGCGGCAACCGCACGCAGAGCAACAAAGCAAGATCAGGGCCATTGCCCCATACGTTGCCACGAAGATCCTCGCTGCAAAAATTGCGCATTACCGAGCTACTGTGAAATCTGCTCTGTGACAGAAACTGCAATCTCCTCAACAACAAAGGAAAAGTACCGATTTCGCAAAGCAGTCCAAGGCTCCAAGGTGAAGTATCTGTGGCAATAACATCAGGAATGTCGAAAACGGCGACTGCAGACTGAAGTTGAGTTTGCACTTGGCCTAAAGTCATCGCAATCTGTCCAGTGCTCTCGCCGGTGGTCACGGCCTGTTTATAAGCAGGCCAAACTGCCTCAATAGCATCCCACTGGGCCTGCATGTCTTGCCGCTCCGGCAAAATTGCCGTCAAGCCTCCACCCCCGGAGAGGAGCTGTGCATGCGCACTCTCGAATTCCTCAATGGCAGCCCACATTTCCGCGGCTTCGTTCTGGACCATGGAACTATAAACCTTGTAGGCACGCACCGCCTGCTGGAAGAGCACCCTCACTCTGCGGCCAGGCCAGCCGGGATCGGCGACCAGGCCTCCTTGCAAATACTTCTCTCCAAGGCCGTCTGCTGCACTGCAGACGGAAGATGCCAAGCCGGAAAGCCCGGAGGATGTCTGACCTCGAACCGCATCCAGGAAGTTGTGAACCAACCCGTCCAGGTTTCGAACGTCTGAATACAATTCTTGTGAGGGCTGTGCTGGGAGGTGAGGCATAGACCTTCCCAGCATGAGGCTCACAAAAGAGTCCTCCAAAGCTGTCGCTGTCCGCTGCAGCACATCAGGCAAGATCTCCCCTTGGTCTTGCAAGACGAACTCGGCCACAGCCTTGCGCGCAAGGGAGCATAGGCCGTAGGCTTCAGCCATGAGGAGCTGCCAGTCGGTGACGGTCAAAGCCACATCTGAACACGTCAAGTTGAGGTTGTCATAATATCGCTCGAAGCTCTGGGCAGCTTCAACCATGTGCTCACTGGCCACTGTGGCAAGCCGGTCCAGCTCGCTGAAAGCCTCTGTCTGTCCACTGGCCCCTCGGTACGCAGCTAACTCCATCATTGAGGCCTCATTCTCCACGTCCCGCATGATGCGAATTAGGCAGATATTGGACACACGCTTTAAGCTCATGATGGCCAGCAAGCGCCCGTTGCCCAACTCAACAGACGCTCCTAGCATGAGGTCTTTGTGCGACTGGTGGAATTCCTTGACTGTCTGGTTAAGCCTGTCCCAGGTCGAGGCCACCTTGGCACCACGTGTACAACTGACACTTTACGTGACCAAGTGCTGTCCGCAGAACTGCTAGCAGCTACTCCTGCCGTGCTCCGGCTACCGTGCCCACCTCATAACCATAGTGGATCAAGGCAGCATCTCTCGGTATCTCCTGCAAGCGGACCAACTGCTTCGAAGTCACCTGCGAGGCTGCGGGCAATCCCACATTCAACAAACAGATTGACAAACACGACCGCAACCTTCAACCAACACGGAGGCAACGATTAGCAAACATACCGCGACGTTCAGCAAACATGGAAGGCACATTCACCAACACAGAGGACACGTCCAACAGAGTGGCAAACTTTTCCAGCACTAAGCCAGAAGTGATCAGCCGCATGACTGGAACATCAGGGCCAAAGAGCCATATCAATGAATACTCAACAAACGCTACGGCCACATTCAGACAACGAAGGTAGAAATCACCGACCGCGCCATCGGAGTATCACTGCCACCCACCTACCCACCCCCCCCCCCACCCCGGGTCAGCAAACGCAACGGAGAGAAGCAGCAAACGATGAGGGCAGGTGCTCCCCTTTAAAAAGGAAACCAGGGTTTTCCATCGGTCCAGGTCCAACCTGACGCTCTCGCACACATCGGCCGCACCCTTTTAGATTTTACTCCATTTCCTCTCGGCCTCGCTTCTTCAATAGCTTCATAGAAAGCACGCCTACTCCCTTCCACAGTTTCCTTTATGTAGGCGCGGGGAGCATTCGATAGCAAAAACATGGTTTGCAACCCCTTCCTGTCTAGAGAAGCAGGGCATGTACAAGAAACTGTGGCGTGCTTAGAAAAAGCAGACTGTGTCTACTCCCATCCCAAGCCAGAGACGTGCTGTTTGACAAGTTATTCCCCCCACCTCCAACCTCTCCTTACCTCGCCCCTCCCTCTGCTAGCATTTTCCCCCTGTCTGCTACCATTTTTCTCCAGCAAGCCCAATCCGCGGAGATCTCGAGCCGAACGCCTACCTTAAAAATATTCCCATGGTCTTTGTCTTCCCTGGAAGGGGCACGGCACCCCGAGCCGACAGGCATCCAGGAGTGGTGCTCCAGGAGCTGCAGACACAATGGCTGCGCCAAACTTGGCCCAGGCGCATCAAGGAGGAGCAGTGGCCGTGTACTGCCTGCTTGGATAGCTGCTTCCTCCACTTCACTTAGCAAGCTGTACATCTCCGTCTGGTACGCGACGGTCAAAATGGCAATCCTTGGAAGCTGCATGGCGCGCATGTTGGTGAACATCATGCTCTTCGAGACTCACGATTCCGGGCATACGGTAAAGTGGAGGAAGCCTTCACCCTTCATTCTGAATGTCAACAAGTGTATTCATGTATATTCAGCGCCCACCCAGTTGCACGCCGAGACCGCACATGACTCATGTGCCCAAGACTGAACCACATCAGCTTAGGGCACTTTCAAGGTGTTTAGGAACGGTTGGTGGAGAAGTTTGTCATCCTGTTCTTAAGTGCGGCTTTGGCTTTGGCCTTGGCCTTGGCACTGCATTGGCCTTTGGCTTTGCCTTTTGCCTTTTGCCTTTGCCTTTGGCTGGGCCGTTTCCAGGCCTGTGCGTCATCTCGCTTAAAGAGGTGCTTAAAGCCGCGCCAAGACCCTTGAAGGCCTGAAGGCACTTAAA
>CAJNDS010002677.1:220000-260937 GCA_905221605.1 Symbiodinium natans | reverse complement strand
TTGTGTGTCCGTGTGTCCGTGTGTCCGTGTGTCCGTGTGTCCGTGTGTCTGCGTGTCTGCGTGTCTGCGTGTCTGCGTGTCTGCGTGTCCGTGTCTGTGTGTCTGTGTGTCTGTGTGTCTGTGTGTCTGTGTGTCTGTGTGTCTGTGTGTCTGTGTGTCTGTGTGTCTGTGTGTCTGTGTGTCTGTGTGTCTGTGTGTCTGTGTGTCTGTGTGTCTGTGTGTCTGTGTGTCTGTGTGTCTGTGTGTCTGTGTGTCTGTGTGTCTGTGTGTCTGTGTCTGTATATATATATATATATAGATAGTGTAACAAAAACAGCTCTCCTTCAGCAAGCCCAGTTGCTGTCTGTGATCGTGAGGAGAGGCTGACACTCGCCGGGATCGTTCACGTAGAGCTGCACCGCCGCGCTCATGGCAACAGCGAGCGGGTCAACATAGCCGGACATGTTCCTTGCCACCATCCCTGCGGTGTTGATGCTTTCAGCCTGCGACTGCGCGTTGAATACATTCCGGGCCAAACCCCGGACCTCCTGGTAGTAGTACGTGACCTCCTTCATTTGATGGATGGTGCACATGCTGGTCAGTTGGGGAATCCCTGCCCACTCTGCACCTCTGAGAATAGCGCTGTGGCTCGCTTCGAAAACATCGAGATTGCGGCGAAGCTCGTCCACGTTAGACTGCACATCAACTGTCTTCGCAATGAACAAGACATTCTTCAGCATCTTCTGGATGAGAGACCGCTGGCGCCCCGCGGTGTTTGCAAGCAAGCCATTGAGGCGAGCTCCTGCTGACTGTGCTGCATCGACAAGCAGGTTGACCAAATCATTGGAGAGATCAAAAAGCTCCTGGTTTTGAAGGTACAAAGAATAGAGGGTAGGTTGATCCACCGTGGGCAGGTCCACATTGTCGTTCAGCAATGCATACATTGACACCTTTACGTCTGTCAGCCTGGTCTCGATGGCTTCCCGTACATCATCGGTGGGGGCTGGGATGATCTTCAGCTCCGGGTTTCCCACATTGAGGTCACCAAGGGTCACTGCAAACAGGTCCATCCTCTGCCTCATTACAGCTTTGTGCTTCTCCACATCGATTCCGAGGGTCACCAACAGGAACTCATTGGTCATCATCTGGGACAGTGTACGTTGCCGCCCAGCGATATCGATAGTGATGCTCCATTCCTCGTCTGTGGTCGCATTACCTGTGACCAAGCCATTCTCGCAGACCAGCGTCCGATCACATTTCACCTTTGCTGCCGCACGAGAGATGCTAGTCTTCTGCGGACCTCCTGTAAATCGCGCGGCTTCTTTCTGAAAGCTCTAAACCACTCGGGGTTGCACTCAGACCACATGCAGGCTCGTGTCGTGTTAACTACAAACCGCTGCAAGCCGAGGAGCACAGGCACCAGCTTCAAAGCGCGTTCCGAAGGCACATTGGATGCATTGTTGCTGGTAGTAGAAGCCGTCACAAACGCACACGGAGACTTCTGCCGCGCCCTTCAAGATGGCTGCCGCAAACGCTCTGATGTTTCACTACGTTTCATGCGTTTCGCTTCTACTGTGGTGCCCCTATCGCTCACTGCCAAATGCAAGCCATGCAAGCCTCAAAACTCGTGGTCTGCCCCGGCGGACACATGGTGCATTGATGTTGGCCCTCCTTCGAGAATGGCGAATGGTACCAACAAGCTTGGGCATTCGCAAGGTAAACCGCACGCACTCGTCCGTAAGGCAGGCAGGCACGTTTTCGGAATGAGGAGATGGGGTTAAGTGCAAAACCAGCCACTTGGTCTGCATAGCTCCCGATTGGACACCTTTTGCCTCGCCGTCACTTTCAAAGGACCAAATTTCACCGCTTTCAATGATTAAAATCGTAATGCGCTAGCCAATCCATGAACTTGTATGAGCTATCACGGCTGGAAGACTTCTCGGCAAACAAAGTAGTCCGTGACAAGTTGCATTCGGACGCGCCCTGCATGTCCATATACTGACCTGGCGGAAAGCGGATGGCACAGCTGAAGCAGCGCACACACACACACACACAGTGTGACGACCCCCGAAGAGGTTAGTAGGTGCAATCTTCTCTCATCTCTCATCACATGCTTCATTCGCTCGCTCATTTGCAAACTGATTCCTCGAGTGAGACACTGTCACGCGAAATGTGACTTCGCAGGTACATGGGAGTGATCAATTCCCACTTCCTGGCCTTCTAGCACACGACTTCGTTGGCAGAGAGGCTGTGCTAGGGCCCCTCTGCCCCCTGCTTCTTCAGATTCTTGAAAGCGACTTCACGGCATGACCCCTTGTTATCAAAGTGTTCACACACACACGCATTCACACTCTCGCACTCCCGTTGAACGAGGCGAAAACTTCTGCATCTCGTGTAGGCAACGAGGCTACGAACCCGGAAAGCAGACCGGCCCCCCGAAGCACCTCAAACAAAAGATAGGCCTTATGCATCCTTATGCGGCGGTCAATGTAACGCCCCAGATCAAGACTGGAGCATGGAGAGATGGAGGCACAAATTTCGAAACACATCGCAGAAAAGTTAGCCCCGGCAAATTGAAAGGCATCGAGCGTGTCTGATTTGATGGCTTCTGACAATCATATCTCAAAGAATGCGAGATTTCACAGCAGGACTTCAATGCAAAAGGGCTGCTTACAATGACCATTGCGTCCCGAGCCTTTGCGGAGAGTGGCGTTCAGATTCTCAATCAAAGGGGAATGAATGACTACTAGAAATCAAGCGCAAGAGATGCAGGAGAAAAGGCAGGGACGGGAACATCAAATGTTGTGCAAAGGAGGGCTTTGGACATACAACTGCAACTTGTATTTAGCATTGTAGAGGCCAGCCGCCTTAGGCGGTGCAAGGTGCGCGGCTGATCGTGTTTCCACTGCTGGAGACATTGCTGCAACCCCAGAAGGTCAGAACACACAGTGTGGGCAATAAATTATCCAGGCGGCCGCGGAGAAGTGGGGGTTGAAACTACCTGAAGCCGAACTTAGCCCGCTTAGCTGAAGCTGCAGTGCGGTAGGTGACACCGCATTGGAACGCCACACATTGTAAGGCCACATATGGCCACATTGTGACGCCACATTGTCTGACGATGCATTGTGGGGTGATTCTACGTTGTCTCCTGACGTCGCATTGCAGCTTTGAAGGCGAAGTAGCCCCTGACGCCGAGTTGTGAAGCCGGCTAGCAACAAACGAACTGTCTGCTCGTCCTTACGTTCCAGAGCAGCGGTTGATTGGCCGGAATTCAGAAACAGGGATGTGGTTGATTGGCAGGAATCCAAAAGCAGAGCTGTGCCAGAGCAGCGGTTGATTGGCCAGAATTCAAATGAGCTGTTCCAGAGCAGCGGTTGATGGTCGGAATTCAAAAACAGGGCTGTTCCAGAGCAGCGGCTGACCGGCCGGAAGTCTAAAGACAGAGCTGTTCCAGGGAAGCGATTGATTTGCCGGATCTCAAAAGACGGAGCTGTTCCAGAGCACCCGTAAAGCACTGCAAACCTGCCTAAGAGTATCGAGGCTGTGGTCGACAAAAGAGAATTGGTTTGCAGAGCTTTGTGGCTTAATATCGGAAAACTGCTGAAGTTCCTCAGCTTCATTATGCAATTCAGTCTACATTTTCGATCGCAAGATTGTAGGGAGCTTATGACATTGGGGTCAAGACTAGAAGGTACACAAACGTCCCACTAACAGCAAATCAGTTGCCAACAGCACATGTTGGAGAATCATCGTACAGGTCGGCACAGCATTGATTCTTGGAATAGTCTTGTAATTTCATGCCGAAAGCACGCATCTACCCCATGTTTTGTTCATGTCTCTGCATGTTCTGCTTGTTTGCACACTTCGTGATCTACAGGGACAGTGTTGTCTCGGGCATCCCGGGCCTGCAGGGCAATCCTGACACGTTGATGCTCGGGGGAAAGGCGCCTTTGTGCCAGCACCGCATGGACTGCATTGTGCTTTTCCAGGCGCATTTGCGAAGAAGCCCGGCTGACATTCAGCACATTGCTGCATCCCTCCAGTTGAATACCTGCGTCGAGGACCCGGCTACACCGCCGATGCCGCAAACCCTGAAAGCATCTGAAAGCACTGGACTGCCAGGCCAAGCGACTCACCCTCTGGGCACTGGGTGCAGCCCAGCTCGGTCACGAACACTGTTCCATCCGGGCAGCTGTCTCCGCGATCTTTGGGTAAATGCCCAGAAGAAAAATCGCAAACACCAGTGTTGCAGGTGAGACGGTGTGATGGGGCAGGGCTCCAAACGATGTCCTCCTTGAACTCGATCCCGGCATCTGTCCGATAGGCCAACTCGTTGAAGGCATTATCAAAGGTTCCAACCACCTGGCAAATCATCTGCTTGCTACTGAATTCAATGATGCAGCCCAAGTTTACCTGCGCTAAAGGGCCGCCTGGCGGAAAAGGATGATCCCGTCGCGATCGCCATGTGAAGGAGGTGATGTCACCGGATTGACTGAATTGAACTGCCGTACCCGCCCGGTAAGACCCATGAAGTCTATGGAGAGCGACAGATCGTACAGGGCTTGACGCGAATCTGCAGTTCGCAAGTCTGAAACAGACCTACAGGGTGCTCAGCAATTCTGCTCGGCATGCTGGCATAAGCCCTACAGTAAGATTTTCAACTTCCATGTACAGTCCATGTCCTGCCTCCCCCCATCCACCAAGTAGACGTGCAGGACATGTGCAATTAACCACAAGCCATCATAGAAGTATGCTGCCCACTGATGGTTGCAAGGGCCATTGCCATTTGCGAAGCCCATGCATTCTGCGGTATAACCTGCATAGATGTCGGCAAGGGTACGCCCAGAGAGGGCATGGATGCTCGTCGTTTTTTGCATGGGCCCGCGATCAAGCGCAAGCATACCATATGCTGCACTGCGCAATTCCTCCGCTGTACAAGGACAGTCAGCGGCACCAGCTCGCTCCAGAATGAATCCCGGATTCCACCAGCCAGAAGCCACAATGAAGATGTAGTCTGGGGAGAACATACTTCTCTTGTGACTTTGACATAACAACATGGAACCAGTGTCTGCGTACAATGCCACGAAATTGATTCGGGAATCAGTCCGCTGGATCGCGGACAAAGCTGCTTCAGCATCAGGAATGTTGCCCTGGCTGGTGATCGCGCTGGTATGTAGAATCACCCATGCATAAGTCCCGGCAGCCACGTCTGCAGCCACCAACTCCAGAAACGAGTCCTTCGCAAGGATATTTATGGAGTTGTAACCGTGCCTCGGGAGCATGTGCACCGCCAATATCAGAAGGCAGACGAAGGCAGACTGCAAAGCGGAATTCGCAAGTGCAAAAAGGTGTGGACCCTTTTGGACCCAACTCGTTGCATCCTAGCAGCACAACGCCAACTCTGTGGAAGTTCATCAGCTTCAGGAACTCGTGAACAGCCAAGATATTGAAACGATAGGACGGTGCCATGCGTGTGAAATACGGGTACCGAACCTCAGGGCAGCATGCCAACGTTGTTGCGCTACAGTGGTTGTATTTACCACGACTAAAATTAACATCAGCTCGGGTTCGGAATCGCTCAAGCTTGTCGAAGTGCAACCCGGCCCGACCTGCAATCCACGCGACCGAGCTGTGGCAACCGCGAACGTGATGGGCTGAAAAATGCAAGCTGGGACATGGCCAACACAAAAACATGTGGCAAACTGCCTGAAGAACATTGAAGAAGGAAGCTGCATCATTGATAGCTTCGCATGCAGAGCTGCAGGAGTCACCTGGTTTGGGGATTGCCACGAACATTGCCATGCACCGGCAATGGCAGTCCGTGTTTCAGTGAGTGTGGTACACCCCACCGACAACAAAGCAAAACCGGAGCTTGCAGCCTTAAAGACAATGCTGCCGATGCTGCCGAGCAACCAAATATGACATGTTTCGTCACGCCGGTGGACATTGCCGAAACTGTTGCCAGGGTCGCCTCCCTTTCCGAGCATTTCGTATCCACCAAAAGAACATTGAGCCGGTAGCCTGGCAGACTACATGTCAGACAATCGAAACTATGCACATGGCAACGTCCAATATTCAATAGCGGCTAAATCGGAACTGCCTGGCAAAGTGTTGCTGCTCTCGATGTCTTGGGTGGCTGCCGCAAGTGCTGGCTCAACCATGGTCATGAGATCGCCTGTCGAGCCGCTGTAGGGGCTCATCACCTCGGCATGAGGCGGTGGACATTCCACGACGGCCACGACTTGGCATGTGCCTAGTGAGCCCATTATGCCCATCCCGTCTCAAATCCACATCGCATGTAGGAAGAACCATGTATGGAGAGAAAAAAATTCTACCTCGCAAACCCATTACTAGAGCCATGAATGCCGGCAAGGCTGCCACCACGTTGATGTCCGTGGCATTCGCACGGGCCTTGTCGACGGCAAAGAACAAACACAAGAACCCATGCCATCAGGCCGAGTGGCTGGATTTGGCGTTGGCATGATCTGGCAGTTCGTGCTGTGGTACCTTCACACAAACATTGCCCCACGCGTGACAACTGCCGATGTCAACCGCGTGTTGGTTGTAAAACTATCGTGCACATCCAATTCATGCCCAGGTGCCGGCACGGCCATTGTGAATTGTCCGCGGCCGTGCACAAAGATGGGCACGATGCGCTTGATGCCCGGGTCACCAGACTCAGCACAAGCCAACCTCAAACACTGGCAAAGTGCGTTTACAGTAAAGGCAGTAAAGGTGTCATGTTGGCAGAACATGTCCAATGTCGTGTTCATTGTTATGTCGTGGAGCAAGCCCTCGAGATATCTCGAGATCCTACGCACATGTGAAAAGCCATCCGTGTTTGTGCAGCGGCCGTGGGTGAAGCCGCATTCAGCAACGGCAGGCGGTGCGGAGGACTGCTCCTGTGTGCGCGGCGGCGCTTTGGACTGCGGGCAGCGCGCGCAGCTGGACGAACCGGCGCAGGAGGGACTCATGATCCGCGCTCGACTTCAGCCGCGAGGACGCACAATCGCCGGGCCCGCCAGGGCTACGCTATCGCGCTCAGCCGCGCCGCTAATCGGGCTGCCGTCGACGCCCTCCCACGCTACCTGGACCCACGCCCGCTCCAGCACAAAGCCCTGCGAGCGAGCAGGCCGGTGCGCGCGCAGGCCGTGAAGTGTTGGCCAGCGCGCCAGCTCTGGCCCGGCATCCGTGCATCCCTTTGCCGCCGCATGACGCACGCGTGATGGGGAGAATGAAGCACAGCCTGCGCCGCAAGGCCACGTGCATGCCCACGGGCATGCCCAACAAGCCAGATAAGCCAGGATCGGCCTGCAGCATTGCCCGTGAGCTCGGGTCGACTGCCAGCAGCACAACGCGTTCTCGGAAAGCAGTGTGAAGTGCGAGAGATGCAAGCTGCTGCCAGCCGCGTCCCCACACGCCGGGCTCAGCCGTTGCAGAGGGCGCTGCAGAGAGTGCTACCGGCTGCAAGCAGTCTTCCCCGGACGGGCACGCCACCCAGCCGATTGCCCGCAAGTGCGCAACCGCCCTTCCAGCCGCACGTATGCTGGGCGCGGCGCAAGTTTCGCTCTATGGCACCGCTGTTGGAGGACGAGCAGCGCGTCTGCCCACGCTGCCCAGGCGGAAGGATCCTGGCAAGAACGCGATTATGTCTCGCGCGAGCTTCCACGCATTTGACCGAAGATCCAACATGAATGCGAGAGCGCGCCATATGGCATAGTCGTGCGCACGCCCCCGGCAGGTTGCAAAGCAGGTGTTGCGCTCGATCACACGCACTGTGCAAATCGGGGAGCTGCGGCACGTGGCGCACCAGATTGAGCTGCTTGCGCCTGGACGTAATCGGCGTGCCCGATGGGAAACCCCGCGCGACGGGGGCGTGAAGGTTGGCTGCAGTGCTGGTCCGGCCTCCTCGCAGTCGCGGGCGGCCATTCGCACCTGCACGTACAGCATCCCTCCCTGAGCTGACGCTTGGGGGGGCGACATTTGCGACGCAGGATTTGCGCCCAACCTGCATGAGATCCTCGTTGAATCTCGTTGAGGTCCGGGACCGCTCCTCGCCGATCGCCATTCTATCTTTCTTGTTTCTTTGAAGGGGCGGTTATTAATACTCCTGTTATATCGCCCCTTTAGAACCCCCAATATATTGGGCGATTGTTTTTTTTCCACGCATCTTTTTCCGCAGGTCGTCCCAAGCCCCGGTCCGTGTACAAGCCTATGCGTCTGCTCACGCTGCGCGCGGCGCGACTCGGCTCGTGGCAGGAGCAGCAGTCCAGCGCGAATCCGCAAGGACTTCATGCAGCACGGGCTCAGGAAGCCGCCGCCTTGGCACTCCCCGTGCAGCGGCAGCTCCAGCGGCCGCCTACCTCGACACCGAAAACAACAAGGCGGCATCGGCGCGCCCTTTCCAGTTCAGGGTAGGTCTGGCGGCGCTTGCGCTGGGCGGCTTGCATTGTTCATGATCCTTGCCCGGTAGATCTGCTTGTACGCCGCAGGTGCCGCACGTGCGTACGCCTCCAGCCGGCGGATCTGGTCCAGGATGGTATTGGCAGTGTTCACTGCGAACATCTGTGCAGATGGGGCCTCACGCCAGCGCTGCATGATCAACTCACGTGTCGTCAGGTTCCCAGCGATGCAGATGGCCAACTGCTCCCGGTTCGTCGTCTTGATTGGCTCTGGGTCAATTGGGCTTCCGCCCAGGAAACTGCACGAAGCAGAATACGCGCCAGGATTCTTGCGAATCATGTCGGCCAGTGCTCGTGCCTTGCTGATGGCTGCGCGGAGCTTGTCGACACTAGGGACAGAAAGGTCTCGATTTGGTGCGATCCGCTCTCTGCATGGGCCACGACTGCGCAAGTGGCCGGGACGCTGAGGAGGTCCCTGCTCACGTGGACCGGTGCTGTGCCCTGGGCAATCGACACAGCCATCGTCTCGACCACCTCAACGACCGATCTGGCTCGGTTTGTAAGGTAAGGGTATCCCTGAGCTGTGCACCCCCTCGTTGGAATACCAGTGCTTCGGCGTATGACCGCAGGCGCCAGGTGTTCATGCTCACTTTCTCGTAGTAAGACCCGGCCACGATGTTGTCTAGCGACGGGGCGTATGGGAGCCAGCATGCGTCCACCGCCCCAATAGTGGAAGCGACTTCGTCGGCGGTCCCCAGGAGCCCCCAACGCGCTGCGACCGCTCGGCTGCACGCCCTGATCTGCTGGATGTCTGCAGAGACACGGCCATTTGCCACCATTCTGGAATACACAGCAGCGTACAACCTTCCAAGGGTGTCCCATTCACCTTGCATATCGATCCCGTACGCGCAGCCTGCATAGTAGCCAAGTGTGTGGCCGAGGAAATCGCGAGGCAGGTCCGATCCAGCTGTGGCAGACTCACCGTCTTCGAGCCCTTCAGACACCTTTGCATCGTGTTCCACCAGCCAAGTCATGCCCGCCGCATAGTTCTCGTTTTTGAGCCTCTCGGCAGCCGATTCGCGCCACTCCTCTGTCGGCTCCTGGTCGTAAAGCGACTCAATCATGGCCTCAATGCTCTGCACCACACCAAGCGCCTTTTCTGCATCTCGGCGATAGTCTCCTTTGGGCCTGTTGTTCCACACCACCGGGTCCTTTCCTTTCTTTGTGCCTTTCGCCGCTGCATCGTCAAACCTCTCGAGGAGCTGTCGCTTGACCTCGGCCTCCTTCTTTGCATCGCCTAGCTGGTCCATCAGGGTAGCACGCCTTCCGTTGATCTCCATGATCAACGCGCGCTCCATCTCCTGAACCTTCTCCACGATTCGGACGCGCGCCTCTTCCGGTGCCACCGGGACGACGAAGCGTTCCAGCTTGTCATCGCGGCCCAACCCTCTCACGAAGTAGGTCGAGGCCCTCTCACTGAATCCACCACCAAGTGCGGCCGCGGCGTTTTCGATCAACTCCTAGGTCTTCCGCCGCAGCGCTGCCACCCGCTCCCTGCACGGCTCAGCAGCCGCATAGTTCGTCTCGTCCAACATTCTCTTCAACTCCGCCGAGATCTTCGTCCCATCACCCATGTATTTTTGGGGGAGCCACGATGCGGCGATGGCTTGGAGAGTGGAAAGGGCTGCCAACTGCTCCATGGTCCTTTCTGCTCCAAACGGATTCCCCGTAGTTGCACCGATGGGACCTAGTGCAAAGAGTCGGGCGTACTCACACTGGTCGTCAACCGTCCCTTCGAACTTCAGGGAGGACATGCAGTCCTTGACCGCGATTGGCAGGGCGGCCAGGTATCTCGTGAGACAGCTTGGCAACCACGAGGGCACGAATTTCCACATCGATTTTCTGTGCGATTGCTGCACAGCACTTCGACATCAGGAGCGACAGCTGATGCAGCCACGGCGAGCTTGGGGTCATGACTCCCCTTTCGCCTCGCGTAAACAGATGTCCCAGCGACCCCAGTCTCTGTTGCCTCGTCTTCGCTGATCAGGGAATCTGCAGAAATTGGCCTGGTGACCCTCCTGCGGCTGCCGTGTGCGGCCGCCAGATTGATGTGGCAGATGGAGATCGGCTTGCCCTGGCCCTCGGCCCAAATGGTGTCAAGCACCTGTTCTCTCGTCATCTTTCCTGCGATGCTGCCCCTCTGCGACGCAGCTACAGGTGCTGCGCATCAGCTTCAGCTAGCGGGTACCTCCCTCCTTGTAACTGTACGCACACTTGAACAGGAGCATCGTCGTTCTGAGCCAGGATCTCATCAAGGAGTCCTCGATCGGTGAGCGTCATCGGAGCTGCCGCCGCTCGGAAGTATGTCGGGAAGGCTTGGTCAATGTTGACCTATGATGGAATCGAAGGCTTCCTTGAACTTCTCCAAGCCGACGTCCTGCGCCCCTTCCAAGGACTTCTGGATGGCCAACGGCGATCCCATCAGGCCGAGTTCCCTCCATCGCGTACGGCAGGCCGCTGCATCCCCCTTGTTGCCGACCATTGCGGCAAGGCCGTAATACACGGGGGCGTAGGACAATCCTTTGTCGGCATCTCATTCATTCGAAAACACGATGTTGGCCCAGAGCATGGATGTGACATCCGCCAACGCGTGGAGTGACTTCGTGGGCTCTGGGACGCATACATGTATGGAGGAAGCCCTCCACGCTGCACGCTCGCGCAGTCCCGACCGCTTCTTGGACTGTGAAGAGCTGTTTACCAGGGGAGGCCATCGCAAGTTGGACCCCGGAACCACCACGAAAGCCAGGCAGATCGCTGATGTCGGACTCTCCAACTCCCGCGAGTCCCATCTCGCGGCGGGCGTTCCTGACTTGGTCCCTGGTGATCCTTCCGAGGCATTCTCCGTCGAGGCAAATGTGGTCGAAGGACTCAATCGGGAGGCCTTCATCGAATGCCGTGTCGTCGATCTTCCCCTCAACTGCCTTGACAACAGTCCGCAAATCGTTCACCGCCGTCGGTACGCTTCAAGTCGAGAGCTTCAGGGGAACCGGGACCGCGGTCCTGGACCCTCTACTGCAAGCTCGCGAGAGAACTCCCCACCCTCGTGGGTGAGGGAGTTCTGTTGTATCGCTGCTGTGGCGCTCTGCAATGCGTTGGCCAGCGCTGTGATGCGCTGTGTTGTCTGCGTTTTCCGGGTGGTCACATCGCTTTGGACCTTGTCCAAGACGCTCGCAGCGACGTTCATCCCGAGGCAACTGACACCCCAGCGGGTGTGTTTAAATGAAGCTTGAGCCAAAATGGCATTATTATTAGTATTACTATTAATTACTATTGTTGTTGTTATTGTTATTGTTATTGTTATTGTTATTGTTATTGTTATTGTTATTGTTATTGTTATTGTTATTGTTATTGTTATTGTTATTGTTATTGTTATTGGTATTGTTCTTGTTATTGCTATTGCTATTGTTAATGTTATTGTTATTGTTATTATTATTACTATTATTCTGATTATGATAAATAAGCAGTAGTAGTAGTAGTAGTAGTAGTAGTAGTAGTAGTAGTAGTAGTAGTAGTAGTAGTAGTAGTAGTAGGAGTAGTAGTAGTAGTAGTAGTAGTAGTAGTGGTAGTAGTAGTAGTAGTAGTAGTAGTAGCAGTAGTAGTAGTAGTAGTAGGAGCAGTAGTAGTAGTAGTAGTAGTAGTAGTAGGAGTAGTAGAATAGTAGGAGTAGTAGGAGTAGTAGGAGTAGTAGGAGTAGTAGGAGTAGTAGGAGTAGTAGGAGTAGTAGGAGTAGTAGGAGTAGTAGGAGTAGTAGGAGTAGTAGGAGTAGTTAGGAGTAGTAGGAGTAGTAGGAGTTGTAGGGGGAGTAGTAGGGGGAGTAGTAGGGGGAGTAGTAGGGGGGGTAGTAGGACGGGTAGTAGGACTGGTAGTAGGACTGGTCGGACTAGTAGTAGGACTCGTAGGACTCGTAGTAGGACTCGTAGTAGGACTCGTAGTAGGACTAGTAGTAGGACTAGTAGTAGGACGAGTAGTAGGACTAGTAGTAGGACTAGTAGTAGGACTAGTAGTAGGACTAGTAGTAGGACTAGTAGTAGGACTAGTAGTAGGACTAGTAGTAGGACTAGTAGTAGGACTAGTAGTAGTACTAGTAGTAGTACTAGTAGTAGTACTAGTAGTAGTACTAGTAGTAGTACTAGTAGTAGTAGTAGTCGTCGTCGTCGTCGCCGTCGTCGCCGTCGTCGCCGTCGTCGCCGTCGTCGCCGTCGTCGCCGTCGTCGCCGTCGTCGCAGTCGTCGCAGTCGTCGCAGTAGTCGCAGTAGTCGCAGTAGTCGCAGTAGTCGCAGTAGTCGCAGTAGTCGCAGTAGTAGCAGTAGTAGCAGTAGTAGCAGTAGCAGCAGTAGCAGCAGTAGTAGCAGTAGTAGAAGTAGTAGCAGTAGTAGCAGTAGTAGCAGTAGTAGCAGTAGTAGCAGTAGTAGCAGTAGTAGCAGTCGTCGTAGTAGTGCTAGTAGTAGTAGTAGTAGTAGTAGTAGTAGTAGTAGTAGTAGTAGTAGTAGTAGTAGTAGTAGTAGTAGCAGTAGTAGTAGTAGTAGTAGTAGTAGTAGTAGTAGTAGTAGTAGTAGTAGTAGTACTAGTAGTAGGTGACACGCCCTTAACTGATCACGTGTTTTCTTGCGTTTTCCTTGTTTTTTTGCCTGCTTGGGGCGGGGGGGGGGGGATAATAACGTCATTCATATTGCATGCCTAAAACACCTGGTATTTACAGTGTTTTCGCCTCTTTCTGCAACATACTTGACAAGGAGGTGGAACAAGATACTTTGCCACAAGTCTCCATGCCTTTCGCGACCAGCACTTTTCTTTCCGGCGTTTTGCCTCTTTGCACAAAATTATGGAAGGGGTGGGGGGGGGGGATAATGACGTCATTCATATTGCATGCCTAGAACACTGGTATTTACAGTGTTTTCGCCTCCTTCTGCAACATACTTGACAAGGAGGTGGAACAAGATGCGTTGCCAGGCGAGAAAAACAGTGGAAGCCCGAAGCCCTCCCAAAAGGCAGGGCGAAACAAAAGGAAAGAGCAAAAGTGGTGACAAAGGCTTCCGGCACTTTGCTTCCTCTCGCAGGCCCACCTCGAGCCCCCGCAGGGATGCCGCAGCGAACCTGCCAGGGCCTTCCACCGACTCATCGAGGTCGACTGGGTCTGGTTCAAAAGCTATCGCCTGCAAGACGCCACCAAGCCCGTGGAGTAGGCCAACGTGGTCGAGGAGATGTATGCCAACAACCAAGGCCGCCAGACCGTGACGGAAAAGAATGTCGAGGTGCACCCGGCGGAGAACGTGTTCTTCAGCCAGACCGGTCCCGGCTATGCCATCCTGGACAGTGGCGCGACGAAGTTGGTGATAGGCGAGCTGACGTGGCAGAAATGGCTTAGGCTCTTCGGACGCTGTGGAGTGGAAGCCACAGCAAAGAAGTCTGTGAGAGATTATGGACACTTCGTGATACAGCTCGTAAAGAAGATCCAGGACGACAAAAGGCGAACGCGAGGCTCATCCTTCAGGGCTTCCGGCGCGTGGATGTGACCAGCAAGAAGTTGGAAACAGAATCGCCGACATTGTCCCCGAAGCCTCATCATGCTGCTGCGCTGCCAGATGGGGTGGAAGATCTTCAGTGCCGATGTGAAGTCAGCTTTCCTGCAATTTCACGACGTAGATCAAGAAATCAGCCTGTTCTCCGTTCCCAACCGTAACATTCGGAAGAAGCTCGCGCGCTTGATGGGCCTGAAAGCCTTCCAGATTCTCCGAATCTTGAAGCCAGCTTTTTTTGTTTTAGCCAGCTTTGGGAAATGTGAGAGCCCCCAGGCAGTGGTACACCACCGCGGATCGCGAAAGCAGGCAGGAGCTCACCTTTGCCAGGCACAAGCTCGACCGATGCGTGTACCTCAGCAGGCAAGCCCAAGAGGGTGACGATCCCGTCTGCGGGTGTTGCAATGGTCATGGATGGCATTCTCGGCGTCCACGTGCACGACGTAGTCGGTGGAGGCGAACATGTGAATGCGAAAGAAGACGTGCAGGACGAGGGCCAGCGTTTGCTGCACCGATGTTTTTTTCCGCACTCCTTTTTCCGCCCGCAGTCAGGTGTCCCGGCGTCGGCGCACGCAGGGATGCCCTCACAGCCTGCTGGGCGCTGGCGGAAGGTGGCCTACCAGAAGCTCCCCGAGCGGAACCTCGTGGCCGTCCGTCGGCAGCTCGAAAAGATCGAGAAGCGAGCAGGCGTGCGCGCGCAGGGCGGCGAAAGATGCCAGTGCCGTTCAGCGCCGCATCAGCGCCGCATCAGCGCTTGCCTCGCCCCTGCTGCACACCACGGCGCCCTCTGGCGAGCCCGCGCCCGCGCCAGCAGCCGAAGAAAGGTGAGCGTGGGACGGTTGATGCGTCCGCCGACCTCAACTCCGACCACAACCAGTCGGCAGCGCCGCGCCTGTTGGAATTCCGGGTAGGTCCGGTGCTTGCGGTCGATCGGCCCGCGGACGCGGCTGGCCATCACGGCGTATGGAGCTAACGATCGTCGCGTCAACGGCGATCTGCGCACCCTGCCAAATGGGGAGGCCGTTGGCCACCACCTCGATCGGCGCCCGCCGGCCGCTGGCACATCCAGGTTGAGGTCACGCAGGGCGACATGGACGGCGACTCGGGCGCCTGCTTCTCTACAGATACGAGCCGCCGCCTGCTGAAGGGGGCCTGCTTTCCTGGCCAGCACACCCACTTGCGCGGAGCGGCGGTCCCCGTAGACGTCCAAGCCGCCACCACAAGAGGTCTGCGGAGCAACATGATGCGGTACTCCTCATCCGGCACTCTGGTATTCGAGGTGGTGGGGAAGGCCGTGAAGGCACAACTCGCGGCCTCCCCTGCCTGAGACAGCAGCAACGCCCGAGACGAGCACAGCTCCCCCTCAGCATGGGCGGACTGGGACTCGGGTCTGCGCAGAAGCAACGCCACTCGGCTTACTGGGGCTCGTGGGCGGATACCTTGTGCACGCTGGGCGAGCACCAAGGCGTGCTCGCTGACCTGGTTCGCCCGCTACGCGCCCGGCACACCCCCGGTTTCCCCGCGCCCACTTGGGCCAATTTGCTTGCGACGAGACCTGAAACAGCGCCGACGCGCGCGCCATGACCCTGGCGGATTCGGAAGACCGGGCTGGCAACACGCGGCCACCACTGCCACTGACAAGCGCAGCCTCGCGAGGCAGCGCACGACCGCGGCATCATGCTTGGCGGCGAAGTCTGCCGTGTCGGAGGGCGGCACGGTCCGTACCAAGTAAGGGCATCGAGGCGCTGCACAGTACAGCAGCACCAGCTACGCTGACTGCAGGTGGGGCACGTGCGGGAGTTGGTGGAGCAGGCGGGCCTGCTCGCGCAAACGCGAGCTTTTCGGCGACGAACGCCCGGCTTCCGATAGCTTCCCAAGACCACCAAGCCTGCTGGGCCTCTGCGAGCGCCCAACTTCCGGTCCAACAGGGGTTGGCAGGGTCCTCGGTCGGTGGGGAGCTGGGCGAGCAGCTCTGGTGGTTCCTCACCTGCGGAGTTCCACGCGCGTGTCTTGCCCAAATGCACCTGGGTGTTCGCGGCGTGCGACGGCTTCCCGAACGTGGCCGAACTGGCTCGCGGGGTGGTCGGGGGAACCCGTCACGTAGATGTCGTCAAGGAAGGCCTACAACGTGTCCGACGGGTGGAGTCGGGCATGGACCTCCAGCAACGCTTTGTGCTGGCCCAAGGCGAACAGGCAAGGCATCAACGGATCACCTTGCTCTCCGCCTTCCCCTTGCCGCACTTCGTGAGCCCGGCCCTGCTCATCATAAAAGATGAAAACGCTGGGGGAACGTAAAAAAAGCGCCATGTGAGGCAGAAGGCCTGCCAGCTCGGGACGGTCTATTCAAGTTCGGTTCCATCGACTTCTCCTACGACCAAGTCTTCTGCGGCGTGAACATGCTCCAAAGCTTCGGCCATGACGCGGTGAAGATGAATCTCAAGAAATACGTCCACCACATTAAGCCCATCACAGTGGAGAAAGCCAGGAAGGACATGGTGGGTGACGACCTGGACGAGCGGGAGGTGGCTAAGTTGAGGTCCTTGATTGGAGCGCTGGCATGGCCAGCGTCGGTGTCTCTGATGCAGTCCGCGATGTCGGCCCTTACTGGGGGCCAACAAGACCCTGAGGTTCGCGAAGGAGACGGTAGAGCGCTATGAGTGGAGCTTTCATCGACATGGCGATTTGAGTCGCCTGTGCTTGGCAGCGTACCCATCCGGTCCAGCCAAGGCGGCTATGTCATCTATGCGGCGAGCCTGGACGAAGTCAACTCTGACAAGCCTTCCGGCTCACTACGTTGGAGTGGGGATCGAAGACGTCAATGCGGCAGCCAGAGCGGCATGCCTGGAAGCTGTCGCCCGTGTTGTGAATATGCGATTCGACGAGGCGATGACCGCTGCCAAGAAGGTCACCTGCAGGCTGGACCAGGCGGCGCTGGAGCTGAACGACGTGAATGTGAATCACCACCGGGCATCGCTACTGTTCAAGAAGGCACTATTACAGGGCCATGAGCGGTGGAGATGGAGAACGAACCAGGTCCTCAGCTTGCACGCGTTGTTCACTTCGCCTCGTCGGGCTTCCTGGAGTAGACGGCGTAGAACCCGTTGAGGTAGTTGAGCTTGACGTCGGTCCAGTAAAACAAAAAAAACTGGCTTCCTGCGATCTTGACGAAGTTGTACTTCCATTAAACCACCACGACACGAAGACAACCACCAGAGCCACCAAGACGCAGCTCAAAACACGGATGTCGCCGATCATGTAGCGTTACCCGGAGGCGCAGAGACTGCGAGCCATAAGCGACCCAGCAGGCACCGAAATATTTGCATCAACAGTATTAATGTTGACTTCGCATTAATAAACGCCACCCCCCCCCTTGATTGATCAATCTCTCCGGCCAGAGTCTCCTCAATTATATTCGCCTACATCCTGGCAGGACGTACTATTCGTTTTAGTATTAGGTAGTAGTACCACTAGTAGTTTTCCGGGCTGGATTTTATAATTGTGGGGGGTTACATTATTGTGTTCCGGCAGCTGGATTTTATAATTGTAGCGGGAATCATTAATGTGAAGTCAACCTTAATATAGTCAATGGTGGAGCAGAAGCAGGAGTTCAGGAGTCGGAAGCGGTCGTGGTCGTGGTAGCGGCAGCCGGCAATCACCATTTCGGCAATGAATATTCAGAACGACGGGGTAACACCACATGTCAAAGCTTGTCGCAACAGGAAAGGGCAAGGACACAAGTGTGAGAGCATGAGCGACTGCAGTCGCTAAATCGATTGCATCGACGTGACAGGACGATGGCCGCGCGGCGCTGTCCATTACTGAGCTCGTTCGACGATGTGAAGAGCGACTCAAGGGCGACCGTTTTCTTACATTTTAAGTTATCGTTTTCCTTCCGTGTCAATGCCAGTCAACCGGCATGCATTCATGAAACAAAGTTTTTCGCTGCAATCCTTTTGCTCCCAAGCCCCTTAGGCGCCCCTTGAGCCGCCGTAGCTCGACATGGAGCGTGTGCGATAAACGTTGTGAACTGCAGACCTGTGCGCTGACAGTTGGCAGCAGCGACTTTGCTGTTGAGACAGACTCATACCATTTCCGGGGAATACTATGAGAGGTTGAGTCACGAGTGAAGATATGAGAGTTCAGGTCTCAGAGTCGTGTCGTGGGCCCCTTGTCAAGAGAGTTCCTTTCCTGCTTGATGATTCATGGTCTAGTTGTCAAGTCGTTTACACGGAAAATCCTAAGTCTCAAGGAAAAGCCCGCGGTCAAGAACGAGAAAGAACTGGGTGATGAATCCAAGGGTGACAAGAAAGCCGAGTCTTTGTATGAGACAGAGGTTATACATGAATCATCATGAATCCTTGGTTACCCGGTCTATCAACATTCATTATGCGGATTGCTGCCCCATCCCAAATTTGCGCGATTCAGCGCGCGATTCACTCCGCATTTTGTTCGTAGCTGCTTTGCCCAATTGTCCCAGCGCCGGAAGCGAGCAAAGCTCTCAGACAAGTCGTCCACATGCTGCAGCGTCTACCAGGATTAGGCTGCCACCGGCTGCCACTTCGAAGGCGACAAAATTCCAACAGGAAAGCAAACAAAATTGCCCCCTTGTAGCGCGTCATAGTTAACACGTATTAACACTTTGTGTTCTCACTCTGCCTTTCTACCTGCACCAGTTGTCCGACGCTGAGGCTCCGTAATGGGCAACTCCAGCAGCGTTCTCGCGTGCGAAAATCTGCTGGCTTTGCTGTGCGGAATGCCAGCATCGGAATCGATCAGCTGGTCAGTATTGTCCCACCGGATCCGCAAGGGCCAAGGGCCAAGGGCAACTTTGGCACACTCTTGTGGGGGGGCGTAAGCAATGACGTATGCTGTGACGCGTGCGCGACGGTGGCTGCGCAAGTAGCACGGTCGCATAGTCCAGTATCTCTCCCGCGTTTGGCAACTGCAGGCCGCATTGTCGTTGCTGTCGTCGCCGTCGCTGCCGCCGTCATCGTCGTCGTCGTCGTTGTGGTCGTCGCTGTGCTGTCGTCGCTGCGTGGTCGTCGTTGCGTTGTCGTCGCGGCACTGTCGCTGCGCTGTCGTCGCTTCGCTGTCGTCGCTTCGCTGTCGTTGTTTCGTTGTCGTCGCTTCGCTGTCGTCGCTTCACTGTCGTCGCTGTCGCCGCTGTCGTTGCTCTCGTCGCTGTCGCCGCTGTCACCACCACCGTCGCCGCCGCCGCCGGCGTCGCGGTCGTTGTGGTTGTGATTATGGTTGTCGTTGTTGTTGCCGTTGCTGTCACCGTCGCCGTCGCCGTCACCGCCGCCGTCGCAGCTCGGCCGATCAGGGTGTCACCGGTTGACTTGTCGGCATCGGCGTTCGCGTCGGCGTCGGCGTTGAGACCGTGCACTAACAACGAAAGGCAAAAGGGGGTAGTAATAACAAAAGACTTCGGGGCACTAATAACGAAAGGCTTTGCGGAATTAGCAACGTATCCCTGCACGTGTGTTCAAAGGGGTCGGGAACCCAAGGAATGAAAGGAATGAAAGGAATGAAAGGAATGAAAGGAATGAAAGGAATGAAAGGAATGAAAGGAATGAAAGGAATGAAAGCAATGAAAGGAATGAAAGGAATGAAAGGAATGAAAGGAATGAAAGGAATGAAAGGAATGAAAGGAATGAAAGGAATGAAAGGAATGAAAGGAATGAAAGGAATGAAAGGAATGAAAGGAATGAAAGGAAGCTTGAGCCCAAGGGAATGACCCCTTCGAAGAGGAGAGGAAGGGACTTCACTCATTCCTTACAAGCCTCTGACAGGAGATCCCCAAACCCGAAAGAAAGTGTGGGAATCCGCATTTTGGACCTTTTAAGGCCCAGAAGGCCCCCCCTCCTAAGCCCGTATCATGCCTTGTAAGCCTCTGACAGGGGCATTTGGACCTTTTAAGGCCCAAAAGTGCAAAAGGCCCAAAATGCGGATTCCCGTGTGCCCCCCCCCTCCAAGCCTCTGACAGGGGATCCCCAAACCCGAAAGAAAGTGTGGGAATCCGCATTTTGGAGCTTATAAGGCTCAGAAGGCTGATGCCAATCTGTTCAGAACCGACCGATTCGGTATTAGCAGCCAACAAGTTCGTCATTAGTACCGCATGATCCGTCACTATGACCAAGGTTTCGTCGGCGTTCGCGTCGTCGAAGGCATCGGCGTCGGCGTCGGCGTCGCCGGCGTCGGCGTCGGCGGCGTCGGTGTCGCCGTCGGCGTCGGCGTTTCGTCGGCGTCGGTGTCGGCGGCGTCGGGGCCGGCCCTGCACGCCCGCGAGCAAGCGGCGAGGTGACAGAAGGCACACCTCGAAGTACCCTGCCAGAAAATATTTCGCAGTGGCACATCAAAGCAGAAAGCCTGCTAGATCTAGTTTCACCATGCTTCCCGTTTTGCACAACGCAGATCTTGGATTGGCTTGCATCGGTCCTGCTGTTCGTTTCTGCTGCATCGTGCCGACGCGGTCGCTATGTATAGAACTTAGGCAGGTCACACATGACCGCCCTACACTGCCATGTTTCAGTTTAGTTTAAGCAGCAAACAGCATACACGAGGCAGCATGGCACATGTTATTGACATGGTCCACATGTTCTTGACATGCTCCATAGTATTTGCATCAGCAACACCAAATTGGTTCCACACGTGCCGTGGCAGCATCTAAGTTTGCTGCATGGTCCAACAACAACCCGACCTACAGATGCAGAGCCGAGAGACATGCTAGACATCTTCCCATTGGTTCCCTCAACAAGGGAGCCATGCTTTCATTGGACTTGAGCCGCAAAGCAGCTGCGACACGAAGGTGTGCCCAGCAACTATGCCACCATGCCTATGCTTTTGAAGTAACCTCAGGTGGGGGGGTCAAGGGGGAGGCACAGCCGCCCCCCCCCCCCCCTTTGCAAACACCACGCTCACATGATGGGTCTGGTAGGACTTCACATGCTGTGGAGCGCAAGTTTGCACGGCTTAAACATATTCTCTCGAAACTTGCTTGCACGGCTTAAAACATCAAGCGGCCCCCCGCCTCCGCATGTGCAAAACAAGCAAACGCAGCCCCCCCCCCCCCCTCCCATTTGCAAAAAACACCGCTCGCATGATGTGCTTTAAAGGGATAGCTTGCACGGCTCAAACGGGGGGGTTGGGGGGTTCGCCCCCATTTGCAAACGGCAAACGCAATGCTCGCATGATGGGTTCGGAAAAGATTCATGGAGTGTTGGAAGCAAGCTTGCCCTACCGGAAAAAGTCTTCCGGAAGCTGGATCCATATTTTGGTGCATGTTATGAAGGACCTCGAGAGCTCCAAGCTTCGCCTTCTTTAGGCCCCCTTCGAGAGCTCCAGGCTTAAGCTGCTCTAGGCCCCTCGAGAGCTGCAGGCATGATGCTCGCATTATGGGTTGGTCTGGAAGGGACTCACAGGGTGCGGAAGCAAAGCTTGCGCGGCTTAGGGGGGCGGGCAGCCTCCCCCATTTGAGCACGCAAACGCCAAGCGGAGCCAAGCCGAGCCAAGCCAAGCCACACCAAAAAACACCTGAGCAAATGGGCCCAAAATGGCCCAAATCCCCGCAGTCGGAATTCGCCGGGGTGATCGCTAGTGCTTGAATGTTTGAGTCTTTTGCGGGGCCCCCCCATTCGCAAACACCATGCATGTTTTTCATGCAAGTCCTCATGGTCTTCTTTACAATCAAACTTTGCATGCCTTAAAAATCAAGTGAAAGCGGCGAACATTTTCTCACTCACATCATTTTTGTTCAGCACGCGTCCAGGGGCGCGTGCTTTTTGTGTTCGGCACTTGTCTGGCCCAGCAGAAAACTTACGGCCGCGGAGTTTTTGTCCGGCACACGCCCGGCCATTGTTCCGCAACAAGAAAAGCACGCGGGGCTTTGATTGTTTCTCCTCGGCATGCGGCTGGCCGAGAAAAAAGGGAAACACAAACAGCACCAGCCGAAAACATCCACATTCTAGCGGGCGAACAAGTAGCTAAATGCCCGCCACGCGACTTGATGATTGAGCGCATGAGCGAATGTGCGCATGAGCGAATGTGCGCATGAGCGAATGTGCGCATGAGCGCACTAAATGTTGTTTGCGAATTGGTTTTCCAAAGCCGCTCGAAAAAGCCTTTCATTTCCGGAAAGTGTCAGAGGTCAGACTCCGGCGAAAGTCACTCGTGACTCTGTCACCGGGCTCTGCCGTGCATTGCTGAATTTTGAGACGAGATCTATGACGTACGACAAAGCCTTAGCAAATGGACACGTTGGTGCACAAGACCTTCTCAAACTTGGCCTCCCAACTGGGCACACCACGCGCAGCTAGTTCTAAACACACGGCATCTGCTAAAATGTCAGGTGTCCCTTGGGAGTCATGTCTGCGTTTTCCATAACCATAAATCCACCCACTCTTTTTTCACATCACTCGCAACCAACCCGTAGGTGAGACACGAAGTTTGGCGGGGCGAGTGAAGTGTCAGCGCTAGCCGCAGTAGTCGCAGCCTGCAGCGTCTGAGAGAGCCTATTGCATTGTGTTGTCAACCATCGGTCAAGACGACAACGCTCTCGACGAATGGTCGACAGCGCTGTCAGTTCCTCGAGACTTCTGCACCTTCCCGTTCCAGTTCGGATTGCACTTCGGCAAGAAACTTCACAGAACTACAATACATGTTTTTTCGTCGGTAATTATTCAAGTATCAAACAACGTAGACTCTCGCTCCACTGCAGCTCCTGAAGAATGTCGAGTGCCGTTGGTTGGCGAGATTGTCACCTGAGGCATCCGGGACGCAACTCATGCCCCTCTCCAACCTGGTTCCCCATTTTGGATTCGAAGGTTCAAAACGATTTTCTGAAAGAAAACGGGCCAAGCCAAACATCATCAACTTGAGGGTGGCCGTCGTGGGGTGATGATGAATGCCATCTGATGGTGAGTAGAGAACCAGAGTGTCACCACAGACAGAAGACATGTCGCCTCGCAGACCTACGCAGAAGCCCACCCACGGCTGCCCCCTCACCCCATGCACCCACAGTTCAGGCAAGTCGTGCAGCCCAGGGCACTGCCGACTTGTCGATCGACATGCCGCCAGACCTCATAACGTGGATCTCACTGATCTCACTGATCTCACGGTCTCCGTGGGATGATTAAAGCTTCAAGCTCTTGCGATTGCCGTCCCTTCTTGCATGCTCGAAGCAACGTGACCTGACTGGGAGCCTCGCGAAAACATCTGGCCCTTGGACCTCTGAGGAAAGTTGAGAAGATGCCCAGAGGCCACTGTACTTCTCAGATCGACCCCCGCCCCAGCACTGCAGCATTCTGAACTCCATGGTCCGACCCTTTGTAGACACCCAAAGCAGGGGTGCAGGGTTGGGGTGTTAGAATTTTACAGTGCAGCTTAGCGGGTTTAGCGGGTTTAGTGGGTTTTGCGGGTTTAGCGGGTTTAGCGGGTTTATCGGTGCGGTTTAGCGGGTTTAGCGGGCTTAGCGGGTTTAGCGGGTTTAGCGGGTTTAGCGGGTTTAGCGGGTTTAGCGGGTTTAGCGGGTTTAGCGGGTTTAGCGGTGCGCAGTCCCTGTTTCCGCGCGCTGGAATCAGTGGGTGCGGGCTATGGAATTTTAGACTTTTGGCCCCTTTGGCTTGTTATGGTTTTCGGGCCGTAGCGCCTTAACTCTGAGGTCTCAGGGTTTACGTTTCTAGGGTTTCAGCTTCAGGGCTTAGACTCTTATGGCCCATAACCACAAAACCCGCCCCCTCCTCCGATCGGGGAAAATGTATGAGGGCGTACCGACACTGTACATGGAATCATACACTGTGCTGGTAGCGCTGCACCTGTGAGATCTCGCTTCTAAGTAACTTCTAAGTAAGCTCAAGTCTGCGCATTCTGGGGAGGCAGCTCCTTCGGTGCTTTCGAAACCACCTGCATCTGAAAGAGACAGCTTTGGGGTAGACGCTAACGTGCAGGTGAGGTTAAAAACGGCACCTGAAACCCGAAGCTGAAGAGCTGCTTCCTGGGTATCTTGTGATTTGGAGCTTGTGGGTCTACATCGGTGGCACAGAATATGCTTACGTGGGACGCGTTGGTTAGGTTCTCATCCCCTGGTATAGAAATCGGTGTCAGCAGCTGCTCTGCCCACGTCACTTGGATGATGCATGCTTTATAAAACTTTGCGAAGCGCAGGGTCCGGGTCGGACACTGTCGTCTTTATCGGTTTCTGATGTGTCCCGGGTTGACAGCAGCATCTGCCCGATAGATCTTCTTTGCAGTCCGTCGTTCGGAGGCTTGTTTATCTCGCGTCATACTCACACAGGGATTCATGGCTTGTGGTTACCATCCTCGTATAATGATGGTGTCCCGCGAGGTGGGTAGCCAGCCTCTACTACTTTTGAGGGCGGCGCAAGTTCTGCACTTGTTCTCACAGATGCTCGGTGAACAACTGGTTAGCGCTGCTTCTGCTGGTGTTTGCATCTCCCGTTCAGTGCTCCAGTCTGGCTCGTTCACTCTCAGACATCATGATGGGCCTTGTCTCATACAAACCGCGCACCATAACTTGATACATTCTGCGAGGAAACCGTCGCTTCGGGATGATGATGCCACTTTAGGAAGTATGGGTGAAATAATTGGCTATTCTCCACGTGTGTGAAGTAGTGTTCAGTGCCTGGTGGCATTGTCACCCAAGTCAGACAAAGCCTTTTGTCACATGCAAGTGCGGTTTTACCTGCCATGGCCTCACGACTGATCAAGGCTAAGCCCTCCATCTATGTGTGTGTGTGTGTGCGCGTGCGTGCAGTCGCGGGCGCCCTACAGACCATGCGACTCATGCATCAGACCACCCGCCCCCTCTCCGGTACCCAACAAACCCCGAAGCAGCACGCCCAGAATGCAAAAGAAACATCAAACGAGCGCTGCCTCCTCAAGGAGCTGCTCGAAGGCGTCGCGCACATTCGTTCCGGAGACCGCCGAAGCCTGCAAAAAGGCAGATAACCACATGAGATCACGCGAGGGGTCTTGAGCTTCTTAAAAAGGCCGAAGACCCAGCAGCAAACAATGTGCAAACGACGTAACAGCCACATACTCGGAGCATCTCTGAGCTTCGCGGTGCCACGACAGGCCTCAACGAAATGAAGGCCTCGGCATGAATTGAAAGGTGCGACGATTGCAGTTCAATAGCCCCTCGCGCTCGCTGCAAGGCACAGCGCCTAGGGCTCGGGCCATGTTGTCGCGCAAACTCCTGCGCCACATCGTGGTAGACCTGACAAGAAGCGAAATCAAAAGGGACCGAGGAAACAATATGGAACATTGACAAACACCAACCCGCTGAAGCCTTCAAATGCGCTCAATCGTCGCTCAGTGGGATCCATGTGTTACTATCCTGCTGCTTGCGACACGTGTAGAATGGTAGCGAGAACCTCCTGACCGGCTGGGTGCCCGTTTTAGGAGTCAGACAGGGGACCGGTCGGGGGGGTAGTCTCTCCTCAATCGGGGCTGCTACCAAACCCAAACAGCCTCTGAGAATATTGCGCTTGCATGTGTTTCGCATCATGGTTGCATGTTGCTTGCATGGGTGAGTGTGAAATTTCTTTGAGTGGTGGGCCACCGGCCTGCGTTTCCTTCGGATTGAAAACAAAGACCCCTCCTCTAATTGACAACAGACCAGGATTTCAAACCAAAGTTGCACATGCCAAGCCAGTCTGCACAACACTAGAAGCTGGAATTGAAAGCCGCAGCTGGCAGCTACAACCGCCTCAATCTTTCACGCGGCCAGGCCTGCCGCAAAGAAGGATCTTGTTCAACCAGGTCGACCTTGTGAAAAGCTGTGGAACGGAAAAGGGTTTGGCTGATTTTTTGTGTCTTGTGCTGTGCATCTAGCTACGATCTCACTGGCAGATGATGGCAATTTTTCACCGCCTTCGTGTCCCAGGCAACGTGTTTGTTTTCCTTCGCTAGCAGCATCTACTTGCTTGAACTACTGCGCGAGTTTGGGCAAAATGCCTTCCTAATAGATGAAGAAACGTGATGGCCAAGAGTATGCCAAGAGTTGCACGTTGATTGCAATGCACACTTGGTCTCTCTGGCATAGTTTCGGGATGGTCCTACATGCCAGCACACGCTCGTTGGCGACAACAAGGGCCAAACAATTCAGCGATGAATATATGGGCAATACAGCTGCCATGACAGCAACTACCAGTCGCTGCAATCCAAGGCGCTGCCAAACCGGAGGAATGCAAGATGACCGAAAAATGCCCAACCTTAACCCCAAACCCCAATCCCAACATCCACAGATACGAAACCCCGAAAAAGTCAAGCACCTTGTTGCCCACCAGCACGATGACAGCGTCGGGGGAGGCTCCTTGTGAAAGTACAGGCTGCAAGGTATCTGTGCTTTCTGTTTTCTTTGTTGCTCTGCAGTTGGCGGGCATGATTGTGCCGGTTAGAGGCTGAGTTTTGTGTATGTTGGAGAATAGAAGGCGGGCTCCACGACGTGGACAGGCTTGCCCGCTTCAAGGACGCCAGTGACGCTAGGCAGATCGACATTCTTTGGATGAAAACAGCTCGTGCGAGGCATGTCAATAGGATCTCCAGGGCCCCTGGAATAAGGATGCAGCAAAACAGAGAACGATTCTCCAGTGCTCTCCCCTGTGCTCTCCCATACGAGGCCCAGCCGCGTGAGAACTTTGAAGCCAACACAACTGTGTGGGGAGAGATGGGGAGATTCTAAGCACCGCAGAAAGCCAAAAGGTCTCTCTCGCAGTCCTTCTCGCACCTCCTGGACCTCAGAGCGTACTCAGAAGTGCAGTCAAAGGGCTGGGCTTCACTTTTGTGGATGGCGTGCATTCAGGGGCTCATGTAAAGCTGGTGCAACCGTTTCTCGCGCTTATGGTCATGAGCAGTCTTCCTGGATGCTAATTGACCCCAGATCATTCGAGGCAAATCGCAAGCAATCCCCAGACATACCTATGCCCCGCTCGAGTTCCTGACCCACGAGCTGCAACTCCTGAAGGTTTCTGACCTTGCTCGTCAAGCTCAAGGAGCTTACCGGGCTGAACCAGGCTGATTGGCCGCTGACGACACTACGAGCCACGAGACGTGCCGTTCAGGACAAGTGAGGATCCCCGCCTTGTAACGTCGTAGACCATAATGGCCTGGCTTAAACGTTGCGGGCATTTTGGTGACACTGTCCCATAAGGACTCCGTGCATGGTTTTTGAAGTACAGAGCGATAAATGCGGTCAGCCACTCTGAGCTTCGAGCATGTGTCGACTCAAACAGAGATCAACGAATACATGACTACAGGATGCTGACTAAGTCAAGAGTGATGGAACAGGGCGAGTGCACAGGATCACCATGCTCTTTGTCGTAAACAGTTGCAAGAAATGTTGGCATGGACCTTCACGAGCAGCATTCAACACTCAACACCCCACAACATGCTTCTCTTTAAGCCAGGCTAGCTGGGCCCCCGCAGCCCGCCGGTAGTGTGCCCTCGTGATGGCCCGGTAGCGTTCCTGCTCCATGGGTGTAGCGGTTACGATATCGGATCATCGGGACGCGGGTTCAGCACTTGCCATGGGCTAGCCTGGCCCGCGGTGTCCCAGATTTGCGCCTGTCGCAGGAGAACCAACGAAACAAGCTTCCACAAGGCCTACACCCACCCTTCATTTGTTCAAGGGACATGCATAGAGGATCGTAGACTAGTATTCAAGGTGTTTCTGCTCCTAGACGGGCACCCAGCAAATGAGGTTTTTTCGCACGTTGCTCATGGCAGCAAGCCTCCAGTCCAGATATTGCAGGCAGCATTCTTGCGCTGGTACCCCCCGCCACTGTTGCGGCCGTATCCGGCTGCAGTTTCCCACCTTACGCCTGCTTTGGAACCGCATTCTGGTAGAGCGGCCTGCTGCTCGCCTGCTGTCCTGCAGCTATTGTCCTGCAGCTTTCCCCCTGCAGGACGCGGTCAACACACGAAACGTTTCGATCATCGCCGCTTTCGTAGTATAGTATATAGTAAGCCAAGCGTGTATTGTAGGCAGGGACCGTTGGACGAGAAGCATTGGCACTGTCTTGCTCGATGGCCCGCGCCCTGGCCCTCCCCAACCGCTCTCTTGCTCCCCCCCGGCCCAGCCCCTCTGCTCCTCTGGCGCCCCATCCCCCCCTACCTCTCTTCCGAATCTGCCCCATGATGCCCGGCGCACGCAGACAGTATAAGCATGATTAGCAAGCCATCATCCTGAGCATGGCTGGCGCATGCACGAGTGAGGGATGTCATCGCCCTTTCGCAGGGCATGCAGCGCTCTCACGATAAAACGCACGACCTCCCTGGCAACAAAAGAAAAGCATCCAGACCCGCCTAGATAAACAGCTATCTCTTCCCCGCTCCGAAGCGCCTCCTTCTCACCCCCACCTTCCGGTGCAAGCCTCTAAGGTAAAGAGTCGAGAGGAAAAAGTCGGGAATCTAGGTGTTGAAGGTTTGCGTCCCCGTTGAGTCGGGAAGAAAGCCTAGCAGGCCTGGCAACCATGTAGCACAAATCGGAACTTCCCTGGGCCTTGACATTCATGCCGCTGGATGCCAACCGCACAGTCTTCCTGCAGCTCGTCTGACAACAAGTCTCTGCAGATGCCTGCAGATGCCTGCAGATGCCTGCAAAACTGCTCATCACACAATTTAAGAATCTGGGCGGCCCGCGTCGCAAACTCGACCTGAGCTCTGTGCCGGATTGCCAGTTTTGTCAGCTGGCGCGGTCTTTAGGCGCTGCAAGTCCGGTGCTGCCAGTTGCGTCGTTGAAGACCCGCATGCAAACACACCCAAGCTCCACACGCCGATCGTGGCTGCTGGGGCCTCGCAAGCTCACGCAGCTCTCACGAGGTAAGCTGGAGTCGCAGTGGTCGCAGTGTAGTGGTCGCAGTGGTAGCAGCAGGGGTTCTGAAAGAGCGTGGCTGAGCTTGGTTTTGTTTGGTGTGCGCTGCAAGGAGGCCGGGCCCAGACTTCGGTAAGAGAGGAACCCTGAGCCCTGGAAAACCCTGTGTCTGAGCACTGAGCAAGTACTGTGCAAGTGGACCTGGAACAGCCCTGCAAGTCTTCTCATCGCTACAGAAGACCTCTCGATAAGCTCCCGGTAAGTCTAAACCCAGCACTTGATGTGGCAAAACACCTTTGGCAAACCACGTTCTGCACCTGGTGACTCCCGGACGTGCACGCTGTTCTCACACGAAGAATTGGCAGCATTAGACAGCAACAGCTTTAATAGCGGGATGAGGGAAGGCCACACTAAGCCATATGCGGGATGCACGGGGATGCACGGACATACCGCCTTACACTTTTCTACACCGGGAGTCTAAACTCTACATGCCAAGTTTATCTATGTTTGGGTTTCTGAGGTCTTAGACGACTTCTGCTCATCAACCAGCTCTGAATTTTGTGAGGCGGTCGCTGGGGCCCGGGCCTTGGGCAAGTCGTCCTGGCATCAAAACAGGTGCGAGGATCATGTTTGGGGTGATACAATCACCCTCTCTGTATCACTCTGCGGTCCTTCATGTACCGTGACAAAAGGTGGGTCTTGCCGACGGACACATCGCCCACCAGCACGACCTCTGCAACAACTGCATCAAGCTGGTGGTCGACTGGCCTTGTGGGCTCGAACCTTGCATAAGCAGTCGTAGTCATCCTCGGCCGAGATTGCCTGAGGGCTGCAGGCTCCAAGTGTCAGCATTTGCATGGTGTTGAGAAGACAGGGGCTTCAAAGGGCCTTACAGACCTTTTCTCGAAGGACAGGCGAGTATCGAGGCACGGACAAAGTCTTTAGAACAGAAACAGCGTCGCAAACAAGCTGATATGCTACTGGGGGCATCTGTTCTACCAGTTCAATGGCAACACCTTCCAGGCCGGGGGTCTCACGAGACTAGCTGGGGCATTCGTGGCGTTAAGGAAAGTTTGCAAGCGTGATTCAAGGCTCATGCTGCCAAAAGGCCATGCTGCAATGCGGCAACCTCCGACGATCTCTCCAAGGTCATGCAAGGAGGTTTGCCGGTGCGTCCGACTCTTATGGTGAATTTTCAGGAGAGAAGTTCTGGTTAGTATCAGCTCCTGCGGACAATGCCAAAGCACTCTGTCTCAGGCGGGGTGAAGGCTGCTGGCTGCGAAAGGTAGCGCCACAGCAAAAGTGTGAGTGCAGCGATTGCTCTGAACGTTTTCGGAGTCTAGAAAGCAGCCAGCAGGCTTGAGCCCCGGTGTGGCAAGCCGGCACAAGTAAGGATACTTGAGAGGGAAGATGCTCAACAGTGTGAAGGCCTACGGACGTCAGAGCTTTGAACTGAAGGATTTACGCGTTTGGATAGCGTTGAGCGGCCTACCCAACATCAGATCCTCGGTTTTGCGCCAGGGACTAAACCTACTAACGCTGATTGTAGACATGATCTTACGTGGTCTTGCAGCAACACCAAGACCTCTAGTTCGCCAGGTGCTCGCTAGGTGTTTTAGAATGTAGAGAGCAACTGTTCGTAGTCCAAAGCAACTAGGAGTAAGGGGCTATTTTGCAACGAGGGAAAATCTAATTTTGCAACAAGGCCGAAAAATGCGAAATTTGGATCGCATGAGTCTCAGATTAGAACTCGGAGAAGGCGCTCAAGTAGGAATACAACGGCACACAGGACTTTACCACGGGCTGCCAGGTTTTGCCTGCTTGCCCACGTTCCAGATTGACATGCGCCGCTAAGCCCTAACCCCAAAATGAACGGCGGTATGCTTTTCCGGCGGTTGCGAACAAGCGCTTCACGCGCCGGGTTAGCCGATCCGCCGAAAACTGGTGCCGGCGCGCGGGGGCGCATTCTGCACCCGCCCGACGCACCCAGCCCCCATAAAAGCGACGGCACTAACGAAACTCCCACGAGTCAGAAACCGCCGCGAGGTCGTCGCCGACCATGTCGGACGCGTACTCGACGTCCACCGCCGCCTTGGCCAGGACCACCATAATGGCCTCGTCGGGGACGTCGACCCACTCCCAGCCGAGCTCCCGCGCCTTGGAGAGGTCGTCGCGGGAAACGGCGTCGGAAACATTGGCTTTCGACGGTACCCGGCGGAACTGGGGGAACCAGGCGAACCTGGCCGCCGACGCCCAAAAGGCCGCTAACACGCCGTTAACCGACGTGTCCCTGCCGTACCCCTTCAGCAGGGCAAACTGGCCGGCGACATTGTCGATGTACGCCAGCCAGAAGCGGGGTAACCGACGGCCGAACGCGACGAGGGCGAAGACCTGGGCGAGGATCTCCAAGACGTAGATGAACGCCTTGCGAGCGGCGAAGTGCTTGAGAAACCACGACGGGACCCTGCCTCTGCTGTAGAGGACACGGGCGCCGACGCGGAGCACAAAGCCCCAACCGTTGTTCCAACGGTCACGCGGGGACGCCCGGGCCGACGTTGGGACGAAACCCGCTTTGTGCACCAGGTCGCCCTCTTGGAAGAACGCGTCGGCGTAGAGGACGGCGAAGGGCTCCGAGTCCGGCGCAAAGGGGAAGAACCGAGGCTGTACTCGTCGAAGAAGGGCGGCCAACGCCCGTAGTGCCGACCTGAGCCCAACTGACAGCACGTCGTCCGACGTAGCCGAAGTGTCGGACGTCCGGGCGTAGACCGGCTTAAGGGCTGCCTTCCCGACGGCGCCGAATGTGGCCTGGGTCAGGAAGGTGAGCTTCCCCGCCAGGCGCTCGGCCGCCGCAGGCGCGAGCCTGTTGGAGACCAGTGCAGACTCGATGGCGTCGAGTAGCTTGGCCACCCGGCGCTCCGTCGGCCGCAACTCAACCCCGTCGCTGCGCACCTGGAAGGTGACGCCCTGCACGACGTGGGCACTGCCCGGCTCCTGGGCCTTGGACGGCTTTGTCCGTAGCCCCAGCAGGGCGAAAAGGTCCGCGAAGCCGTCGAACGCGGACTGTGCCGCCTCCGGGAAGTCCATGGCGTTGAAGTCGTCGACGTAGTGGCCCCCGACGAGGAGCAGGAACTGGCGAAGCAGGACCTGCAAGGCGTCGTGTGCGCTGTTGAAGTTCCACACCGACGCGGCCGCGCCGAAGCACATCGCCAGGTGGAACCACAGGGTGACCCCGTGGCGCGTCGGCAAGAATGTCCCGCAGTGTGCCGGGACCTTCACCGCCCACTGGCGGTACGCCGAGAGCAGATCATGCCCCAGCACCAGCGGCACGACGTCCATGGCGACGAACCGTCGCGCCATATCCACAAAGTCCCCGACGAAGTGGTGCGTCGGGACGTCGTCCGCCTCGACAGTGCTGTTGTGTCCTGAGCGGCGCCAATCTTCCCCCCGTCGGATCTTCGGGTCGCCGTGCTCGTCAAACTGGACGATGGGGAAGGAGGCGGCGAGAAGACCTGTCCAGGCGGGGGCTCGACGAGCTCCGTCATCCCGACGACGTCGTAGATGGGCACCGTCTTAATCTTCCAGTCGTCGGGGGCCCGGCACGGGCACAGAACCCTGCCAAGCTTGGTCTCCTGGATCAGCTCGTCGAGGAGGACGTCGGAGAACTCCCCCGCGTTGGTCTTTCCCAACCTGGACCGGAGGTACTCGGCGTTCCGCGTCGCCAACGACGCCAATGGCATTGGGTTGGCGTAACGGTCGTCGGAACGCTTCCTCCACCCCGGGCCCGAGCGAATGGACCCCAGCATGTCGAAGCCGTCGGAGAGGTCGGGGCGTCGACGTCCGGGTAACCGGCGACGTCCAGCAGGAGGACAGGGACCTGGTGGGTGGGGCGATCCCGGTCAGGCGTCGAGTACGTCGCCCTGACCGGGAGCGGCCGGTCCCTTAGCACGGGTCCAGCGACGAGCCCAGGTAGGCCTCCTGGCGCCACCTGCGGCGTCGAAGTACCCCTGGGCGGATCGGTAGGCGCCGGCTTTGAACGACGCCGCCATGACCAGCTCGACGGTGATGGGGAAAGGCTCCATGCCCCACGCCTCAGCGAGGCGTCGCCAAGTCCTGAGGCGTGACTCGACGGGGCCCTGGAAGAGGCCGCCAGGAGGCCTTGGTCGACGAGCTCCAGGGACCTCTTGCGGTTCTGTGGCTCTGCCGCGGCGAGGGCTGCCTGGAGCGATGCCGACGCCTCTTTCCTGCGGAGCGGGATGTCGGACCGGACCGTCGCCACCGCCAAGGGCTGCGCCGTCGCCACCGGCTTGGCCCGCAGGCCCACCAAGGTCACGACGTCGCTCGGGGGAACGCCGGCGGAGAACAGCGCGTCGGCGCAGGAGGCCACGTCAGCCAGCGACCGAGCGCCGCACTCCACGAGGGCAGGAAGGCATCTCTGCAGGCCGGCGTCGGTCACTACCTTGACCAGCTCGGCAAATGAACCCTTCGGCGCCCACTGAGCGACGAACATCTTGAGCCGAACTTAAGCGAACAAGGGTAGAACGTCGAGAACGCTCCCGCGAAGGAGGCTTACAAGGACAACGACGTGCGGCGAACCGAGCAACATGAGAGGGGGGGGGGGAAGCGCACCCTCATTTTTGCCGCGACGCGGCAAGGCTCGAGACTCCGAGTCCGACGCGACGACACGAGCCGACGTGCGTCTCGGAAAATGGCGTCGGAAGAAAAAGGTGAAACAAGCCGCCGCACCCACCGTCGACGACGAAGATGTAGAAGGCGTCGACGACGTCCAGAAAGGTGGCCACTCCACCATCCGGCGTTCTCAGGCGCTGCCCGTCGACGATGCGCCCTGCCCCGGCGACGACGGAGGAGCTGGGAGGGCGGCCCGCTCCTCACGCTCCACGTCGCGTTGTGCCTGATCATACGCCACCGTGGCGACCTGATCGACGGCGACGAGGCACTCGGGGCAGGCGTGGGGCTCATGCGCATTGTTGACGCCGAGAACGACGGGCCGAAGGCACCTGCCCTCGCCTCGGCAGTAGCGCCCCGACGTGCAATGGTGGGCGCACCATCCGGCGATCTTGCGGCCCTTCCGGGCGTGGGGCACCGGTATGCGCCCGCCGCGGATGTTGTGCGGCAGCCGGCGGACGTAGAAGTACGTCGCGAACTGGCACCACCGCACCGTCGGGTCTTCGACGGCGCCGCGCTCAATGGCCTGGAGCTCGTCGAAGTTGTCCAGGGCGAGGGCGGCGAACGCCGGGTCGTTCGGGATGTGCTCCGCCCCCGCCCCATAGACCTCCATGCGACGTTTGTAGTTGGCGTACGCCGGGTCGAGGGACTCGGCGAAATCGGCGTGGTGGGCCCGAGTGCGAGCGTTTGCCCGCTGTTCGGCGAACGCCGCCTGCTCCAGCCGATCCCGACGCACCGTCGTCGCCGACGAGGCCCTCTGTGACGACGAGGAGGGCCTGGGTCTCGACGGAGGGTCCTCCATCTGCAGGATCTCCCGGGAGATCTGATCCTGCAGATCGGCGGACGGAACCGGCGGGAAGATGCTCTTCGGCAACGCCGGTGGGGCCTTCTTGGGCGTCATTGCCGGTTCCGGCGAGGGCTCCGCCGCGTCCGTCGTCTCGGCGACGGTGTCTAGGGGGGCAGTGTGGACGACCGGCGGTGCCTTCGGCCTAGCGGCCTTCGGCGTAGACGTCGCCGGCGTCGCGGGGGCCGGGCGGGTACGCGTGGGCTCGTTCCCGCCGGCCGCCGGACCCCCGCTTGCCCCTGAGCCAACCAGTGATGGTGCCGTCGAGGACGTCGGCGTGGTACTGGTAGAGGACGTGCCGCCCGCCGCCGTAGATCTCGTCGACGGGGTCGCCGAGGAGGCCCACATAGGCGGCGCTGCCAACGGCGTGAACGTCGAAGGCTTCGAAGACGCCGCTGCCGCCGAAGATGTGGCCGTCGCGGTCGTCGTGCCGCCAGAGGATGCCGAAGTCGCCGAGGTCGCCGAAGTGGGACCAGCCGCCGCCGCGCCACTCGCCGCTGCCGCCGCCGACATCCCCGCCGACCCCTCAACCGTCGTGCGCTCTCCCCCCGTCGAGCCTTGTACGAGTGGACCTTCGCCGTCGAAAACGACGGGGGGGAGGCCCAGACGCTGGCGCACCCTGACCATCAACGTCGCATGGGCGGCGACGAACTGGGTGCGCGTCTCGAAGGGCAGCGACGCGACGAAACTGAGCGCCGACTGGGGGTCGGCGAGGATGTGCGCCAGGAAGTCGGCGACGTGCTGCTCGTCGATGGTCTGGATGGAAGACATCGCGTCGAGAGCACTACGGCAAAGAACAGAAAAGCGGGCGAAGCGGCTTAATGCGGCGACAGCTACGGCGGTCGATGCTTCACATGTCCTAACGCACAAAGAATGTGCTACACGACACCAGTCTCCACACGTGTTCCAAAATTCATGCCTGTCGGTTTCTCTGCAGGTCTAGAAGCTCTCGTCACATTTGTGATTTAGGAGTTTCCGACAACTCGGGTAGCGATTTCGGGGGCTCCTGCAGTGAAGATTCGCCTGGAACAAGCAGACCGGATCCTTCCCCCAAGAACCCTTCCCCCCATGCAGAATTTTGCCCCCCCCCCCGCGGCTCGATATCATGGAGGGTCCTGCCTGGCAACCCCCCCCCCCCCACCCTCCGTCTCCCCTAGTGCCCTAGTGCCGTCATCTCCACCCACATACTGCTCTGGGCCGGCCCGGCTGCCAGGCGGCGCGCGCAAGCGTTTACAATTATAGAGCCCGTTTGATGTGAAACTGGACAGGTTCCAAGCTTTGGGGCCCAGGACCCAGAATTCCACGCAGCGCTGCACACAAAACCGTAAACCAGAACCCCCTTGAATGGTTAAGGGTTTCGGATTATAGGAGCGAACTTGCAAACACAGCCCGCGAACAAGCTCTCACCCCGAACTCCCTCTGCACAACTCACTTACATTTAATCAACTCTTAAGTGGTAGCAGAGCCTTTTTGTGCGTCTCGATGGCAACGTCGACGTCTTCTACAACAGTAGGAAGACTTCTTCCACCGTCACTCGAGTGAGGGTGGTTCTTCTCTCTTACATTTGGGGGAGTCTTGTCACAGTTGCCATTATGTTCCATCTCAACGAATGAGGCTGTAAGGGTTGCTAGGGATTCACGCGACTATGACTGTGCTCGCTAGGTGTTTGCCAACGGGCAAAGTCTGCTGCACTTTGCAAGAGAGCAGAGGCAAAACAAGAAGCAACCAGGTTCCGTTATGGGGTCTGATGTGGAATGGACATCCCCTGGGCTCTGAGCGAAGACCTGCTCACACCCTGAGCGACGGGTACAGCAGCGCAGCTGGACCGTGTAGACATCCGAGAGCAGCTCACGGTCTTTAAGTGAGAGCATATTAGAAACACTCTTGAAACATTTAAAGCAGTTTAGGGGGCCTCAACAAGGGCAAGCGCTACAACAGAACAAAGAACCGCGAATTGCATTCGGCCACACGTGTGGTCACATGTGCCCACCTTCACCTTTTGAGCTCATGCGAAGTCGAAAGGCTTGGCACTGGCTTGGGCTGAGGGGGCGCTATGGATCAAGTTAACAGAACAATAGGAACAACGTCTAATCCTCTGAAAACTCTAAGAAAAGCTATGGGCCTCAGTCTCCAGATACTGTGGGTGGCAGATACGTCAGCTCTTGACGATACCACGCCTGCACGCCATCACTTCTGCATACCCTCTACTGCTTCCGATGAATGCCATGAGCATTGTCTGATGTTGGAGTTTGCTAGTTGCATTGGAGCAAGTTCTGAAGTCAGATTGGCTCATATGACTGTTTGGAGCTCGGCGGCAAAACACACTGCCGAGAAGGCGCGTTTCGGTGGCCTCGTCCGTCTTGTGGTAGCCGGGATTCCATTTGAACGGCTTCCGCGTGAAGGCCACGTGGGGCTGCGAAGCGTGGGGGCAGAAGTACTAACCCAAAGCAACAATTGCTAGGTTCAGAGCTCTGAAAGTCAGAGGGCTATCTGATTTCTTGACAGTGTCGGGCCTATCCCGACAGCTCTCCTGAAGCGTCCTGAAACTTGTCTCACTTTGGAATGGGGCCTTGTCACTCTTCTGACCTCCTGTGGCAGCCTGGCCGGCAGGTTGTGACGAGGGGACATAGACGTCTGACACCTTTGCAGACCCTTCTTCAGTCTCACAACCAAGTGCACTGACGGAAGCTGGACAAGGGCCTTGTGAGTCACGCAGCCAGTCAAACAAGAGAAAGCCCTCTGTCACCCTTCGAACGAAGTCCAGCATCTAGCAAACTCGCCAGGCACAGGAGCAGACCCGCGCACTGCTATCTGTGTGCCACCTTCTGCACGGGGCCGTTCCTGCCAAGCAGACCGCGACTGCTACCAGTACAAGACTCCGCTCAAACATGCACACAACATTCACAGCACCCTGTTACCCTCTTGAGTTGACTCAGCGCCGAAACATCTGCCCCCAACCTTCCAAGATTTTTGGCGGGGAGCGCATCCGATCACTAAAGAATCAATCCCGCACGCCCATGAGCATGAAGCGGTACCATGCGGCATCTACGGTATCTGAGTCGATCTGCGGAACTGTGGGGATGTCACCGATTGCGCTTAGGCCGACGGGGCACGAGGCAACCCTCGAAATCTCTTGAAACCCCCAGACACAATCAGAGCCTGCATTGCAAATACATCCGGCGCCTTTGTAGGGCGAAGGAGGCTTCAAGAGGCGTTCCAGGGAAGCACAGCTATTCCAAGCGGAGCCACAAATCCCAAAAGACCTCCGAAACCTCCTTGTAAGGGCCTCCATCCACCAATCGCCTGATCTCAATCCTTTGGGGCACTTCGAGACTTCAAGATCCGGGCTGGAGGTGCTCGGAGCTGCAGAACCTTGGGCCACCTCAATGCCGAAGGCAGGGACGGGCATTTCGTGGTGAGTTCTTTGGGGAACTTGTTCGAGATGCGACGGGACTTTGCTTTAGTTTTACCATGCTTTAGCATGCTTTACCACTCCGGGTCAGGCCGCTCGTCTAGAATTCGCCCGACACCCCCAAACGCAGCAACCCAGAACCACTTCCTGAACCTCACATCCTACAAAAGCACCGAACATCCAAAACTTTACCAAAACTCTCCACACAAACCGACAACTCCACGACACCACAGCACCAGCCTCAACCTGTGGAGAAGCACGTCCATCCCTCCGACATTGTCCTACACTGCCCGACATTGTCCTACACTGTCCTACACTGTCCTACACTGTCCTACACTGCAATCGAGGATGCCGCTTGTAGCCTGGGGCCGCCTGGCCACGGCAGCTAAGCGCTTTTGCCTGGGCTGCATCGCAGGGCTTACTCTCGTCTAAACCGTTTCCCGCGCTACATAACTGCCTTGGCACTTTGGGTGGTTTAAATGTTGCGCTACAGTTCCTGGGCTAGCGTGAAAGTTTAATGAATGTTCTTGTTGCCCAAGCCATCGCCTGGAGAGAGACTGAGGAGATGATTAAGCGCCGACATGCAAGTACGCAGAGTTTGGAGACCTAAATACTGTGAAGCGATCTGCAGTAATCTGGCCTGGCACGGACATACCAGTACGTTGTAAGTACAGCATGGAGCATAGGGTAGCACAGCCGCAGACATTTCTGAAGGATCCCGGCCTGCTCAGCCTGCTGTGCAGTGGCGATCTGCGCCTTGGCGGCGACCATGCTCCGCTCGATGCGCGGGAGGGCCTCGGAAAGGAGTCGCTTCCTAAGCACCTGGGCACCTGTCCTGAGCGGAGCTACAAGTAGGCCTTGTTGTCCAAAAGTCGCTTTGAACCTCTGGAGGGAACTCCGAAACAAGGATTATCCGGATCCTGGCCCGCGCTACCTCACGGCGCTGATGCCGGCCAGTCCAATTGGGGTTACATGCCAGAATGTGTTTGGGCAAAAGTGGATTTCGTGTGCCGGGTCGAAAGAGGTGCCGCATAGAGTCGGCAAGGCACAATAACCTGCTCAGTGTGATACGCAAGGTCGGCTAGAAAATCGTTCGAGCAAGGGACATCCGAAGGTTGTATGGCCCTATGATAGCAAGAGGCTGAAATCTTGAGAGCATGTGGATATATTTGTATATCGCCGTGATTTACAACGTTTGAGTCAAAGTGCATGGAGTACACAAGAGCCCTAAACGGTGAGCTTCGATGAAGCAAAGCGGACAGCAAGGGTGCGGAGATTTGTAGATACCGACACTGCTTGGGAGAGTCAATCTCGCAAGTGCTGCGCGCCGAAAGAAGGCGCCTCAACTTAAACTCGGCTTGAACGACAACGAGCGAGCGAGAGAGAGAGAGAGAGAGAGAGAGAGAGAGAGTGAGGTGATTGCTCTTGCAAAAAGACTAAACGAAGGAGGTGATTGAGGGAAGAGGCGGATAGCGAAGCCCATGCTGGCTCCGGGGTATGGCCGGGAAGTTCACAGTCAGGGGGCGAACCCTGTCAAACTCCATAGCGCCCAGCAGAGGTGTAACCTAGCCAAAGGCCTTGGACCGTTCTAGGAAACCGCACATGTACAGCCCAAGGGAGGCAGAAACCATGCATGACTTATTAATAAGAGAGATGGGGCGGCTGGTATCTTTCTGCAGATTTTGAACGACCATAACTACCTCCAAGAATAGCCAGCTACCGGGCAACTCAGCACGTAAAAAACAATCTTCTGGAGTGTCCCTAAGTTATGGCTCAGATCCTGTAGGGGTGCGAGCGGAGTGGTCGGGTTCTCGGCAGAGCGCCCCAACTGTTAGGAAAGGCAGTCTGCAAAAGTACGAGCTCGTGGAAATTCAGAAACAAGGTTGTACAGACCGGCGAAACGGAGCCAATAAGCGTCTTCTTATCCTCACGAATTTGTTGATCTACTCAGGAAGGAAGGAGAAGTGGAGATGGCGTATGAGCTTCGAGGTGACACTATAGTTATAGCTTCATGCAGGGGAATTAATATCTCAGTAGGAAATCCAATCCTCAGATTCGAAACGACTATCAGGACGAGAAGTGGGATTGGGATTGGTTTTGCTTTGTTTGCTCTTCAACGGCTCGAGGTAGAGAGACCCACATCTCACGAGATTGCTTGCACAAATCTACTCCGCCTTCTCAGCCTCTGAGCCTCTGCTTCCTTTCTGTATGCTTTGCTCTTCAAGCCTCCGATCTCCCTGAAAAAAATGCTTTACAACAATAACATTTCCTGGACATCCAATAACATGAAAACATCAACAACAACTTTATTGACAATCAAAAAGCTTTCCCTGCTGATTCATCGGAAAGCATACTGTTTGCTCGCAACTGTCCAGCCATATAAAAGACTTCCCCTGCATTTTCTAGGAAAACCGCCCATTCTCTATATTTCCTAGGAAACAGCTGAGAACCTTGAAAATGAATCGTCAAATCAATTTCCGGACTCGCTCATACGTAGCCGGCCAGGCGATGGACAAAGAGCCTCTTAGGGTGAGCCCGCGGTTGGAGGGCTTGGCAAGCAGGCACCGTAGCAATGGAGGGACCGGCAATCCCGAACCAATTGGCAGCTACCCGAAATTCACTGCAGAAAGTGTAAGGCAAAGGCAAGAAGCAACATCCAAGGAGCAAAAAACACAAGAGGAGCAAGAAGCCAAAACCTGGTAAGAATGTGGGAGGCGTGATAAGACGCGGTGGTTTAGCCGTGCCGACGTTTTGCTTGGGCGTGTTCACAAGACACATCGACCTCGTATGCTAATGTAGCTGCATGTAGCATTGCGCAGACTTTCTGGCTTGCGTTTTTGCTGGCTTACGTCTTACGTGACATTTTCTGCTGACCTTGGACCGGTCTTTTCTGAGCGCCCGGACGCTGACGTCACCCGCCGCAGAAGCGATGGCCAAGGCCTCCTTTGCTGCCTGGTGCAGAAGTGCTCCATCGAACGAGCACGTGAGACCAGAGGTCACATGAGGTCGCATGTCCCAGGCTGTCCGTCCCCACCGCAATCACAGCACCCAGCCGTGGCGGCCTTGATCGCCTGTTCTGGGTCGTACAGGAGGTGGGCACGGGCGGCCACCTGGCTCGGTTCGGAGGGGATGAGTTGGGTCTGGCGTTGTGGGATGTTTAGGATGAGAAGGGCTGACTGCAGATCTCACCACATCCAAAGCTGTGTATGCT
>CAJNDS010002677.1:0-215000 GCA_905221605.1 Symbiodinium natans | reverse complement strand
ACCCAGGTCAGGCCACAGCACCAGCCACTCACAAGATAGGACGCTGCACTTTGGCCATCCATAGACTAGACCTGACTTTCGACTTTACTTTCTTGTGTTTGTTCATCTACTTCCAAAACAAGCTCTCCGTTTCTTCTTCTCTTCATTTGTTAAGAAAATCTGCTGAAAGATTCTCAGACGCTCGGGAGAGGGCTTCTTTGACAAAGTTCCTTCGCTAGGATGATGATTTTCTTCATATTTCTGCCGGATGATGCGGATGCTACGGGAGCCAGGAGTGTCCGGAAAAAAAAACAATGCAAGAGTGGACATGCCAGCTCCCATTGGAGGTGCCACGCAAGAGCTGCCCGTGCTCACGACGAAAAGACAGCCCAAGCTATTCAAGCATTTCAATTGTTGTGGAGCTACACCCATGACTTGTCAGGTTGCCGGACACTCCTCTACACTTCTACAGAGCACATGAGTATGCATGCAGCACCTCTCTTTCACAGGAGTCTGAAAGCGCGGGTGGGGTGCCGAAAGACAGCCACGCAGTTCTGCAGGATAGGATGGTAAAACGCATATCGGAGTATCGCAAAGCTGCGTTGTACATCTTTACAGCTGGCTGCGTCTTCCAGGCACCCAGAACATCCCAGAACCGGATATTCAGAAGGCAGGTGCCACGCTTGATTGTCCCATGCTGAGATGAGACACCATGTACAGCGTGCTTCAAACAGGAGATCCCAGTCCGCTTGGTGGACGCCTCGTGATCTTGGACTGCTCACACTCAGGTTCGCTTTCTGCTTGCAGCATCTCATCCGACAAGCTAAACATTAAATCTTAAGGAATTGGCTCGCGCAGAAGGATGGAGGCTCAAGAGATCTCAAGAGGCTCTTGAGAGGCCTCTGTGATCCTCCTGGCCCCGCACCCTCACTGCCTCGGCCACTCAGCCACTGCCTCGATCAATGCGTCGGGGGAGGCATATTCCAGGATATGTTTTGCACAGTTTTGGCCCGGACGTATGCCCTTTGATTGCTGTTGGGCGCTGGGATTGGGATTCCGGATGTGCCTGGGCCTGGTGTACACCTGGACATCCTGATTTGTGGGCTGCGCCGCACACAACCGGACGAAAATCCATCAAGGGCGCAGGTTGGACCCTCAACATTTCTAAAGCGCCACGTCGCATATGAGTCGGCCGTCAATGCAGGTATCCACCTGAGCCGGCATTCGCGCCAACGCATCCCCAAGCCTGGCTTCCTGCAGCCATAACGGCTGTAGACTACATGATACTGTTTTACTAAATTTCCTGAATGATACGACATGAAACTGGTACGAGTTGCAAGCTTGTCTTGCTGCTTCTCAGCTGCTGCCGTTCACAGAGTCAGCGCGGTCTGTGTCATAGGCGGGCATGCCTGGCTACCAAGCTTAGCAACTCCATCAACTCCTTAGGCCCCCTTGCATCACGTTTGGACTCCATGAACTCTCAGGACCGTCAGGACCGTCTCTCAGGACCGTCTCTCAGGACTCCCTAAAATACTCCTATAATCCCAAAGTGCTGCGGCCAAGAAAGCGCAAACCACAGGCCGGAAGCACGGTAGTACCACGAAAGCGCCAGTGGAAAGCCATTGAAGTTGGACCCGGCCTTTGCTAGGCCAGCTTGGCTCTAAGGGCGTTTACTGCGAACAACAGGAGCATCCAAACCCCGCCTGCAGCTTGTTCAATGCCGACGCCGAGTTTTTGCACTTTTCGGGAGGCTGGAGGGGGATGTGGTGAGGAGAGCGAAGTGCAAGTGCAAGACAGGCCGCTGCTGATGTATAGGCGCCCATGTTGCGCCACAAAATCCAGTCGCCTTCCTGGAATGGGCGCAACGAAATCATCTGTTGCACGTCACAGCACGTGTTTCGCCTGAGTCTGTTACCCACAGCCGAGGCTGTTTCTGGGGAACTTCGGATTCTGGTCGGGACTGGAGATCGAAAACCTCTAATGATTTAGTCCTGTTCTCATACCGCAATGCCAGCTAGTGATCTCCCTTTCAACCGCACGGCGTCGGGACACAATGGGAGCCTTGATCGCCTGCACCCACTCAGAACGGCCGAAAAACACACTGAAAAACAACATGTTGGCCCCAAACTCCTCACTTCCGAGTCTTGGAATTGAGAGACCCAACACCGACACCACCAACATGCAAACACCCATGCGAGTGCCACTTGCAACACGCCCAAAGCCTTCGACCCTCAACCCTGAACCTCTACTCTACCCGCCATGAACAAGCGAGCTTCTTCAAGTTCTGCCATGCGATGCTTCTCGAGTACGACGTCGAAGCCTCAGGCACGGGCACAAGCCCGGAAGCACTAAATCGATAAGGCCACCAAGCCCATTCCCCAAACCAACATCGCGCGCACACACACACACACACACACACACACATGTGAAGTTGATTTCCTGCTCGGTTCTCACAATGTCTGTCACGATTGGAAAACCCTCTTTACGGGAAAGAAGATGAAACAAGTCTTCAAACAGCTGATCTTTGTTGATGCCAGAGTTGATGCCAGAACCAACGAGTGGGAATCAAGTTCGTGCTTCGAAAACGGAGCCACGGCACCGCTTTGACTGTTGATTGCTTCCTGAGCCAAGTTACCAAGGCATGACTGGCACCCCATTCTGCTTCCAGCTCATCTCTGGTAGCTACAAACACACACACACACACACACACACACACCCTGACGCTTGGCTGGAATTCACTCGTCGGATCTGAAGCAGTTTGCCGAGTAGTGAACTTTTCACTGCCGAATAGTGATATCAAGCCGAAAGAGAACCACGACGTGTTGGAAGTGCGCAATTTGAGGTGAAGTACCGTTGGAAGCCACGTCTCAGGCAAAAAAACACATGAACTAAACGAAGAAGAACAAGAAAGGAGAACCGTTTAAGGAGCAGGAGGATCACACAGACCCAACCACACAAATGCTTGAACATCCTCTTCAGACTTCTAGCTTCCACCAGACCTCAACATTTGCATCTGAACCATCCCGCTCCTGCTGCAAAACACCTGAAAGCCTCTCAAGCGCCCTGTACACAGATGTCGAGAACATTTGGCCCCCAGCCGTCACAGGTCGGACCGAAGAGGGCACAGGGCACCTACAACAGACGGAAAACTGTTCCCTTCACAGCGGGCGCTGGGGGGCCTCGGGCAGCAGAGCCTGTGTGTAGCTTCGTAGCGGCGAAGTGTGGGTTCTCTCTGAGATTTTGGTCGATTACTCAGCAATGGAGCCCAGATACTTTGGTCCGATGCAACTACTCTATAAATTTGTTACCATACTGGTTGACAACGGAATGGACTCTTTCTGATACCAATACCAAGCCGGCATACCATGAGCACCTGCAGGTAAGCTTGCATCATGCCAGGGGTGCAAGGTGCGAAAGTCTTTGCCTTTTGTTTTGATAAAATTTCACTGAGGGCGTCAAGCTTCTCGCATCAGCTCGAGGCCTCCGGAGAGTCAACACGGCGCATCGGCTCAGGGCAGACGGAGACGTGGTCGTAGATGATGCAGTTAAAGGAGCCATACAGCCTCGACAGTGGGGAGGAAGTGTTCATGCTTATACCAGCTCCGGGCAGACTATTCCGTCATCAGCTATGCACATTAGCTGGCTCTCTTGGCGGAAGCAAAGCTGCACATCTTTCAACACTCAATGGCTTTACCAAGTCTCGGCGTTCAATTGGGAGGGTTTGGTGTTCATGCCCTCAAGGAACTGTGAACTCGCAAACCCAACGACATCCGAAGTTCTCTGCGCAGCACCCGGAATCTAAGCTCAGCACCCGTCGTTCAAGTAATAGCCTGGGCGCGACTAGCCGGCTCCCGGTCCATACACCCCGCCCCATCTACTCTTCAAAAAACGGGGCGCCAGAAGAGGGCGAAGAGAGGGCAAGAGCAGCAAGCAAAGCAGCGAGCAACCATAAAAAGGTGTTGCCCCCCCCCCAAGGTTGTGAAGCCCGGTCGCGACAGACCTGCTCTCCACTTCCATCGGTCGCCGGCAGCTTGGCTTTGGCATAGACCTTCCTGGGGACGTTTACAAGGGACTGTGACTGGGTGCTGGCAGCAGCGGCTTCATTAAACCTGCAAAATGGGCGAGGAGTTAACTTGAGCTGGTCCTTGTTGTGTCCAGGGTTCTTTTCATCGGAATCCTCTACTTCCTCAGCCTGGATTTCCTCTATACTTGGAATAGCAAACCTCTGTTGCCTCCATATGATATTGTTCTATTTTCTGCGAAACCTCTATCCTCTATATGTCCCCTCTATTTCCTCTAGGGGGCCTGCGGTGGAACGCGGTTCCTCTATATTTCCTAAGTTTTTTTGTCCAGCAAACTCTCAGGTCCTCTTTCAAAGCATGATCATATTCATAGCCAAAAAACTCAGGACAAGGGAGGCCCAGCCCAGCCCCCCGCCCCGCCGCCCCCCCCCCCCCCAAAATAAAAAAGAAAAAACGAATAAACAAAAAATGCAAACACATGCTCATATCACGGGTTGAAAATGGATTCGTATGTCTTTGAACGCGAATGCTCTTCATGGCCTGATCTTCTGAAAAAGATGGCTTGGAGAGGGGGCCGCCCTTCCATTTGGCAAACACAATGCTCGCATGACGGGTTTTGGTAAGGATTCGTTTGTGTTTTGATGCAGGCGTCTTAATGGCATGATGTTTGTTAAGCTTTAACAATGCTAGCTAGCAAGACAGGTACTAGCTTAATAGCGTTGAGCGCAGTGCCTCGTCGTTGCTGTCATCGTTGCCTTCATCTTCCCTTGCGGAATCCCTGCGACTTGAAGGCTGGAGGCCTTCGAAGCCCTGGCTAAATGGATGTCGCTAACGGCGTTCATGGCGCCAGTGACGCTAGTCTGCTTTGACCTGTTAGGGGGAGGGCGACTGCAAAGCCTTCACCACCCGTAAGGGCACTACAAATGCTGCTGGAGCAAAGCAATGCAATGGCAGAGTGGCTAGGCATAATGATACAGCTTCCATGAGCAGACCATCCAAAGAACTTTGTTTGGGCAGGTGGCGTGAGCAGGTGGCCGCTGTTGGCCGCAAAGAAACGGCCGGGCTCCGCGATGCGCATCAGCTGAAGGGGCTTCAGGACTTGGGACGTCGCAGTACTGTCGGGCCATGTCGGGCTGGCATTACGCAGCATGGAGACGTGGAGAGCTGGATGCCTTGGAGGTTCTGCCTCTGCAAACCCCCCACCTGCCTCTGGGAACTCGCATTCAGGAAACAGCCTTGCCAGCTTCTCTGCAATGACAGGGGCAATCCTTGGGCAGGATTCATGTGACACACCCGGTGATACTTTAGGCTCTACAGCAGAATCAGAGACCAAACTAAGAACACTCACAACATTGAAGCCAGGATGCGCTTCATAGCCTGCCCGATCACCTGGGTAGCCCCCACCGATGTCCAGCACCCGCAAATCCTGGCTTCCGAAGCGCAAACACAACGCTGAAAAGTTCTCAACGATCCCGGGCAATTCCCAAAATTGTTTGAACGGTTAAGACCCTTTTAAACACAGTAGAAAGTCAGTACCTCTGAATACCTCTGAGCCAACAGCATCCCTCGACACGCCTTCATCCCGCGTTCAGAAGCCATGCCTCAGTCGAGAGGGAAGCGAAAGCGCCTCTCCACAAGAGCTCGTTGCAGTTCCCTTGCCGGGGTGCGGAAGACCTCTCGGGCATCCTGGAGGGCCGGCTCGAAAGTCTCCGGGTCCTTGCAGCCTGAGGCTGAGAGGGTCTTCGGAGTCTTAAGGGCACATCAATGGCTCAATGGCCACTGGGTCTTCAAATGCTCCACTAACATTGCCATGGCACCAGAACCCACGTGGAAAGACCTTGGCATCTTGGAACAGCGTGCCACGCTGCCATGCAAAGAATAGGAGCCCGAGAGAGCAACTCTGCCCAATGGCCAAGGGGGCAAACCCAGAATCTAAGAGCGACACACCCCAGCAAGGTTGAGCTGAAGCTCCTGCGAACCAGAGTCTTTCAGAGCTCTACTGCAAGGAGTGCTTAGGGGCTGAGGATCCCATCGAGGCTCTGCAAAGGACAGTGGCACTGCTTCTGGCACTGCTTCGGAGTCCTTCCTCAAAAAGTTATGGGTTGGATTCGCATGATTCGCAATACCATAATATGCACATCCCCGGCTGGGCCTGGATGATGTCCAAAAGCGCCGACCAGTTGTCCCGCTTGGCCCCGAATTTCAGCGACATCGGGCACTGTGCCGAGGAGTCCTATGCAGGACTTAAAACGTTGTGTTCGGGCCGCGGTGAAGTTGCTGGTTACTGCTGCCGGCCACATCTGGGCTTTGCCTTCCTGTGAAGCTACCATTTCCTGCCTTGATCCTGCACCTCCCACGAGTAAGCTGTCCTTTTCATAACCCGAAGGTATCAGTGTGTGGAACTGAACCAGCCATGTCCATGTCCTCGCACACCACACGGAGCAGCAGCTGCGCCTCAGGATAAACGGCTGCCACCTGAGGTCAGCCGGGAAAACTGGCAGGATTCGCTTCTGCCTATGTTTGCCAGTAGTTCAATTGTGAAGCGTGTTCGAGCTCCATGCACAGTATTTACATATCTCAACGACCCAAGCCATGCTCGTTCCGCCTCCTGCATGGCCCTGTGTGGCCCCCGGCGCCCCTTTTCCCCCCAGCCCCCCTCTGCCGGAGCCCGAGCACTACTCGAACGACCCAAGCCATGCTCGTTCCGTCCTGCTCTCCACCTCCCCCCTCCGCCTCTCCGTCCTCCTGCTATTTTTTTAAGTTATTTATACCAATATAGAACTAGCAGACTCCGATCTGGCCACCATTCAGAACCTGTATCTCCAGAGTTCACGGACCGGCAAAGAGCAGGCAAGCTTGGAGATCCCGAGAAGGCGGGACAACTCTCCGAAAATTCGGCAGAAACCTACGGGAGACACCGCTGCCACAGCCGCAGCGGTGGCTAACGAAAAACCACGGCGTCACGACAGGCGGCTGAACAGGCGGCAAGGCCTCTCTCGCCAAGGGCAGAGGAAACGATGCATGCCGAATAGGCAGCCAATCATATTCGAGCGAACGTTTCAGAGCAACTAGCCATGCATCGCATGCGATGATCACAAATGCTGGCTGCTGAGAAACTGCACTGTCGGCCACGAAAAGCAAAAAGGTGCAAAGGCCCCCCCAGGTCAAACATCAAACCGGGCCTTTTTCGAACAGTTTGGGAGGCAAGCCCGTGCACAGGGCATAGGTTCAAGGCACCCCACTTTCAGCTAGTAAGAACTCAGAAACCGTGGACCTACACACGGGCTCCCCAAATCAAAGATGTCCGAACTGGCCAGTGAAACGGCCAAAGGTCGAGGAGCAAGCCGGTGCTCACGAAATCTGTGGGGGCCGACGAACTTGCGAGAGCGGAAGCCAAAGTCCAAACAGAGCAAGAGACACCCCGGGCCCGCACTGGCCTTCACTCGCTGCTCACTTGCTGAACTCAGGTAGAGCAGCCCCAAAATACAGAGAAGCCCCGAAAACCTGCGCAAAGTTTTGCAAATTTGGGCTGTACATGCACTGTGCAAAATCCCGGCTCCTCTCACCGCAACCGCAACAATCCATGAGCTCGCAACCTTCCGCAGCTCCACGTCGTTGTCAAAAGACATCAGGCTGATGCCTGTGGGAGATCACGGACATTCCGAGTGCCAGTCAGACTGACATTGTCAGATGGATTGTCAGCAACCCCTCTCATGACTGCGGTGCAACCCTTAACAGCCCTAGCACCCAATCACCGCCCAAGACCTTGAACAATCCATGACATGCTTTGTAGATTCTTTCCGGATTCCAAGGCTGAGGAGACGATTTTGGGTTCGGAAGCTCAGGCATGTCCACAATTATCCGCACATGAACGGCAGGCCTTGGGACTTGGCAAAGGCAATGTGCGATCGTGGCTTGCATGGATGAGAGTACCTGAGAAAGAGGTCACAGTCCGGGTCCAACACACTGAAACTTGCCTGATGCTGCAAGGACTTGCTACGGCTGCGTGGCAGTGGGCCGTTGTGGCGTGTTTGGTCAAAACTTTCTCAACTGGCCAGGATGGCTTCCGTCAAAGGCAGGCCGACTCCAGCATGAGTTGCAGCCAAGGTGCACAATGTCAGCAGGGCTGACACCCAGCTCCAAAACTGTACTGATCTCCTACAAGAGGGGCTGAACGTGCACAAGTCTAAGTCTTTCTTTCAAGGCAACATTTCAAGACTCAGCAAGTGCCACGATTCTCCTGCATCGTTGCGCAGTCAAAGCCGCAACCTCCATCTCGGAGCTGCTTGATGATCTCAAGGGCAGACACATGTTCACAAAAGACTGAGCGTGCTCAGCAACACCAAGCACAAGAACCCAGCCCAGGATATGCGATTAGTGCGTGTCGCCTGCTTGTTGGGGCAGCACTTCACGGCATAGTGGGGCCGCACATTGGGCAGGTGCTTCCTTCACTGCAACCTTTTAGCAACCTGTGACATCATTCGTTCCACCCTGCTGGCCTCACAACTTCAACACTCACAAAAAAAGTGTAAAACACCTTCCAATGGCGGAATCAAGGGTCTGCCACAGCTGGATCTGGCTTACAACCTGGCACCAACGTATGCCAGGAGAACCGGAGACTACCACTAAGCTGGAACGAAGGCAACCTAGTCTCAAGCACACGGTCAGCGACACAGGCATTGAAGCAGAGCACCAGCCAGCATCTACTATGCTAGGGGCCGCAGCTACTGAAGCAATGCGCCCAAGGTACGTTGCCAAGATCTATGAGCTGAATGGGCCTTGGTGACACAACTCCGAAGGTCATGCAGTCAAGCCTGAAGGGTATTCCACAAACTATCAGGGCATGAGCCGCACACTCGTCGGCGGAGCTCCCGAAATGCTTCAGCGCGTGCTCGGCCGCAACTCGCACAGAGTCCTGGCATGTCTCTGCGACACGACAGCAAAGCAACGTGACCGCACAAATGCCGATGTCGGCTGCATGGGACGGCGCTCGGTTTCCTCAAGGCGATGGATGTTTTGCGTGGCGCTCTCTCTCGCTCGCTCTCTCTTTCTTCCTCTTCTTCCAATCTTCTCCTTCATGCAAGCATGAAGGCTACCCGGCTAGCCTCTTCCCTCCCCCCGAGGGGGTCGCCCTGATCCTTCCTTGCCCTCCCTTTGTGGAGAGGGCCCCCAAGAATCACTCGAGCGCGTGTGGCGGTGTAGCGTGGTTCGGTCATGCCGCATCCGTTGAGCTCGCCCGCAGCTCTCCCCCTCTCTTCTTTTTCTTCTTCTTCTTCTACTACACAGCGAAGGCACCCACCCCCCCCAAGAGAGGGCACCGTCCTCTCTCTCTCTCTCTCTCTGTCTCTCTTCTTTGTCTGCCTCTGAGGCTACATGAATGCCGCATGCAAGCTCTCCTCGCCCGGGAGGAGACCTTTGAGGACAGTGACCTTGGACCTCGCAAGCTCACAGTCGCCACCACACACAGTTCGCACAAGACTCGCATTGCAAAGGCAGACCGCTGCAGGCCTTGTGAAGTGCATGAACTGATGTGAGATGACCCCCAAACCCTCCCAGCCGCATCGGGCTGCTCCAAGCCTCTTCCGATGCAGCTTCGACTCCGGCGCGATGCAGCTCGATTTGCTCGATTTGCCGGTGCCTGAAACTTGAAAGAAGGCATTGAGACGTCCAAAGATAGCAGACAGCTCGCGTCAAGTAACTACCTCGCTCCACCTCGTCTTGCCCAATTGACCACGTGCGGGTTCCCGGGGAAAGTCCACACACTGCATGAACCGCTCTGAGCGAAACACGCAAACAAAAGTTGCCTGCAACAAAATGCAACACATTTCAATGTTCCAACTACGACACTCCGAAGCCCTCGACCGTCATGCCATGCACGCCTTTCTTTGTCGGGAGGGCCAACACAGCCTCCTGCCACGTCGGGAAAATCAAGGCTTTACGATCGCCGGTCTTCCAAGCAAATCGAGCTCCTGGGCATTCTCTGGGCCGGTGATGTGCCGGTCCTTGTCCATGCCTCTTGGCGGGTCTTGGCGTTCATGCGCCGCTACCTAGCTACCTCTTTCTCGGACGAAATCCATGTGGTCAAAAGCATATACTGCCTGGCAGAAGGTCCTGTCATACCCCGGAAAAATCGAGCAACCAGATGCCCTTACCTGTCGCCCCACGATGCTCCATGCGAGATTCCATTCAAGATGGCAAACGTTTCGATACATGGAACAACGTTCTGTCTGCCGAAAGTTCCCCTGCCAAATGCTGCGGTGCTGCCTGCCACGGCACCTGCGGATGCCTCAGAGGCCGGGGCAGTGCGGGGTACTACCGGGCGCTGAGGGCTGATGAGGGCTTGAGGCTGGTGGTCAGAAGAAACAGCGGACCGGATGGTGCCCAAGCTTCCGAACACCCTCCAGATCATCAAAGAGGCCATTGCTGCTTCGCACGGCCGCACCACTGAATCCATGGCACGTTTGTTGCAAAAAGGTTTCAACGAATGAGCCTTTCCAGGCCGTGGAGTTGTGTCAAACAAGAAGTTCTCAATGGTCCATGTTGGGACTGCTGAGTTGAACGTTGAGGCTGAGCAAGGCCTGCCCATCAAGATATCCATCCGATTTTCATGCACATTTCTGGGCCTTGCCCTGCGGAGTTTTCGGGTGGCACGGGCGCCGGCGCCGTCCCTGCAGGTGCCCCAAGAGGGCGTCGGGTCGGCTGTCCCCTGCCTACGCTTTGATCCAAGTTGGTGGCATCACAAATCCAGCGAACCTTATGGATGAATAAGAATGGCCAAGACGCCTCAGATCGAGTTTGGTATGTATATGTATATACAAATATATACATATTTTTTAAATTAGTCTTCTTCACTGATCGAACTGAAGTCGGGTACCCGCCATCACAACTGGAGAGACATCGAGATCACATACTGGCGTTGCCATCTGTTCTCAACTTTTGCGGGGCCGGTTTCAGAATCGCACCATGATGCTGGGGACATATTGGAAGCGTGGGAACTGCCAGGTCTACGATCTGCATCACTGGCCAAGTCCGAAGCACTCCCCCGAAATCCAAATCACTATATCACTTTGCCTGCTGATTGGTAAGAAACAATCTATTTAAGCAACGTAACCACAAACGTACAAATCACATGTCTCGGAAACCCAAACCATCAACCCACCAAAGTCTGACTGAATATTTCACTATGCAAGCAAACAACATCTTTAACGAAAAGCCAACATTTATAACTTGCCACACCTGCAGCAGGTCCTCGGTCTCTTGCAAGATTGCTGTGGGCGGCTCGCCTGCCTGGCAGGATCCGGAGCACAAGTTGTATGAACTCATTCCTTTACAAAAGCACAGAACCCATGGCCGCATTCACATTGGTACAAGCGCACTTGGCCGACACAATCCAACAGCAAATGGCCACCTGAAACCAGCTCCGCCCTTGCTGCACAAGTTCCATACCTTTGCAACGCAGCCCTGGCTTGAGCCAAGTGCTTCGGCACTAAGATTTGTCAACATGGTGGCTACGCATATTGTGCACGGACATCTGCGCATAGCAGTAGGTTGTTCATCCAACATGCTCCAAGTAAAACTTGGTCGGTTGGGCAGCACGCCAGCGATTCTTTCCTGTTTTTCACGTGATGTCCTCACATGTAAACAGCTGCAACGCGAAATGCACGAAATCACTTCGCAATTCAAACAACCGGAAAAACTTGTGCACAACATTTGACTGTGACACAGCATCTGTTGCTGAGTGTCAAAACGTATAAAACCTGTGCGACTCATTACAAACTTGTTTCAAGAAACTCACCACAGCCTGCCCACTTCCTGTTGCCAGCCAACATTTTGTGAGGAGTTTGCTCTTCGACCGTGCTTTTAGCCACATAACCCCAAACATGCACAAAAGCACACTCCTTTCTCACTCCTTTCTCTATCGGCGATGCTCGTGCATATGCGTTCAAAACAATTCAAAGCGAAGGGCTCATATCGTTGGCACCCCGCGCTAGTGTGATAACGGTTATGATAGAAATAGTGACGGCGACAGCGACTGCGACAGCGGCTGCGTTGGCCATAGCAGCGTTTTTTCTCCTGACGTTAGCGCCCCCGTATGCAAATGGTGGAAATGACCGCATTTCTGGCTGCTTTGCAGTGAGCAGCATGTTCACAGTTGGCACATGCGGTAAATTACAATCGGACCTGTAGTGGTTTGTTAAACGGTTACTCTAATGGCTAGTGCTCGGCCGCGATGGCAGGAGTCTGTTTGTTGGCGAGACTTACTCTTGATTGCGATGGAACTACTTGCGTTAAACAAATTGCCAGACTCTGGATTCTCACTTGAGACGTCTAGCGCATGCTGTCGTCCAGGTTCTGCAACACACCATCCACTGTGACAATGCAACAGCCTGTGCTGCCTAGGTTGTCGAGGTTAGGGGTCAGTTGAAGGCAGGTGCACTGTTGTCCGCGCATGTCTGGAAATGTCAGACTCGGAATGTGCGCGAAAATGGTCATGGTTTGTTGGTCACTTGTGTGCTCTGGGCACTGCAAACATGTTCAACTGTGCTTTATGTGAACTATCCTTTGGAGGGGGTGACTACGGCTTTTGCATTGTGATTTTGTAGAAACTTTTGTTTGCCCATTGCACCATTTTATCATGCCATGACTGTTGCGCCGATGCAGCTGCGCTTACTTGTGTGAAAAGTTTTCACTGCCTTTTGAGCCGGGCCGCCTGGTTCTCCAAGACCTATTTAAGCTTCATAGATCTTTCCAGTCAGAAACGCAAATCTTGGTGTGGTTGCCTCGGGAGCCAACCATCAAAAAGATTTTCTGCATGGGGGGTGCTCACACCTTCTTTTTCCGATCCTGCAGTGTTGGTGGTGTGTTTTCGGTTGGCGCCTGATTGAACTTCGCTTTAAGAACTGAATCCGTACGGACTAGTGACGCATGTCCGCCTGTCGAGCCAGCAGCTACGCAGCAGGGGGGAAGTGTCCAACCGGAACATGCTATGCCGTTGCGTGCGGGCAGCAAACGCACTTGTGCACGTACATCCACGTTCACTACCCGCACTAGTCCGTTACGAATGTTCAGGCACTTCGTGCTATAAGGAAGAACCCTGCACGCCCTTCCTTTTACAAGCTGGCGCGGCAGTGCTTCAGCAGAACAAACTTCGGGCAAAAGCACCCGGGCAAGAAAGGTGAAGAGAATGCTGGTCCAGAGCACCAAGTATTTCAGGCGGCAAGCTTGACCCGAAGGGGGGAAAAGGCCAGCATTCTTCAAGCAGACGCCAGCCAATTGGATAGATCCAGTTCCAACGGATATGTATGGCAGCAAAAGGATGTAGGCAGGGCAGTCCAGGGGACTTGGCAGCGTGCAGATTCCGAGAATCCCAAAAGCTGAGGATCATAACCACGACTGAGGCTATCTGCTAGTTCGTTGCGGAACCCCGGGACGTGGTCTATATGGACAGATATATATTGGCGTTCTTGCAGAAGAAAAAAGGACCGCAGCAGGCCACACATGCCTTTAGCCTTTCCAGGATGCAGCATCTGTCGCTGAATTATCACAACGAAACGCGACATGCACAGGCGGATGTCCAGCAGGCAGCAGGCAGGCTAAGAGGTGCAACAAGGTGCACTGAGCGAGAAGTTCCCAAGCAGCAATGTAGTGCTGAGGAGCATGATCGGCCGGGAACCATGGAAACAGTGCATGAAGCTCGGATTGAGAGAAGCTAGCTTGGAAGAAAAGACATTGGCTGCCGGGCAAGCGAACGAAACCACCCAAGCCTGCACTAGTTGCGCCAGCGCAAGCATCAGCAAAGGCCTCACATTCAAAATGGGGCCAAAACAACAGGGATCTGAAATCGGTTCGTGAGCGGCAGATTTGGAGCCACATGTCCATGACTGCACGTGAAGCATCGGAAATGACACGGTCAGGGTGCTCGAGATCAGAGATTTGAGCCCAAAGACGGCGAGCAGAGGGTGGGAACTGGGAACTGGGGTAGTTCCTCTTTGGATTGCACGGCGGTTTAAGCCACTCGGAACAAGCGGCTACCTAGAGGAGCGGACGCAAGGCCTGAGGGCACCGAGAGGGGCACGTGCACCAGTGGAGGGCAGTATTGTGACACAAAGGTGCCAGAGACGGTCGGAACGCACGGAAAAGGTTGGAGAGCCACAGCAGTTTGCCAGTGAGCTTTCCAACGTAGTAGTAGCAGACAGTTTGGCGGACCGGTGGCATTGCCGGAGCAGAGCCAACAGCTGTTGAAGCTTTGCATGTTCCAGACGGACCGTAAAGGTTCGAAAGTCCAGCTGCCATCCGATCCACACGACAGAGGATGACAGTTTCGCCTTGTGCCAGCTCATCGGTACGTTCAAAACCTGCAGCAGGACAACCAACAGTGCGGCAAGTAACGGAGCCGAAGATTTTTCGAGGACGGAGGAATGGTTGATCCACCAAAAACGGTCAGCGGCGGATGTCCAGCAGTGTGGGATTCGCAGAACGGTTAGGTAGGTGCGTGGCGGCGGTAACACCAGAGACAGAACTGTCAACTAACCAGCTTGGACGGTGCGCTTTTTTTAGGTCCAGGTATGTCGTACACCGGCGGGGATGCTATGCAGAAGCTGCGGCATGGTTTCCGTGCTAAAGGTGAGGTTGGCTGTGCCAGAAGCTGCGAAAAAGACGTACGCGCAGATGCGTGAGCTTGTTCTTGTCGACCTTATCAGGATGAAGCTGGCGCTCGCCGCAGCTCTTGGCTGCGCAAGGAGTTTGCGAAGCACACCGTCACGCAGTTGCGGGCGCTTGCTGGGGGCGCGATGGTGCGCGCATGCGTTCCTACGCAGGTTGGGGTCATGATGTTTGTGGCTTGCTTGCTTTTTTGGGCTCCACGTTCAAGCGGCGCATGCGCAGCTATTAACTAGGGCAGTTTCAGGCTTGTCTTGTCGACTTTTGATTAGGATGAAGCGCTGCGCCGCAAGAGCTGAATCGGTATGCCTCGCACAGCCCAAACTGGACAAGTTGCGCGCCCAGCTACTTAGCCTTCTGGGCACAAACGCGTCCCCCGCAAAGACCTCGAATGCCTTGGCCTACTGATGTGGGCCACTAGCGTCAGCTCGCACCTGCGCTGTTTCGCCGCCCCACTGTATGCAGACCTGCACAGCCCGCCGGGGTCACAGGGGACGCTTCATTCCTACAATTGGCGAAGGTGATTGAAGTCAAAGGGAAGCCGGTGTCAGCCAAGACAAACATTTAGCCCATCCCAGCCGCAGATAAAGACTGTATGGGCGCATCGCGGACCCAAACGCACAGGAAATCACATTGCGGAACGACAGCAAAGCCGCCATACACTGGCTCGCTCAGTGCTTCACCCACGAATTCCGCATGCCCCTAGCCCAGCCGCTCTTACTTCCTTGCCTCTCTGCAGCAGACGCCATGGCAGACGGCGGTTGTGCACATCCAGCCAAACCTTCTGGTTCGCACAACAGTGGTCCATAGCAGAACTTCGCGCCCACTGGCCCTTCCTCACTAAAGACGCCCAGCAATATGTTGCCTGCTTCGAGACCATCGCACAGTGGGTCCCACTGCAGATGGTCTACAGCCACCGGCTGCTCCAACCTTCGCTTTTGCTTGCCCACACTCAGTGACAACAGCCCAACGCAAGCCTCGGTTAACAAGCTGTGTACCACCGCCTTTCCCCTCAGCCTCTTCCTGCAAAAGGTAGCCTCCTGGGCCCACGCCAAAGGACTGAGCCTGGAAGTGGGTCACATACCGGGAGTCAAGAACACGGACGCCGACGACCTCAGCCGAAACCGCCTGCAGAAGTTCACAAGCGCGACCAGATCCAAGAGGTTCCCCATCCAGCTGCAAGACTTGGCTCGATCGGAGCACGAGGTCAGCTTCCCCCCGGTCTGCCCTGGACCTAAAGTGTGTGAAAAGCAGAGCTCGCGCAGCAGTCTCTTTTTCACTTCGCACTTGAGCCAAACACCAAAGTGTTCAGCAAGCTTCAGTTCTTGCAGCAAGCTCTCTCCAAGAGCTAAGGGCTCCAAAATGCTACGAATTCCATCTCAACTTTGTTCTACAAAGGAGGTAAAGCAAAAGAACAATGTAACTGCTTTGGTCTACACCTCGGGGACTTCAGGTCACTTCCGAACAGCAAAAACAGCGAAGCTTCAGAGTCCACTCTGCACTCCTACTCCCATCCTACACGTCCAACGGCTTACCGCTTGTTCCAAACTGGGTTTGAACCCAAAAGCCCAAAGCTAAACCTGAAGATCGCAGAGCACATACAGAAGCTGCGTGTCCCACACATTTTCATCAGTGGGCGAGTCAATGATCGCATTCTCGCATGTGCCGGTGCACACACCACGGTGCACATACATTGCACATGTGTCTCACCATACCCTATAGAACCTCAAGCCCCCTTTGAGGGCGAGGCAACTGTACATGCAACACTAGTGTAAGTGCCGATAGCATACAGGGAGTTGAAGCCGCCTCAGCGGGCCCTGTTTTGTCATGCCCTGGGTGGGCCGGGTGGGTCAAAATTTTTGCACTGAGCTGTGGAGCCAGCGCTGCAAACACAGATCTCCAGCAAGCGAAGTTCCGCAAATTGCTGTTCGTAAAATTCAAGCATGACAAGCAACAGAAACCTTTTGGGTTGCAAACCACGAACAAACGGCCCACACCGTTTTTCGAAGAGTCGATATGGAAGCAAGCGGTAAAACACCATTCGCTCGCGAACAGTAAGCTTACCGCTTGTTCCAAACTGGGTTTGAACCCAAAAGCCCAAAGCTAAACCTGAAGATCGCAGAGCACATACAGAAGCTGCGTGTCCCACACATTTTCATCAGTGGGCGAGTCAATGATCGCATTCTCGCATGTGCCGGTGCACACACCACGGTGCACATACATTGCACATGTGTCTCACCATACCCTATAGAACCTCAAGCCCCCTTCTTAGCCGAAAGACCAAGGCAGATGGCATCCAGGTGCTCGGACACATCGGAACACGGAACACTTGTGCCACCCCACAGCAATTGCTGGGTCACCAGTCTTGACGGGTGGTCTGCGCAGTTCGACGGGGAAGGGACCCGTGAGAACCAAGGGATGAACTCGCACCCCACCTCCAAGCCAACAAACATAGTAAGCAGATTTTTCACTATTGGGGACCTGCCCCGACAGGAAATCAAAATATCCCTAACCGCATTGTTGTCGATGAAAGCCACAACAGGTGAATGCGCAACCCTTTTGCCCCAAAGGCGGAACGCAAGCAGCACTGCAACAAACTCCGCCTCCATTATAATCGTGTCCTTGTTAAGCTCACCCAAGAGCTTGCGGGCATCCCTGTCAAGGGCATGAGAGAAACCAGCAACCAACACACCCTTGTCATCAAACAGAAGGCCACCCACGCCGCAAGGCAGTGTGGGATCATCTTTCGAGTATGATGCATCCGTGAAAACATACCAGGTTCGTTGCTTGCTAACCTGCACTAGTCGAGGGCGGCCGCTTTCCAACATGTCAACAAGTGAACTGAAGGTGTCGATGCACTCATCCGGCAGGGGAGGGGCACAACCGTGGGCGTACTCCGAAAGCAGTTGCAAGCAAAATTTGCTCTGGCGTCCAAACAGCTGGCCACTCGCAAACTGAAGTTTTCCCCTCAGCTTGAGAGCTTGAGGCACACTCATACGCCTGTCTTGCTGGGCCTGCTTCATTGTCTCAACAAGGAGATGAACTCTCTTCTCCGTATTGCAAATAGTCACCCGACCCAAGTGGGCACTTGAAAGCACTATGTCAACCCCTAGTGCACAAAAGGCCTCGGCGAACGGTACATCCTTCTTCCCACCCTGGGCGAGGTCCCATCCCAACAAGGCGAAGAGCAAGGTGATTGTTTGGTGTACATTGGCCACCTGTGTGCCTTTAGCCACCGACACAAAGTCATCGAAGTAGTGGGACCAGCAAAGGGCGAAAAAGGATGCACCTAGGTGCCAGATCGAATTAACGGCTCGCAGAAAAGTTGACACGGACTTGACAGCCCCGAAAGGGAGGGCGTGTAGCTGGAACACTACTACCCTCTTCAGGTCAGGATCCCACAACCCAATGTACGAGGCCCATGCCCCCGTAGGGTCCAGTGCCAATTGTCTATAGGCACTGACCAGGTCATAGAACCTTCCTTTGAGACTACAACCCGGCAGCACTCGCATCAGAGACAGGCACATACCCGCGATGACGTCAACTGTCTGGGGACGCACAGTCTCCAATGTCTCGACGGAGCCATTGATTCCTGACCCCGAGAAGTCGTCAATCAACCTGATCTTCCCATCCTGCTCGATCCCAAACCTTCGAGACACGATGGCATCAGGTGGCAGCTGGTCTACCTCGATGGGACCGGACAACCAGCCCCTGTCGCGCTCCTCAAGGGTTTTCGTTTGGACCTCGCGATCGAGGGACTCCCCCTGGGACTTAATAGTGGACAACAGGGCTGCCCTAGATGTGGGGGCATCTCTTTTGAGCTGCTCAACCGTGACCGACGCCGGCTTGCACTTTGGAGCGAACACTCCTGTATCGGGCACCGGGCCCCCCAGGTTAGTACCTGAGATCACTTCATCAAAGATGGCCACATCATCATAGGAAGCCTCAATCATCATGGCCTTCCACAAGAGGAGACGCTTAGGCTTGAGAATCGTCGAGACCTGTTTGTGCATAGACGCCTTCAGTGCATCTTCCTCACTTCTGAGGTCTTGTGCAAGCTTGAGCCACTTTGCAAACTGTCGCGCCCTCAACGCGCACAGCTCCGACTCCGTCATCGAAGCATGGGTGCACACCGCGTCTTTGAGAACCTGTGGCAAGGCGACCTCGAGAGTTCTAGGATGGCCAGCCTTGACTGCCTCACGGACAAACTGTTCCGGGGAAAAGGGAATACCCCAAACAAGCTCGTTCCAGAGCTCAGAACCACCGGAGCCACCACTTGAACTCCCCTGCTTGACCGGGACCACTTGTAGCAGTTGGGCTTCGGCCGGCACCGAGCGTTCGGGGCAGACGGCCACTGGTGGCAGGGGCCACGAGTTCTTAACGCGGGCACGCACGGGGACAGGACAAGAAACACGTGGAGGGATTCGTACTCGCAAAATGCGAGCATGTTCGGGCACACGGGGCCCCGTCACCGAGGCCTTCGGCTGACTACCAACTTGGCCACGGACAAGCGACAGCTGGAGGCCTGCGGGTGGGAGCGTGCGGGGCGGGCAGGCCTGAAAGAAAGCTTGGGCCAGAGCACGGGCCAAGGGGAGTGGATATGCAGCCTCCAGGGACGTGGAAAAACCGTTAGGTGCGTCTGGAGCCACCCCCCAAGGCAAATGACGTGGGGCGCAAGGGTGCCCCGGGCAGGATTTGCATATGCCGTCAAACGCACCCCGAGTGTATGCGATAGCCGTCCATTTAGGACGACGGCCGCCATAAGCGCAGCTTTGGAATGCAGTGAACTGAAGGAGGTGCGCGATTCGTGCAAACATGGAAGTGCGCCAGTAAAGGCTTTGTCGGGGGTTCTCCACCCCGATGACAAGGTCGCGAGAAGCAGCCTCAAGAACCAGGTCAGACACACAGTCGTAGAGCTGATTAGCCAAGGTGACTCGGAGGAGGGCCTGCCCACTGAGCTGTGGTAATCCGTTCGGAAACTTTTCCGAGCGGAGAGGAGGGGGTCCAGGAACACCTTGAACTTCCCTTGCACGGCTGGCCGTTCCACACGGTGGAGCGAACCAAATGCCCACACAGTTAGGCATAAGAAGCCACCGTCGAACCAACTCGACGCCCGCAGTCGTACACAAGTCGATAAGATGAACATGACAGGCGGCGCCGGGAAGGCGTTTATGGTCAACCGCGACAGCATCAAACCCAAGCTGTTTTAGGCAGGCCGAGAGCCTGGACATACCGGAGAAGACCTCGATAATAAATGGTGGCCTTGAAGACTCCACACTGGCAGACGGGGCGGGCCCTGGGGTAGGCTCCGGTGTGAGGCTCGTGACATCCGGAACGGCGGACAGCGCTGGAAGGAAGGCTGGCGGCAGGGCAAAGCCAAGCTCAAGGAGGGCCTGGGGAACCTCAAGCTTGACTGATGGCATATGAGGCAACGCATATGCTACCAGGACAACACGGCGGCCCTGCCACGGTTCAGTCATGTGCCAGTGGTCTTTAGCAGGCAGCTCGAGGCAGCCATCCTCGAAAGTGAGCACACGACCCTGGACCGGAGAGCCTTGGACAGGCCGAATGTCTTGCCCCGGGCCTTCACACCAAACACCGCCCCCAGTGAAGCCGGAGATCTTGAAAACCAGGTTGGGCGTTGGCCCATTGTGGGCATCACGGTGAGGCTCAGTAGGGATGTCACAAAATATGGCCAGAGAAGTGAAGACCGCAGCCGGCCGTCGTTGCCTAACGAACGCACAGAGGGCCTGCGTGACCTTTGGGAAACGAGAAACGTTGGTCCGAAGGCCCAGCACACCCCCTCTCCGGAACATGCCAGTGAAAAACGAGCTACCCGACGCCGCCTTATGGGGAGCTTCGTGCGGAAGAAGCTCCCACAGGGAGAGCACAGACTGAGGTTCAATAAGCTGGCCCTGCAAAAGTTGCTCAGCAAGCTCTTCAGGGTCATCGCAAGCAACACATGAATTCAGCTGAGAGGTTGACACAGGAGTGACGGAAACTGGGGGCTCAACCTTGTGCACAGATTGACCGACCACAACGGGAGCCACAAAACCAGTTTCGACAAGCGGCGGAACGGCTGTCAACACGGGCTCATCCGACGTTGAACTAACAAACTCCGCCTCTGGCACTGACTGTCACTCCTTGTGATCCTTGATAGGGTGCGGCTGGAAACACTTGCAACACAGGTGCTTGCGAGGGCATGTGGCTGCGGAACATTTGCACTTGTCCCCATGCAGATTGTAATCGAAACACAAGGGCTCACCTGTGGGAGCATTGGCCACGCCGCCTTTCTGGAGGATCTCTTTTGGGACGCGAGCGCCGAGGGCGAACTTGCCTTTGCCTTTGCCGCCGCCCTTGGGTCCACCCTTGACCCTTTTGTCACCAGGCTCAAGCTTTCGCTTGAGCTCGCGGCGCTCCTTGTTTCCATTGCCTTGCTTCTGTGGAAGCGGTATCAAGGCCATTGAAACATGGTAGCTTTCAAGCGCCGAGATCAACGCATCATCCATAGGGAAGCTTCCATCGGCGGCAGCGCGAGGCTGGACTCCCAGTTCAATCATGCGAACAAACACTTGTCTGTCTGCTTCCACCAACTGTGCAACGGAGCAACGCGCAAAACCCGGGGGAGGCTCCCTGTGGAGATTTGCTGAACAGGCGGGAGATGTACTTCTCGTAGGCATTGAACGAAAGGCACTGGGCAAACACATAGGCGATGCCCCTGCGGCGGAGAGCCTCCTGAACTTGCAGTGCGCTATGGGTTGGCATACTCATGGCATCATCTGTTTCTTTGATAACAAGTTTGGAACTCTCAAGTTCAAGCTGGCGGGATGCGCCCTTAGAGTGGGTGACTTCGTGTGTTCGCGAAACACAGCGATCGGGGCTGAGGTACTTCAACTGATTGGCAGATTCTTGCTTGACGCAGTCTTCCAAGACACATCTCCCAGACTCCATGCCCCCTTCAATGAGCACACCTGGAAGACGACCTCTGAGTTGTTGCAAACGCCTTTCCCTTTCCGCCTCCGGCATTTTCCTGGAGGCGCCTTCCGGATCGGAAACTTGCAGGCGCAAGTCAGCCAACACTAAGGTTTGTGCCTCAAAGACGAGGCGGCGTATGCACGCCTTGCCCGCTGCATTGGCTCCAGGTGCGGTAGTGGTGCAGAAGGCATTGAACGCTGACTCGGGAATGACCTGTCCCGGCTGGCCCACAGCATAAGCCAGGTGGCCCAGGCTAGTAAATCCACCAACTCGAAGCTCAGCTAGCACAGCATCGGGGCACTTGATCTCGCGGGCGCGCTGGAGGAAGTGGGCCTCAGACTCAATCAAGGAAGACATGGCACAGGAAGCTACGCAGTCCAATCTACGAAGAAATCACCCTTGAACTCCGCCAAAGTGCAACACCAAGAAGACACAGAACAAACACCACACACCAAAGTACATCAAGTGACATGTCCGCTTTCTACTACTGCGAGCCTGGGTTGAAACATCGCATTCACAATGCACCACACTCATGTTGCATGCATGGCCCCTGGGCCCCTAATGCCTATAAAGCCCCTTGGCTAGGCATTGGCACCATGTGCCACAAGGCTCATAAGGGACCATGTCCTTGCCTTGAATCCAACACTCCGACATTTAGCCGGCAACAGCACATACTGCAGTCCACATTGCCTCACATTAGCCCCTGGGCACACAGGTCGCTACCATGTAGCAAACTCTTTTCTTCATCACAGCGATCAGAAACGATCAAACGTCCTCCCGCCACAACTCGTCATAGGTTGCGCTTACATGTGCGACACTCAGGATTCATAAGATCCTCCTCTGAAGGCAAGACATACATAGCCGTGCGCGGACGTCCACACACTAGAATGTTGTCGCCATAGGCATGATGAAGAACTCCAGATCTGGAGTGTTTCACCCATGTACCAGTGCCTTGCACAGGGTTCACACCGGGAACAGACACACGGGCGTCAACACGCACAGGACCCCGCGACGCATGTGAATCACTTGACCCTGATGACTCACTCGAACTATCGGAGGACGATGACTCTTCTTCACCTGAGCTTTCAACCTTGATCGCAGGTGCCAAGGAGGCGGCAGAGTTTGCCTGAACAGACACCACACTTTTGCTCTGCAACAGCCCGCCAGGTGGAGGCGGTTGAGGAGGGAAAGCCCACATTTGTCCCCGGGCTGCATCCGGAGAAAACTCGAGCTGTCTGATGGCATCCAAGACCGTTTCCAGCTCCCGCACGGGCCCCATGCTTAGCTCAACAGAGTACACGGCTTCCGTTCCTTCAACAGCTGTGACATGCCTGCCTAAGCAAGACCGCACCTCCTTCTTGGACCCAGCCTTGCTGGCCCAAGTGATGCAAGTTCTCTTCAGGCTGTGCGAGGACACAACATTATCACCAAGCGCGAGCCTCAAGAAGGCGGAAACTTCCCCCGACGTAATGGCCCTGCGAGCCAGCACGCCATTGGCCAGTGGTGGACGGAAGAGGGCAGCACCAACATGTCCTTGCAACAGAAGACCAACTTTCTCAAAGGCACACTTGCATGATTCAAACCACTCAGTGTCCGAGATTCCCCTCAACGGAATCAAGATTGGGAGCAGCTGAGCAACTCTTCTGGCTGCCCTGGCAGTTTTATGTTGCTTGACCCGGATTACCACGTAGCCATCACGACCCTCTCCATCCACGTCCACGTATGCCACTTTACGGAAGTCAGATTGTCTAGCACGCGCATATAAGCACAGGAGACAATATCCAGCAAAGGCCCGATCCCAATCCGAGGTACCTTGTCCATGCAACAGTGAATGAAGGGTGCGGACCTGCGCCACAGTGAGTGGGGGAGCTTGCTTGAGATCCCCAAGGTTGGCCAACATACGCTCAGCCGCACCAACACACCTGCGACTCAGCTTGTTAGGGATGTTTGTAACATCCATCACGAAGTAAGCAAAACGCAAGGCCGACAAGAAGGACGAAGCTTTGGAGGGCGGGGCTTGCGAGCCATCTAGGAACTGCATGTACCTCCAGAACATGTCGTCAGTGAAGGGGTCGAGGTTGGCACCAACAATTGTGTCAAACCACCTCAGGAACGTGAGGATGCTACCCGCTCTTTTGGAGGCAGTTCCTGCAGCCCTCGACCCAATACACGCCTCCAATGCCAGCGGATCAACCTCACACTCCGGATGCATTTTGCGATTTCTACGCATGATAACAATCCACTTATCAACTGCAAGCCTCACTGCTTTACTTTGCTGGGCATCAACGTCCACATCAGAGAGGACCTTGAAAACATTGGACGCGAGGTCACCAGACACGAACGGCTCCTCCGATTCATCCAAGGAAGCGAAAGGATCACACGGAGGCGACTGAGGGGTCCAGATCCCCGTCTCACGCATTGAAAGGGTTGGCATTTTGAGTTCAGAAAACACCGAGGACTCACCAAAGATTGCACTGACAGCAGGCAGCTCCCAAGGCAAAACAACATCAGACATGCCCCCATCCGCCAAACGCACAAAGTTGTCGGCGAACACATCACCCACGGTACGGGCCATTTTTGACGGAGGCTCGTCAACAGGAAGTTTCTCAGTCTCGGACAATTGAGGGTCAGCCTCTGAGGCGTCATGCTCCTCGGACTGGCTCGGCAGGTCATCACGTACACATGATTTGCATGAAGTATGCTCAGAGCTGAGCTCAGACATGTCAGGGTTGACTTCAACCAAGAAGTCTTCCATCGCTGAGACGGGGGAGTTATCATCTCCCCAATCTAGGGCATCATCTTCCGCATCCGACGGCCTTGGCAACACGAACAAAGGTCCAGAGGACTGCACACTAGGCCCAAAGGGAGGCAACTCCAAGTGAGCAATAGGAAGGACTGGTGGTCCATCATCTTCGCTGACATGGCCAACCGAACCATCATCCCCCATTATATCCGGCAGACTGTCAGTAGACATGGCAGCAAAACAAGTCAACCTGGGAGAGGGAGCAGCTGGCGGTAACACGACTGCACCCAATGGGCAGCAGCACCGAACCGATTCCAGTCAGACACCGTGAGGCAGAGAAGGAACCTGGCCCCTTCACTCCGACTAATGAGGAGGCCACGGAAGCTGGGTTCAACAATGTAGCTGAATATGTCAGGCGGTGCCGCAACACGGCGCTGAAGGTCCGGTACGTGATAGTGCAGGGGTCGAATGCGAACAGGCGCAAAGACAAAGGAAGGCACTGGCACACGGAAATCGTCTGATGACGATGTGGACACACTGGATGCGGACAGATCCATCCACCCCCCCGATCGCGGGGAAGCTTGCACGACACTAAAGCCTTAGCACCCAGTACAGAGCCACTAAATTAGACGCGGCCCCAAGCCTCAAAATTTTTGCACTGAGCTGTGGAGCCAGCGCTGCAAACACAGATCTCCAGCAAGCGAAGTTCCGCAAATTGCTGTTCGTAAAATTCAAGCATGACAAGCAACAGAAACCTTTTGGGTTGCAAACCACGAACAAACGGCCCACACCGTTTTTCGAAGAGTCGATATGGAAGCAAGCGGTAAAACACCATTTGCTCGCGAACAGTAAGCAACGAACGAAGTGGCGGGGACACGGAGTGAGTTGCAACAAGACAGAACCTCAGAGTTCTGACACGCACTTCTTCACTACTGCTCTCAAGCAGTTCCAGGCGCCTCAAAACTCATCCTAGGCCATGCCAACAAGACAAGACATGCGTCGCAGTCAACCCAAACATGCTTTAGGGACTTTGGGCAAACCAAACATGCTCATGCCAAGTCATGCAGCAGAAAAACTCTCATGCTTCTCTCTGTACAGTCAAACACCACATGGCACCAACTGGGCAAACATTACAGGTGAATTTTTCTTTCCGAGCGGGCAAAACGGTCGCAGCTCCAAGGCTAAGTGAAAAGGAAAAACTACCAGGACACCGATCTACAGCAGAGACTACCTGCCTACAGAAAATGTCGCCCCGCCACCCGCAGGTAACGGAGCAAACAGGTGAATTTTTCTTCAGCAAGCGCAGAGCGTTACCCAGTGGGCGTCCTTCATGCAAACGAATTCGCCCGGAGCCCCTTTGGGGCGAGACATTGTCTCTCGGGCAGTCGGTCACCCTGCTACGGCAGAACCACAGCTCAGAAGCCGGGAATGTGGTGCACCCACAAGCCGTCTACAGGGAACTATTTTACAGCAGACTCAGCAGGGAAGGAGTTGCAGCCTCAGCCCAATGGCCGGGAAACTGGATGCCCCCAGTGAAGCAGCACTGGTTTCCGCACACCTAGGCCCGGGCGGTGCACAACCCCCCAAGGGTCCCAGGATGTTGCAAATCTGGTCAAAACACGCCTGGGGTGGACCCCTGGAATGCCTAAAGTAGCCCGCATCATGGGGGCAATATTTGGCAACTACCCTCCAAACGCCCGTCCATTCCGGCCTCCCTTGGGAGGGGCCCCAGTTGTTGGCATCGATGAAGGCCGGAAGGGGAACCAACCTCGTGCCTTGCGGCCTGTGGCTCAGGTTTGAAATGCCAACATCCTTGGCATCTACCCCACAGGCATACAAATGCAACAAGGTGGCCAAAGTGGCCAGAAGGTAGGAGTGCTCACGGAGACCATTGGCAACCATCCGTTGGCGCTGTTCACGCCAAAAGGGGCCACGATCCCTGCCCTTTGAGCCCCCCATCAGTGCTTCTTGAAACGGAGGGTCTGCTGACCCGGGGGAAGCTCTTTCTTCTTCTTTGCACGACTCGCCGGCTTTGGGGCAGGCTCCTTGGCAGGGCCGGCGTCGCGTGCACTGGTGCCAGGAAGGGAAACCGCTTCCTTTGTCTCGTCAGGCCCCGCTACAGGCACTTGCAAAGCTGCAGCCTTAGGAAGGGAAGCCACTTCCTTTAGAACTGCCGAGGAACCTGGAGAGTCCGGCCGCCCAGGAGGCGTGGAAACCGAGGCCTGGGCATGAAAGGACAGGGTTTGGTTATTATGGGGTTTTTTTACAGGGCTTCTGGAGACCTAAACACGGCTGAGAATGGCCTGGGAGGAGGGTAAGATGGCACCCGGAGCACAGCCATCTACGTCCCTCATTTTTGAGCCGGTGCGTCGGGTGAAGGGTAGGCCAGAACTGGGGACCATTATGGGGCATGTCAATGCACGGCTGCGCAAGCAAACGTTCTAGCCTATCCATCTCATGAACCTGCTGGAGGTAAAGCTTACACTTTGCACAAGTGATTGCAAGATTGTTAGTTTTCAACCCCCCGACTTGCCAGACATGACCACCTACTGCTTCCGGGACGTCTACTTTTGCCAGCAAAAGCTGGCGCTTGTTAGGCCCTTTAGGTGGTTGGGGTTCCTCTCGTTGGCTTCGGGGAACAAAATCATCTTTTGAGGCATGTTTCAAAACAACCACAGCCCGCGACGCCAGGTAATCGCAGATCTTCGTTACTAGCCTGTCCAAATCCTGGACCTTACGTCCCGCAGCGGGCGAAATAATGGCAGCTCGTTTGCCTGCCAACTCGTCCGCGTATTGGTTGGCCTGGTGTCTCCAAAGCTGGGAAAAGCCAAACTTAATTTCGAACTCGCGGCTTGTTAGGTGGGATTTTACCCAAGTGGGTCTTATCCTACCACGGTCCTCCCAGACCGGGCCCCAAAAAACCGGGGTCGTTTTTTGAAAGGATTTTTTGGAAAGGGTCCTTAGGGCTGGCTTACAGTCCCCCGTTAGGTCAACCTGACCGGAGGTGTGTTTGATCGTCTGCACTATGGCGAAAGATTCACCACGCGCGACGCTTGTTCCGGGGGGGGTGAGGCCAGACATGGATCCCAACTCCTGGAACGTTCACAGCTAGTTCAAGCCACACTACCAAAGCCACTACCAAGCCCTAAGAAAAGTCCCGGCCAAATAAGCACCTATCACAAGCTCTCGCTCCCTTCCTTTTTGACTTTGCCGGAAATGCAGCTCAGAGTTCGAAGCACAACAAAGCAAGCAATTGAATTGCGGCAAAGCTAAGTAGACAGAGCTTACCACCACCGTGCAAGCGAATGAATTGCGTCAAAGCAGAGAACCTGAGTGAGCCATGATGATAAAACACAGGAGCAAAAACAGAACAGACCTTGACCAAGGCAAGAAAAACGAGCTCGAGGATTCTCGTGAAACGAGGCTGGCTCCAATCGCTTAGAAGACGAGCACGCCTTTGGGTTGGCTCTGCTGATAGCTTGCAGGCATGGAACATGTCCCAAAGCAAAAAGGAGCACAACAGCTAGACGGTAGCAAAAAAAGCTAGCACAGTCGTTTAGAAGACGGGGCCCTTTTGGGCAGACCCGGCAGACAGCTTGCGAGTATGGGACATGTCTCAAAGCAGACGCAAGTACTGCTGTGAAACGAGTGCAAGATGAGCAGCAAGCTCCGGTTGTACAAGGGTCGCGAGACCCGTCCCAAATGAAGGAATGAATCTTCATAATGGGAGTGGTGGGTGGGATCAAAAAGCGAAGCTACCAAGCGATGTAATGCAAGCTGCAAGAATTCGGTGTGTGGCTTGAACCAAAAGCAACAAAGTACGGTGATCTTTCACAACAGTAAACAGACATGAGTAAACACATGAACCTGACCGTTTTGAACCTGACCAACGACGACCGACCAGCTCACCCTGCGCAATCTCGGATCCTTGGTGAACAAGCCCCCTGACGCGTCTGTGGCGATAACCAACCCGTCTGCTACCACCTTGGAAGACTTCTGGAACAGGCCCGTCTTGACCACTTCTAGGTCTCCCAAGGGAGATATTTAAGGGGGAGCATACCCCTAAGCCACAGGCAGTCCTCTGGGAACCGGCGTTTCTCCGCCAGAATATACCCCGGTAACCGCATGCCACCAGGGAAGGAAGGGCACTCACGACGTGGGACCGTCCAGTCGACCCCTCCACCAGCACCCGCTGCCGAAGAGGCCGAACCCATGCGACGAGACCTCTGGGTCCTGATGATGCCCGTGAGGAAGGACGAGGTTTGACCGACAATCGAAACCTCAGAAGGCTTTATTTCAAGGACACGTTCCTCAAAAACCCAGCGTGAAGGATCGTGGCCGTCGACCTGGAGGTCGCGGAGATACTGGCACATGGCTGCGATGGGTCCGGTGACCACGGACCAACCATGCTTCGCAGCCTCCAGCCGCTTCCAGACCACTCTCCAAGTGTCCTTTACTGCCTCCCAGCCCATGCGGTTACATCTGGCCATCATCCTGAAAAGACTTTCCACGTGTTGGGTCACCACAATGAGGTAAGGATCCTGGACCTCGTGGGATGTCATATCTAGGATGGTATCCGTTGAACCGTAGCGGCTCCTACCTGCGTGTCGGGCCACTGCTGCGCGCATTGTTTTCATATGCTTAGGGGCGACCCCCTGTGCTTCATGGCCATAAAGACCCGAGGTGACCACACTAGAACGATGTAACCGTAGCCGGACACGGCGTGACGGAATGCGAAGCTTACCCAGCTTCAGGTTGCGGAGGCCACCTACCCGAAAGCGTTTTTGGGCTGTAGTTGTCCTACGCCGGCGTCCACTGCCACTGTCAAGGCCACCACGTCGACTATGTCGGGGTCTCCTGGCTGCAACAGCTTTCGCAGCGCTGCGGCCGATCGGGGTGTTCCGGCCACAAATTTCGTTTTCTCTTGGCTGAGGACGAGGCCTTCAGCCTGGAGGCTCGACTTGAGCACTCGAAAAGCTTCATAAGCCGCACCCGCGGCTATATCCGGCGAGGCATGGAGGGAATCTGCAGAAACATCGTCCAACCATACATCGCAATGATCCAAGCCTTTGACTCGTTTAAGTCTATGTAAGGGTTCAGACATGGTAAGCTTGGCCAAGGTGGGAGCGTACGGGCATCCCTGGATCATGCCCCGTCCCGGGAAGATGGTTGGACTAGGCTGGGATTCCCCCACCACCGTGCGACCTCCTTGGTAGAGGCGAAGGGAGAGGCACAGGGCCAAGGCTTCTGCCAGGAAACGCTGTCGTAAAACCCATTAATGTCTACGAACAACGAGACAGTGTGCAGGCCCTTGACTCTGGCAGACTCTTTGGAGCATTTCCTGGCCAGGGCAACGTCCAACGAGGTGCGGCCTGGAATCGCCGAGTCAAAAGGGTGATCAGGAATGTACGAGTCCAGCCACTGGCCAACCAAGAACCGCCGAGTCTTACACCAAAGCCGCCATAGGACTGACGTAAGACCGATAGGTCTTTCCTTCAAGGCACTCTTGGCCAGGAGAACAATTTGGACCTGGGAAACTTGGAGGGGAATGGCAAGGTCCTCCTCCATTTTGTTGAAGACGTCGGCTAGGATTGCATACGCATCCCGAGGCAGGTCTCGAAGATCGTTGAAATCCCAGCCATCCGGGCCTCCTTTTTTGGGATTTTTTGCGGTGCATATCTTGGCTACGGAGTTAGCTGAATGCTTGGGCAGGGAACGGACCTGCTCCCGGGCCAAGTCACACAAGGCATCCCATACTTCCCCTTGGAGCGGGGCCGGCGACACCAGGTTACCCTGCCAGACCTCGCACCAAAATTCTAGCCGTTTATAGGGCCGCGCCAAGGGAGTGAACTCCCGATACGGCCGTTCCAAGGTTTGCTCATCTGCTCGAAGGGAGCGGTAAAGGGGGCGGAGGTGATCATTTTGCGCCTCTTCCAGCCACTTGGAGTAGGACTCGGAATTCTGGGAGGTCTGGGAGGCCAGAGCTTCCTTATATTTAGCCTCGACCTTGGGCACCAACTCCCGGGTGAGACTGCTGCGATCATCAGCGTGAACCCAGTCCTTTAGGACGGCAAAAAGGGGGTCGTCCGGAGGGATGGAAACGAAGGCCTCAGAGGATTTAGGGACCATTCCAGTATGAAGCCAAGTACGCCATCTATCCCAGATGGCCATGGGCCCTCCCGTCCAGGCCCCTCCCCCTACCGGGTGTGAGGCCAAAGGCCGACGGGCAAGGTCGACCCACCAGCCTTTTCCTAGAGGTTTTTTATTGGGACGCCACATCCAAGATTTGGACCAATTGGACTTGGGGGCTTACTTGGAAGGAGGAAGGGGCCGGGGAAACCACCGACCTGATGGTGGGGACTCGCAGCTGTAGGGAGTGCACTGGCACTTCTAAAGAAAGAAGCCCATGAGGCTTGAAAGGAGTGTCAAAAGACAGCCGGACCGTCGACAGGGCCTGGAGACTGGGGTGGACGACAAAGAAATCAATCTCAGACTCCCCCCCCGCCGTCGGAGACCCACTGCCCACCACTCGGCCCTGCCATCTTTCTTCGTACCTAGAGTTTAGAAAATCCTGAATCGGAACATTAAAATCCCCCCCAACGACCCACATGCCATGAAGGAGGGACAGATGCTGGGTGAGATTGGACAGGATAAGATCATTGACTGGGCTATCCAGGCCAGTCCCACTTTCTAGGTACAAAGAGATCCAATTGAAGTCAACCCCTTTGGATCGCAACGCCACGATAACATAACCGCAGCCCTGCGAGGCGTGGAAGGTCACCAGGATCCTGGGTCCCAGGTGATTTTTTACTGCAATCCCAACACCTCCTAAGGGGTTTCCTTTGGCACTTTTCGGGCTGGCAATACCAAAGAACGCAAACCCTAGATTCATCAGGTGTCGGGTCTCACTTTTTAGGTCCTCTTTATTTTGTCCCAAAGTTTGAACCAGAAGGCCAAGGGGTCTTGGGTTCATAAGGAAAAGCATGGCATGACATAACCCTTGCAACAAGTGTAACATGCGCACTCCGAAACGGACGTCACTTTTTCCAAGGCGTGTGTTGGGTCCCACCGATGCAGCATGCAGCCTACAGGCCTTGCACAAGAAGGTGTGCCTGGTGGCACATACAGCCAGCCACGGGCGTGGCATACTCCAGGCATCCTTCCACTGCTCAACAAGTGTTACAGACCGGCACTTGCGCCTTGTGCTCTCAGGGCGGAGAGGGTGGGTAACAAAATTTTTTATGCTTGCGCCACAAAGGCAACGAGGCCTGACATTTCACAAGTCAATGCATGCTGCAAAAAACCGTCTTGTGCACATCTGATGAATCCGAAGCGAGAAGCAACTTTCAAAGGACTTTTCAAAGCACAAGTTTTCCCCCATCCCAGCCCGCCCTAGTTCAAACAGAGGGACAATCCCGTTGGGGGAACCCAAGTGGTTTGTCCCAAAGTTTGAACCAGAAGGCCAAGGGGTCTTGGGTTCATAAGGAAAAGCATGGCATGACATAACCCTTGCAACAAGTGTAACATGCGCACTCCGAAACGGACGTCACTTTTTCCAAGGCGTGTGTTGGGTCCCACCGATGCAGCATGCAGCCTACAGGCCTTGCACAAGAAGGTGTGCCTGGTGGCACATACAGCCAGCCACGGGCGTGGCATACTCCAGGCGTCCCCCCTTTAGCAGAGCATGCCGCGCCAGTGAGCCCAACCCAAACCTACCATTCCGTTCTGTCAAGCAACTTCTGCCTCTTAGTGGCCTTAGGCTCAATTTTCTTAGCAGCCGACATGGCTGCTCGTTCATCCCTGAAGGATTCGTAGTGCTCATGCAACTCGTGAAACAATCCCATTGGCAAATCTTTCAACGCAACTGTCACCCTGTTTGAAGGAACAAAGTTTTCCGTTTTCAAGTTAGTCAAATCGTCGGCATCCTGATTTTCTTCCCGTGGCCTCCAGGCAAGCTTGCAAACCTTATTGGCTTCACGAAGGGCAACCGACAACTGCATGTGGATCCCTTGCACGGGCCACTTGTTAGATAAACCCTTTGCAGCGATGGCCGGGGTGGCTTTGTTGTCAGTTCCACCGCACACCTGCACCTTCAAGGAGTCCCGCCCGGCAGATTTCTTCAAATGCCCGAATGCATGAAGCCCGACATATGAGCCGAGCAGCTCCGCGGCAGTAGAGGCCCACTCGGACGACCCATCAGGTTTGAAGAGTGCTGGCAAGTCATTAGGGAAAACCTCCAAAGCAAACCACGGTGCTTGCCTAGTATCAACCCCATGATCTAAGGACCAGCCCCCCAACACAATGCGCCCCCTTTCGCACTTAGCATCAGTCCGAAATGCCTGCCTCTGTTGCGCTGGCCAGGTCATGTGCACAGAATCAAGTCGAGCTCCTGATGAAAATTGGTGGCGGAAAAATCGAAGGACTAGCATCACCATCTCGGGTAGGCGCGCCACTGTGCTGCGGCTGAGCACCCCGTTCCAAGCAAACAATGGTGCCAGGAAAGGTTTCAACCAAGTGATCATGCGTGTCACAAAGTTGAGACGTCCGGTGAACTCCACCAGCCGCCTGCCAGACACCATCCATCCGTCGGCTTCCACTCGATCGATCCATTCAATGATCCAGGATGCCCGCTTCTCCGAAATGCCAGCTGCCCACGTGAAGTAGCTGAGGTGATATCCAATGTAGTCCACTTCCACTCCCCCTTTGAACTTGTGAAAAGAGAAAGGAGTCCCCATCACTTCAAGGGCCAAGAAAAGCAGCCATAGGGTATCGTACTTATCGCAGCCAAACACCACGACGTGAAGATCATCCACGTAGATCAACATGTAGAGTTGGTCCAAGGAAAGGACCCGGAAAGTCCACCGTCCAACGGCTCCGAAAAGGCGCGACCAGTAGTATGCGGCAGAGCTGACCCCAAACGTTCCAACGCAATTTAGCCAAAGCACGCGCGATTGCGAGGATGCCTTGCACGACAAGCGTGGCCAATCGGCCTCCCGCACCTTTACGCGTCGGTGCGCCTGGCTGATGTCGGCGCATAGGGAAAAAGGAGCCTCCTTGCTCTCCTTGACGCGTGCTGCCACCTCTTGAAGGTCTTCTGGTCCAGGAACCTGCAGTTTGTCTGTGATCACGATCCGGTTGTTTAGGTTGATGCCATGGGTGCCGTCATGTAGCGGCCGCACATCACCATTAGCTTTGGTCACTGCTCCCATCGCAGCGATCAGCACAGCGTCCTCTCCATATTTCTTCTTAGCCTCAGCTTCCGTGGTGCAGATCATCAGGCCTTCCCGTTCGTCTTGACGAAACTTCTCTTCCAACTGCTCAGCATTTAGTTCGGCTGACCGGTAGTTCACCATGGAGGGATCAAACTCGGTCTCGTCAAGCTTCCGGAAGTGCGTCCTCTTCGGGAACACCTGAGGAGCCCTGCCGATGGGCTTATCCCAACCAAGGGGCACCCCTTCTGCAAACGAGTCCTTCCCTTGGTCCAGGATTGCATAGTCAGGATCCCCAAACACCCGGAGCGACTGGGAAAGCTGCAACATGAAAGGTTGTCCTTGGGGAATCTGCATTGCCTGCTCAGGGTCTGGCAACAAAGCAGCAATCCGTTCCCTGACCTTAGCGATGGTGCTACGTGTAAATGGTGAGCTCTCCATCTTCCCCGTGGCAAGCATGAAGGCAGCTTTCTTCCTGTCGGGGATGGCCTCCCGCAGCGCACTGACAAGAATCCTGCGTATGCTAAGTGAATGGCTGTGCTCGATGTCGGAAGCTAATGCCCCACGTGACTTCGGTCGCCACCTCCCCGGGGAGCACAAGCCAAATCCATCCACAAGTTCACGCCGGACCTGTGTGTGCCGACAACGCAAGGCCGGCCCACTGCAACGGGATGTGCGTGGGTCAAACTCTTGGGGGTCACCAACGTCCTCGCCATCGGGTTGGTCGGAAAGGGGAGCCTCAGGTGCCATCAGGATGGTCCCTCCTGTTGGGGTGCTATGCGGGGCCTCCAGAAGGGTTCCTCCTGTAGGGGCGCAAACCGAAGGGTCCCTAGACGAGGAAGCCAAACCAGGTGCCTCCAGGATGGTCCCTCCTGAAGGGGTGCCAAGGACGGGGCCCGGGGCCTCCAGGATGGTCCCTCCTGAAGGGGTGCTAGAGCCAGGGCCAGGTGCCTCCAGGATGGTCCCTCCTGAAGGGGTGTTAGTAGCGTGGAGTTCATGTTGCTTTAATGCCATCGCCGGCACCGCTTCGGCCTCCCGATCAGCGAGCCCCTCCCCCCCTTGCTGTGGCAGGTGAGCAGATGGGGGAAGGACGAAGCCCAAAGAGAGGAGGTTGTCACGCATGGGCGGTGACAGCGAGTGAAGGCGGGTGACTGTGAATCCAACTAAGAGAACTCGATCACCAGTCCACGCCTCGGTTTGATGGAAGCAGTTGTGAGCCTGGAGCTCCTGCGGAGCCTGGGCCACTGGGAGAAGAACGCCTTTGCGCGGGATGCCGCGAACCATGCGCACGACATGACCGTGGCTGCTTTCCATCCAAACCTGCCCATCTTGGAAAGTGGTCAATGCAAGAAGCAAGTTTGGGTAAGGCGCGTTGTGCACGTCTTTGTGCATAGTACTCTTGACGTTATTGAATACCACAAGAGAACTAAAGGGCTTGTTGGGGAAGGCATCACGAAGGAGCAAGGTGAGGCACTTAAGGGACTGAGGGAACAGCCGGCAAGAACGGCGCAAACCCGTGACGCCACCCTTAGTGTAGGCTCCGCCGAAGAAGGCCTTGCCGCCACTTTGCTCCGGGGCCGCATCTGCCACTGCTGCTGGATGCGGTGCTTCGTATTCGAGCAGGCGGGCCAGAGCTTCTCCATCATGTTTCCCAAGTTTACGCGAATCGGACTGCTCTAGCAAGCATGCGGCGAACTGTTCAGCCGGATGGCCGACGTCGTCTGTAGCGCGCCCAGACAACTGCCAATCACATGCCATCTGCACCACATGTTCACAGAAGGCCAACGGAAGAGGTGTGTCCGTCTTCCAACTTCCATCGTGCGCTATGCCGGCGCCACCATGATGCAAATGCTCGCACCGGCCAATTGGCCCTACATAGGACCCTGTTGCATCGAACTGCGGCCATCTGAGCTGCGCCTCAGGGCCTGCTAAATTGGTTGCCAGCCTCGTGGGGTGAGGGAGATCGCCCCCGAAAGTGCACATGTGTACTGCCCATGTTGCCGCATGTTCATCACCTTCCACAAATGCACGAAGCTCATCAAGTTGCCAAATGCTAGCTGGCCTTTGACCCGAATGTAAAGCACCCAGATCTTCTGGGTGGGCGAGTAGCCAACCCATGCCCGATTTGATTGCCGCTTTGATTACGTTGAAAGACTGCCGCAAGTAAAAATTTTCTCGATCAACAGCAGCACGCGACCTCTCTGCCAACCAAGGAAAACCAAAAGGATAAGTGTGCGACCTGGAAGGACCAGGCCCATGCCGCTCTGTCCTGCGGTGCTCTCTTGCACGACTGAACGTCTTGCAAGGCGGCGAAAGCAAAACAATATCCCATGAATGTTCATGAATCTCGGTGAAAATGCGATCCCATGCCTCTGGTTTAAACCATGCATCATCATCGCAATCAAGCAGGAAGCCAACCTTAAGCTCGCTCCCCGTCCTCTGTGCTGCATTCTTAAAACACACATGCATCTGCTCGTTTGCGCCGTGACTGCCGAAGCCCACCAAGACCCTGAGTCAGTGCTTCGGAGCATCCGTTGTCTTGCCAGAGTGATGCTGTTGCCAATGTTGCCACGTAGGATGTGGCCCGTGGCATCCTTTGACCATGCAGCAGTGTACCATGCCGCAGTTTCCATCACATCCTGGCCCGGAGTAGTCAAAGCAGATCCACCTCCCGTCTGGCGTTCGAGTGGTGGTGACGCTCTCACGCTTCCCTTTGCCAGGACCCTTTGGGTCCTTTCCTTTCTTGTCCTTGCCCTTTTGATCGCCACGTCCTTTGTCATCTCCTTTGCGCGGTGTGCCTTTGCCCCAGCCAGCTCCTTTTCGCCAGGTGTCCCGGTGCCATTTTCCATCATCGTGCTGGCCATCCCATTGATCACTGCCACGCTTTCCTCTGTTTTGCAGCGCTATGGGAGCTGTGAAATACTGTTCTTTCAACTGTGCATCATCTGTCACCTCCCGAAGGGTCTCGCGCAGGGGGCGGGAATCACGAAAGGCTCTCTTGATCGCTTCTTTCCTCAACTCGTATTCATAGTTGAGGATCACCACCCATGGCGGTTTCAATGGGATTTGATCCATCTTCCCGCCCTTCCCGGTGACCGGGACCTGCAGCAAGTACACCCGTTCTCCAAGCAAGTAGTTTGCTTATAGCAAAAAGTTTGCATGCGAAATAAACATATAACATATAAAATGATGTCTGACAATCCACAAGTCCGAGCACTCTCTTTTTCCATGGTAGCTTGGGCAAGATTCGCGGGATCTCAGAAGTCTGCATCATGTGCACCAGCTCATGAGCTGAGCGCACGCAGCGAGAGTCACATACTCCCCAGGGTGGGAGGGCGGGTCAAAAATTTCTCTCTCAAGGCTCATGAGCCAAGCTGCAACAAGTGAAAACTTTGGCAGACATTTAAAAAGGAATCGCATGACGTGTGTCCCAAAATTTCTTCATCAAGAAATATCAACACACTCAAACTTAAAGCTATAAAAGCTCATCCGATGGAAAAAGCCTTATAGCAAAAAGTTTGCATGCGAAATAAACATATAACATATAAAATGATGTCTGACAATCCACAAGTCCGAGCACTCTCTTTTTCCATGGTAGCTTGGGCAAGATTCGCGGGATCTCAGAAGTCTGCATCATGTGCACCAGCTCATGAGCTGAGCGCACGCAGCGAGAGTCACATACTCCCCTCATACTTTGCCCGAGCAAGTGGGCGCAGATCCTCGCGAGAAGGCCTCAAGCGTCTCACGCCAAGTCGTGTCAGAAACTCGAACTCACCTCTCGAGGGATCGTCAGCAGGATTCGAAGCGGTCGGAACTCTTGAGAAATATGGCTTGACAGAGAGCCTGTCTTCCAAGTGGACTGCGTCACTCACAATGCATGAAGCAACAGGACTCGTTGCAAAGCCGTTGATGAAGGAGTGACGCGCCGGATCGCTGTCTAAGAAGAGGATGACTTTCCTCCTCGCAAAGAGTTCTGGCACCGTGGAGAGGCACAGGAGGTATGGAAGAAGCTCGGCCTCAAAGACGAGCTGAGATTTGGCCTCCAGCTCACACCATCGCTCGACCTCATCTGGGGGGACGAGTTCGCTCAAGAAAGCTGAGGGGCGCTCAGCGCCGTCGAAAATCACAGCACCGAGTCCACAAGATGGCAAGCTCGAACCTTCCACAGGCGTACATGAACCATCAGTGAAGACAACAAGCGGACGCCCGGCGCAGTCCGAGATGCATCTTGGGGGAGCATTTCCCTGGAGCGCACGCCTCACGTGCTGAGGCAGCGGGGAGGGGGTGGCGCCAGGAAGAGCCTGAGTCCCAATAGCTCTAAGAGCAGTGTTCGCAAGACGTCCTGCAACTTGAGCTTCAGCAAAATTCAAACGTGACCTCAACCTTTGGGCGCCCTTTGCGCTTAGAGAATCGGAGGTTAGAACCTCATCAATGGTCCTTGTCAATTCTTCAATCCTCTTCGGGGTGTTCCCAACTGTGAAGGAGCCGTTGCGAAAACCGTTGAGGTCAAAACGAACACCCAACACATCAAGAACCGAACTGAAACCTGCAGACTTCGCCTCATCTCGCGAGACTTCCCAACCAAGAAGATCAAAGTAGGAAGAAATGAATTTCTCGGAGTGCTCCTCGTCCCCATCCAAACAGAAAGCGACATAGTCATCAAAGAAGGAGGTCCAAACAAGGCTTGCTGCCTTGATTCCCAGCCGCTTGACACCCTCAGCCGCCCTCAAGAATGAGCAGACTGAGAAGGAACCCCCGAATGGCAATGCCAAAAGGTTCGTGCTCCACTCAAGCTTACCTTTAAGCCAACAAAGAACAAAGACACATGAGCCTACACTTGGTGTGGTTCAGAGAGCGCAACGCTTACAGTAACGCACTCACTCGGACATTCCTTTTTTTCACGTGGAAGCGTGGGCAAGCATGCACATGCGGGCCTCATGCCACGCAAGGACAAACCTTCTGCCTTGGAAAGCCTGTGTAGATCTACTTGGCACCTCATGCACAGTTGCAATACGAACCCAGCACTGACTCCCCCGGATGAGGGAAGCCATGCAGGCAGAAGAAGATCCACAGGCGGGATCCGTCAGGCACGGATCGGTCACACCCACTGGGATGGGCGGGCGGGCAAAGAAAATTTTCTGCATCTCTCAGCTGTCAGCCACTGTTACCGGGCATGAAGACTGCATACAAGCTGTCAAGGTGACATGCAGAGAGAACATGAAAGATGGGCATGCAGAAAATTTTGAAAGCACTGTGAAAACTCTTTTTGTTTTTCTTAAAGGCACGGTTGCAGGCAACCTAAGCGTTCGCTCCTCACGAAGGCGCTATCAACAAGTTGACAGCAAGCTTCGTGCTCCACTCAAGCTTACCTTTAAGCCAACAAAGAACAAAGACACATGAGCCTACACTTGGTGTGGTTCAGAGAGCGCAACGCTTACAGTAACGCACTCACTCGGACATTCCTTTTTTTCACGTGGAAGCGTGGGCAAGCATGCACATGCGGGCCTCATGCCACGCAAGGACAAACCTTCTGCCTTGGAAAGCCTGTGTAGATCTACTTGGCACCTCATGCACAGTTGCAATACGAACCCAGCACTGACTCCCCACATTATCCGACTTTCACCTTTTTACCTTTTTCCTTAAGAAATTTTCGAAAACAGCCTTAAGGGTTTGACGGACGTCAACTGCACCAACCAAAGTGTTGCCATGAACGTAGGACTCCAGCTTTGTTCGAGAGGGATGGTCAGCAGGGTTAGACGGAGAAGGAACCCTGGCGTACCATGCTTTGACATCGAACTGCTCCTCGCTCTCCAGCAAGACATTTAGAAGCGCTTGTGCATTGTCAGACCTCGTGCAGCCTGAAATCGCGATGTCGCGGGAGGCATTGTTATCAACGAACCACAGCACAGGTGCATGTCTGATGACGTGTCCCCATACAAGCTGCGAAACGATAACTGCCAAAAGTTCAGCTTCAAAAATGACCGTCTTACGAAAGCCCTCGGTCAATGCTTCAATCTGCCAGCGCTCAAGTTGCTCGGAAAAGGCACCTAGGAGTTTACCTCTGTCAGAGAACAGCAGGCCACCAATACCACACGCCCAGTCCGATGCCTCTGGGTCGAAGCAGGCGTCCGTGAAGATGACGAATTTTTCCCGCAAATATCCGTTCAAGACTCTGGGTTTGTGCTCCAGAAGCATCTTCCTGAACCTGTCCAGAGCGAAAACGCAATCCTCACACAAGGTATCGGACACATCACTATAGGCGTGCTTGGTGACTTGTCTAAGGCACATCCTAGCGGACCTTCCAAACAATTGACTGTCAGCAAACTGCATGCGTCCCCTCAACCTCAAGGCCAGAGGCTGTTTGAGGGAACCAGCGTCGAGTATGTCGCCAATGGACCCACAGAGTTCGCTCACCCTGGATGGGGTGTTTGCAAACTTCACAACTTTGTTCGCGCTCTCCTCTAAATCGACGACGATGCCAAGAGCTTCGAAAGACCTCCTGAACGGCAAGTCCTTCTTTCCGTCACTGGACAGTGTCCAGCCCAGGAGCTTGAATAAGCGCTTGATGGTATCGTCAGTGCTGTGTGCGAGGCTGCCCGAACAAATCGTGATGAAGTCATCGAAATAGCAAACCCAAGGGAGGCTTAACCCAACAGTCCCTATGAACCAGATGCTATGCACTACGCGCAGAAACGAATAAACGCTTCTGCACGCGCCGAAAGGCAACGCTTTGAGCCTGAAGCACACGGGGGCGGCACGCTCATGGTCCCAGATGCAAACGTACGAGCACCAAGCGGAACTCTGGGACACCGCCAGCTGTCGATATGCTGCTTTCAAATCATGGGTACGACCCAAGAGTGGCTCATTGGTGGACCTCATGAGCTGAATGGCAAGTGCAGCAAGAACGTCGGTGGAATGGGGCTTTGGAGACTCATTTGTTTGGACACACGAGTTGACGTGCGATGCACTGAGGTCGTCTATCAGACGTACCTTTGACCCTTGCTGGATCCCGAACCGGCGAGAGACTACTGAGCCGTTAGGCAGCTCAGACGGATCAAAGGGCCCTTCTAACCAACCTTTCTGTAGTTCTTCAAGGGTTTGCTTCTTTACTTCTTGGTCAAGCAAATCACCCTGCGACTTAACACTCCGGAAGACACTGTGCCTGCCCTCATCGGCGGTGTCTCGCAACAAGTCCTCGGACATTGCCGCGGGTTTGAAAACAGGGTTGAATAGCCCAGTACTCGGAACTTCACCAGTCAACACGGTCCCTGAAATCACCTCCTCGATGACAGTTTTGTCAGGGTAGTTGAGGTCATCTAAGATTTCGCGCCAGACAAGAAGGTTTTTAGGTTCAAGGATGCCTCGGACGTCGGGATGCATGCCATCCTTGAGTTTGCATTCGTCTGTCCTGAGTTCCAAGCACCGTTTGAACCATTTTTCAAACCAAGCTGTGCGCTTCCCTTCAAGGGCCGACGCTGTCGTCGCATTGCAATTCACTTCGACGGCTTGAAGAAGTTCGCTGGGTAATTGTGCTTCTTGGGCCACAGGGTGGACAGCTTTGCAAGCACACTGAATGAATTCACTTGGCGACCACGGAATGCCCCACGCCAATTCAACATGCCTACGAGTTTCCTCATCCTGCTTTCCCATTTTAACCGGACTGAGACGCAGCAACTGAGCATAGGGAGGTATGACCTTCAAGCTGCATTGACAATCCGCAGGCACCGGCCAAGCCTGCTCGAGGCGTTGCATGGGTTGGCAAGGCGGGACCAGGCTGGCGGCAGGCCCCCGGACCACGCAAGTGGTCTTGTACTCCGGGACCAAGGCTGGCACCTTGCTAGCTTTTGGTTGAAGTCCAGCCAGGCTGCGTAACGCCGGAAGCTGGAGGCCCGGCGGCTCGACAGTGGGAAGGGCACTCGCGAAGCACTGCGCAATGGCATGAGCCAAGGGACGAGGGTAGGCGGTCTCCCGACTGGTGGCGAAACCGTTGGGGGCCGCGGGGTCGACACCCCAAGACGCATGCGCAGGGCAGCCGGGACACAGCTTGCACAAGGACTCGAAAGAAGGGTGCGTGTAGGCAATCCGGGTGAACTTGGGGCGGTCGCCACCATAGGCGCACGCCTGGTGATCCACATAGCGAAAAGCATGAGCCACGTCGCGCCAAAAGGAAGTCTTCCAAAACAAGGATGACCGCGGATTCTCCACAGCAATCAAGATGCCACGCTGCACACCCAGGCGCACGGCCTGTCGAAGCGCCAGGTAGCTTTCGTTTGCAAGGCGCACACGGCGAGCATCACCGGGGGGGAGGTCGGGCATACCGTCCGGGTGACGGTCTGACCGCAGAGGCCGGGGCACAGGCACCGGATTGCCCTGGCTGTCCCAGCACGGAATGCCACGGGCCAGAGAACACGTGCCACAAGCCGGAGCGGCGAACAACCCCAAGACGCGCGGGTTTTGCACAAGTTGGAGCAGCTGGGCAAGGCCGTCTGGCGTAGAGACATCGAGCACCCAGGGCGGGGCGGCACACCCAACGCTCTTGACCTTGTCAATGGCAACAGCCTCAAAACCAAGTGCACGCAGGGCCGCAGTGACGCGACCAGACCCGGAGAATAACTCCAAAATTAAAGGCGGGGTGGGGGGCGTGAGGGGCCGCACAGGGGCAGGCTGGACTAGGGAACCGGGATTAAGGAAACCCAAACTAAGGAGTTCCTGTCGTTCCTTCTCGGACAGCCGCTCCCAACCCTGAAGGCAATATCCCACAAGCAAACACCCAACGCCTTTCCAAGGGAGTGTGGCATGCAGGCGGCTGGCGTCTAAGGTCTGGGGCCCCAAACTGACGCGGAGCCGTATGCCCAGGGCATCGTGCCCTGCCAGCGGAACACCGCCAACTGGAGATTCTTGCCAGACGTCGCCGTCCCGGAAAAGGCTGAGTGGCAGAAGCAGGTTGGGGAAACCAGGCACGTTGCAGGAGTCAACGTGCGGTTCCGCGCGCAGGTTTGTGAACACAGCAGCATTCGTGAATGCGTGGCCAGGGAAGTGCTGGCGAAGTAGAGCACAAAAGAAACGTGTCACAGCGGGGAAACGTTTCGTGAAGCCGCGAACGCCCGCACGGGCACCCCAGGTCCACATGCCGCAGGTCCAGGAGTGAGAGGCACTATGCGCTTGGCCCCGTGCGGGGACCTCAGAGGGAAGCAGGCAAAGAATGCGCCGGGCAGCTTCAAGCGAAGGGCTGTTGACAGAGGCACGGGCAAGATGCTCCGCACGAGCCACGTCCACGACCCACTGGCAGGGCGAAGGCTGTTCACGTAAGTCAAGAGCCACAGCAGGCCTGGGGGCAGAACAGGATGCATCATCAGCGCGGACTGGCGTCTGCACAGTCGCTTCACGTACAGGTGCTTCAGGGCGGGGCTCGGTATGGGGGTCCACCGGGTCCATTCCGGGCCCTTTTTCCGCCGTTCTTTTGTCAGAAACCGTCCGTTCTTTTGGATGGCAATTCGGACGCAAAAGAACGGGCGCTCTTGGGGAACTTGGAAGCCCCCAAAACCCAGCAACAAGCCCCACATCGGACCCCAGCGAACCCTCATAGGGCTCGGGTTGGGGTGGCAGGTCACTTGCAGAGCCAGGTGACCTGACGGACGCGGCAGTGCTAGTGGGAACAACAGAGGTGCTTAAGGAGGGAGCAACCGGGGGCCTAGGGGAGGGAGGAGACTTAGGGAGCAGAGACACGGGCTCACCAAGGGGCCTGTATGCAGGAGAAAGATTAGCCCGTTCGCGAACTTCCAGAACAGGTTGGCCTGAAGCGGGGAGATCGCGAGACTCATCTGTGCAAAGGGCAGGAGTCAGCACCTGCGGGGGAAGGTCAGACATCTTCGCCACGTCAGGCTGGCTAGCAGAAAACGAATTCGAAGTGACACTGGTCGAAGCGGCTTCTGGCGATAGTCACTCTTTGCGCTGGCACTGCATGAGGCTATGATTGCCGAAACAACGCGCGCAGACATGGGCACGGGGGCAGTTGGCCACCCGGCACTCCCCAAGGCTGAACCCGTAGCAGATGGCTTTGCCATGGGGCGTTTGGGCTTTGCCACCCTTGTCGAGAATGGCCTTGGGAACAGCCGCACGGTTGGCAGCACCTTTGCCTGGACCTTTCGGGGGGCGAGCAGGCGGGTCCTTGGGCGCAGGGGGAATCTTCTCAGCTTTATCATCCTTCTTGCCCTTGTCATCTTTGGTCTTCTTGCGCTTCCTTCCTCGACCGCCGCCACTCCCAGCAGCCGTGCTTCCACGAGGGATCAAGACGAAGGAAACGCGATACGACGAGAGCGCTTCAAAGAGAGCGTCATCCATGGCGCGGGATCCGTCACTCTTGCGCCGGGGCCGGATTCCTTTCTCAAGCATCCACACATGAACCAAGCGGTCAGCCTCGACAACTTGATGCAGCTGGCAAGCACCCCCTGGCAGGGCGTCGGGGTTTGTCAGGTGTCGCATCAGCTCATTGACGTATTTTTCATGTGCAAGAAAATCAACCACATCTGCAAATGCCAGCGCCAGTCCTCGACGACGGAATGCTGCAGAGAGGAGCAAGGGGTTGTGAACTTGGGCGTCACACGGGAGCTCCTGGTCCTTGAGAACAAGCCGCTGCTGCTCCAGCTCGACGACACGGGCGAGGGGCTTGGCAAGGGCTACCTCGCTCAAGCGGGAGGTGCATTTCTCAGGGGCGATATACCTTATCTCATCCAGCGAACTCATGGTGCAGGCCAATTCCAACAGGGCCCGGCTGGGCTCCGCATCACCTTCTATGATCACACCGGAAACCTTGGCCTTTAAAGCAGCCATGCGTTTGTCGCGCTCTGCTTCTGCAAGGGGTCGGGCGGCAGAGGCACTGGGGTTGGTAACCTGGTCCTTGAGATCTGCCAAGGTAAGTGTTTGCGCCTCGAAGACGAGTCGGCGTACACTCGCAGCTTCCCCGGCTGATGCGGCGGGGATGGAGGTTTGGACCCAAGTATGCCACTGATCATCGGCTAGCTGTTGACCTGGTTGGCCCACGCAATAAGCGAGCTGCCCAAGAGTCTCAAAACCCAGACGCGTCAAGGTACGTATGAGGGGCTCGCCGATGCGGAACAGCTTGCATCTCGCCTGAAAGTGAGCGGCAGACTCCAGCACAGACATGGGGCTCTCACGCAGCGCACTCGAGAGGCTACTTAGGGGCACCTACTTCACATGACAGAATGCACCCGAACAACTTCACATGACTGAGTGTAACTGAACATCAAGATGTCAATCAGGAATCAACACAACAAATCATGGCATGAAAGCATTGGTCATGTCGTCACCAACCTCGACTTGATGGGGGGGCGAGAGAGAACAAGCAGCCGACATGACTCACGTTCACTCATGCTCAACCCCCCCCCCCCTTGTCCGTGCACTCGACCGAAAAAGGCAGACAGCAGCATGACAGTTGTGAGGGCGCAACACTTCATTGCAGACCCTAGGTCGACTACTTACCTTCGCAAGCAGACGGACCCGACTTTTCCACAACCGTCAAATGCATCGCCGGCAACCTTGACACTCGACCGCATCCAGGTCAGCATCCTCGGCAACTCTGTACGCATCGGAGCGCACACGTCCGCATGCAAGAACTTGAAGGCACGCATCAAGAGTGCTTTGGCCGCGGACCAAGTGCAACAACGACGGTGGATCACCCAGACGTCGGACTCATCCCGTGTCTCAGGCAGAAAGCGGCGGGCCTTTTTGCTGAGGGGAGGGCTGGAGGAATGGGTCACACTGTCCGAGCTGCTGCTTCGGGAGGCCTCAGAATCAGAGGAATCCTCACTACTCTCATGCGCAGACTCCTCGGCTTCGGAGGCGGAATCTTCAACTTTGATGGCTCCGGAGGGTCGCACGACAGGCAAAATCGGTGCTGGGCCAGGAGAGGCTTCACAGGACTCACTCCAGAAAGCGCGTAAAGGAGCATCTGGCATGAACACCCCAAGAGCAACCTGATGCAACAAGCGAGAAAAGGCCAACGACGGGGCCGCGCTGAGATCACGGCTGTACACAACCTCAGTCGTGAGTTGATTGCGAGCATGCCGACCCAAGACAGCACAAGTATCACGGTCCATGCCAGCGCGCGTGCCAGCCTTGGATGCCCAGGACAGGCCAGTGACCTTGAGGGAATGGGAGGACACGCCGGAGTCCTCAGGCAAATCGAGGGCTTGACGAAGCATCCTGGACACTTCTTGCGAGGACACGGGGCGAGCACAGAGGGCAGAGCACTCAGCATCAAGGGGTGGGCGGAAAATGGGCCCGTCAATCTTGCCAATTAAACACAGGTTAACAGCTTCAAACGCCTGGATTGCAAGAGGCAGCCAGGGACGAGAGACCACTCCCTGTGCAGGGACCAAGATATGCAAAAACTGCGCCTTCTTCTTGGCGGTGGTCGAGGTCTTGTGACGACCTGTTCGAATCTGCAGAAAGCCCGAAACACCATCGAAATCGCACTCCAGGTCCCAGATGCACTGCAGGTCAGAGTGCCGACATCGTCCATAGACGGCGATCAAGGCATATGCAGCGAAGCAACGCAACAGGGGGTCGTCGCTGCCTTCGAGAAGTTCATGCAATTTGCGAACCTGATCAACTGTTAATGCACGAGCCTGCTTGAGCCAACGGGTCTTAGCAGCCAACTGCTGACTGGCACCGACGATGCGCCGGCTAGAAATGCATACCTGCACATCCACCTCAAGGACGTAGTGCAAGAACCGCATGGCAGAAAGCAACGTCGAACCGCTGGTCGGAGGCTTGTTTTCTTTCTTCAAGTACTGAAAATGTTCCCAAACAAGAGTCTCTTGGAACACACCCGAGAAGGACAGATTTGCAAGGGGCTGACCATCGACCCAACGAAGATAGGCGAGGAGGGAATTGGCCCTCTTGATCAACGTGTAGGGGCTGCGGAGCCCCGTCCTGGCCTCAATGTCCTCAGGGTCGGGCGGCTGTCCTGTGCACCGTTCCACGACGACACATAACTTATTGATTGCAATGTGAAGCAAACTTCCAAGGGTCTCATTAATATCGCAGTCAGCAACATTAGAAATCGTGGTCTGAAAGAATGACTTCAAGTCGGTCACATGCTCCAAGCACTCGACCAGCCGATCAGGCGTGCTCACCTCTGGCGGTAACAAGGGCTCCAAGGATGGGGATTGCACAGCAAAGTCGGCATCATCACTGAAAATGCACTTCATAGGACCTTGCTCCCACGGCAGACGGATTTGCGTCAAATTTCGGGATGCAACAACCTGTTGGCAAACAATCTGATCAATGAAGCTGGTGTCAACGCGGGACTCGAGAGGTAAACCTGCACAACCCTCAGAATCAGGATGACGGGTGTCATCTTCAGTGTCAGGAGAGCAAGCCCCCAGTGGGCCAACACCTGCATCTTCGGCGACGTTGAAGTCGCCATCGGACACTGAGACATTGTCGGAAAGAACAGAAGCAGTCCCTAAACTCCCCCCAACAGAAGCATTCCCTAAACTCCCCCCTTTATCCGAAAGCACAGTCAGCGGCCCAGGCGCAGGGGCCTCGAGGGCAATCACTGCACAGGCAGGCAAGGTCGGGGGCTCAGGCGGGAAAGGATGCTCCGCGACTGCGATCCAGCTGCTGGCGGAACCAGAGGCTTCAGTAGCACTGGCCGGATCGGACATGCTTAAGAAGGCAAAGTGAGCAATACGCGAAAGCAAGCGTGAGGACCTTTGGCTGTGCAGAGCAGCGAGGGCCAGCTGCGGAAAGGAAGTGCCAGCAAAATCCTGGAGCCCTCGCTCTGGCTCAGAAGCACGGCAACCAAATTGCTGTCAGCGACCCAAGACCAAAGGCCGGTGGGAGCGGCAACCTGATCACGCAGCAGATCGTCGTAGAAGGCTCTGGGGCGCAACAAAACTGGCCGAAACGGCGGCAGAGGCCCTGCAAGGATCAAAACGCGGTCGTGGCTCGAAGAAGAAGAAAAATCCTCAGAGCTGTCAGAACCGCTCATAACAGGGCCAAGGAACACACCATCCGCCAGTGGCCACGCCACTGGCTTGCACACGGCCTAAGGCCAGTCCCTTAGCACCCCTTACGAGACCTCTACTCTAGAACGCAGCCTCAGGCCCAAAGAAAATTTTCTGCATCTCTCAGCTGTCAGCCACTTGAGCCAAAATGGTGACAGCAAGCTTAAAGAGCGCAGGCTCATTCTTCGCAGGGTCATGCACTGCGACCCACGCGAACCTCCTGTGGTCAGGGGCAATAGCCAGTTGCCTGTAGGCTTTGCGAAGATCAAAAGACCTGCCTTTGATGCACCTGCCAGAACCCTTAAGGGACCTGAGCAACCTCAAAATGAGGGCAGCAATCTCATCGACTCCTTCGACATGGAGGCGTTCAGTGAAGCCTACTGCACTGTTGATGCAACTTGCACTGAGATCGTCTATTGCTCTGATTCGCTCCTTCTGCCAGATGGCAAAACGCCTTGAAACGATAGCATCTGTCGGCAGAGAAGACAACGGGTGAGGGCCAGAAGCCCAGCCTGCAGTAACCTCGTCAAGGGAAGTCTGCCAGAGCACGCGGTCCGATTCATCGTCTCCCGAAGATCTTGTCTTCTGAAAGGTGACATCGTTGATCATTGGAGCCATCGCAGCAAGCTGATCCAAGCTCAACGAGGGCGGTTTCACCTGCGCCTGATAAACATGCGTCCTAGGCTGCCACCCAGCGAGCGGTGACCCCTTTGCCATGTCCCTTGCAAGATCCTGGTCAGGAAAATCGATTTCCTTAAGAAGCGCATCGAAGAGAGCGAGCCTCTTCCGCTCAAGAATCTTCCTCAGAGAAGGATCCATGGAGCTCTTCATCGATTCATCCAGAGGCTTCAGAGACCTCGCTAAGGCAAGGGCATGGGAAAGCCACTTCAACCGATGCTTGCGCAAAGCCAGAGGGGTGGAACGGCACATGAAGGAAACTGCTTCCTCAAGAGCAATGTCAAGGACTATCTTTGCATCGACGGGGTGGCAGAGAGCAAGTGCGCACTTGACAAAATCTGATGGCACACGGGGAATGCCAACGACTGCAATGTCAGAAGCATCGACCTTCACATCTTCAGAAGGTTTAGGCAAAGAAAGCAACAGGGAAGGCAAATCGACATGCGCCACAGAGTTGCTACCTGCAAGGTTCAGAGGCACAGAAGAACCCCCACTAAGAACCGAAACCTCGAACCTGAGCAAGCGGGAACCTTTGGGCCAGGGCTCAGGCAGCCGACTATTGGGTAAGAAAGCCCACAAAGCCGAACCCTCAGAGTGGTGAACATGTGCAGGCAGAAGAAACTCAGTCAGCAAGGGGGGCACAGCACGGCCCCGCGGAAGCCCTCCAAGAATGCACTTGTTGACGAGGGGACGCAGGGCGTCATCATGTGCAGCCACACTGCTGAACTGATCTGGAGGTTCCAAGCACTGCTTGCCAACGGCAAAAGAACGGAAAGCAGCCACCCAGGCTTGGCACAAAGGAGCCGAGTAGTGGGCCTCCAAGGACGTGGACCAGACCTCATGCCCAGAGGGCAGACGCACAAGACCCCAAGGCACATGAGAGTGCATGCCGTCGCAAAAACGCTGAAGCTGGAGCAAAGCTTCGAAGTTGCACCAAAGAGCCGTGCACTTGCGGCGACCTCTTCCAGCAGGCACGAACGCACAAGTATGGAAGCAGAAGGCCCGAAAACCGGGAAGGTCGGTGAGGGCAGTGATCTCAGGGATGAGCCAAAACAGGCTAGAGGCAGGATTCTCCAAGCTCCACAGCACACCATGCGACGCGCAGGCATGAATGACACGCGCGCAAAAACGGTAGAGGATATTTGCGCTCTCAACACGGGAGGCGTCGCGGTCACTCAGCTGAGGCAGGCCCAACGGATGGAGGAGTGACCGTAGGGGGGCAGCACCCCCAGCACGGGGCACCGAGCGGGCAGCGGAGGCTGTCCCGCACGGCGGCGCCAAATGGCAGTAATGCACAACCCCGGAAGCCAGCAGATCAAGGACGACCTGTTGGCAAGCGGGCTCACGCAGATCCAGCAATGTGATCTTATGGACAGCCCCAGAACAGCGAACATGATCCAAACTCAGAGCACTGAATCCAGCTGCAACAAAGGCGGCGCTGAGGCGGGCACGGCCAGCGAAAACTTCCAGGAACAGCACCTCGCGGGCAGGTCGCAAAGCCCGGTGGAAGGGAACTTGCGCAGCAGCCTGGGGCAAGGCTGGTGGAGAAGCAGCAGGAGCCGACTTCGAAGGCAACAAGAAGCCAAGGTCACACAAGAAGCCAAATGCAGGACCTGGAAGCAAATATGCATCTCGAATGGAGAAGGCAATGAGGATCACACGACGGGAGCCGTCCCAAGGCATGGTGCAATGCAACTGAGATTGAGCACGAAAGCGAACCGGCCCGTCGGCAACAGGGAGCAAACGCCCCGGGACCTCGATGCCTTCATGCAGGATCATGTGATGTCCATCTGGATCTTCGATCCAAATCTCACCACCGCGGAAGCTGGACAAAGCCGTCACCAAATTGTCGCAGGACGGCTCATTCTGCGAATCGCGATGAGGGGATGCGCGGAGCGAGTCGACAATGAGCAGCGTGGTGAAGCAGAAACCGGGCGCCACCTGCCGCACATAGCGGGCCAAGACCTTCGAAACAGCTGGAAAAGCAAAGGTGGCGCGATGCAACCCGCGCATGGCACTGAAACGGAACGCCCCAACTTGGAAACAGGAGGGCGCAAAGGAGGAACTCTTGTTGCGGCACTCGGCGGCTGGAATTAAGTCAAAAAGGTGCAACAAATCGGAGGCAGCCAAAGGCTGAATTTGTTGGTGCAAAGCATTGGCAAGAGCCTCAACACGGGCGCAGTGAGGACCACGCGGTAGGGACTCTGAGGGTTCACAAGCAGGCCCTAGTCAAGCTTTGGTTGGGCAAGAATGCTGCGGATGCTGCCCATAGCACTTCATGCAAGCATGGGACCTGGAACAGTTCGAAACCTTGCAGCCATGGGGAAGGTTGAAGTTGAAGCAAATGGGCTTGTTCGAACGATCACGAGAAGACAAGCCCTGCAAAGCTTTCGGCACCCGATCAGAAGCAGCCCGCTTTTGTCCGCGCGCCTTGGGACGGGCATGAGCGGGGCGAGGAGGAGGCGGCGTTCCGCCATGCGGGCGTTTGGAAGAGGGGCCACTGTTTGGCTTGGACTCTTCAGCCGGTCGTTTCGACGACGGAAGAGGCAACAGGTGGAACTGGACAGCCGCGAGCTCGGAACACGTCTGCAAAGCCAAATCAATCGGCAAGACACCTTCGTCATCGGGCTTAAGGCTGGCACGAACCTTGGCAATGATGTGCTCCCACATGACAGCGTCAGCCCTGACAACAGCAGCGAGAGGAACGGACGCGTACCCCGGAGGCACAGGTCGAGAACAGTGCTCCAAGAACAACTGCATAACCTTGTCATGCTCAAGAAAAGAGGCCAGGCCAGCCATTTCAAGGCAGACTCCACGACGGAAAAGCGCATTGCGTAGAGCTAGGGCGGAGCTGGTGTCAGCGTAAAGCTCAGGATCTTTGGCTTTAACGGACAAAGATGAACCTTCAAGGGCAAGAACACGCTTGTCCGTCTTGCAAGCGAGCAACTCTTGAGAGCGGGAGGTGCAGCTGCAAGGCGCTATGTACTTCAGCACAGAAGTTTCAGCCATCGTCGCACAGACATCCATGAGGGCATGAGAGGGATCCTGATCGCCAATCAGCTGGGAACCCGGGAAAGCACGAATGAAAGCATCCCTGCGCGCAGTTCGCTCGAAAGGCGGCAGTTTCCGAGGACCATCATCAACAGCCTCAACCTGGGCTTTGAGCCCCGCTAGAGTCAACGTAAGGGACTCAAAGCAGAGCTGGCGAAAGGAAGCGATCAAGCCCATTGAAGGTCGTGTGAAGATGGAATCTCGAACCTCATCAAACTTCGTTTGGTCCAGCATGCCGGGCTGGGAGCAAACTGCATATGAGAGCTTGGCCAAAGTGTCAACACCAGCATCAGTCAAGGACTGAACATGCTCTGCAGTCAACCCCGCATCCAATGCAAACTGCTTGAAGGTCGCCGTGGATTTGACCAAAGAAGCCATCCTGGCGAGAATTGATTGATGCGTAGATCATGCGTAGCATCAGGCGCAAGCGGGCACACGTGACATGAAGCAGTGGCTGAGCACGTGCATGTTGCGAAGATTTTGCACGAAAGTTTCGCGAGAGCTTCGAAGAAACTAGGAGGCAGTATGTGTACGAGTAGCGCACACACAGCACGTGCATGTTGGTCACACAAGTGACACGTGAGACTCTCATCACATATGAAATGAGCCCGCCTTGCGATTCCCGAAACACTGCACACACCGAGGATCAGAAGTGCTCGTGGAAGACCGAGCCACACTTGAACCCAAAATGCGCCCACAAAGAAGTCGTTCAGCACCAGTCTTCATCAAGTGACAAGTTCCTGTTCGTGGGTTTTGGAGCACGGAGCAATCATCTCCAACATCAAGCAAAGGTGGGCGTAAATGTGCTGGTACAAGATCGATCAGCATGTGCTCATCAGAAACGACTGGCGTAACCCCATCATCCACCTCGCTCGAGTCCGAGTCCGATGAAGAGTCAGACTCGGAAGAAGACTCCCGTTCAGAGTCGTGAGCGGACTCGCACGAAGCCATCTGCGTCGAGACAGGTGATGCCATCGGAGAAGGAATGTAAGAAGCATCCGAGAGATCACCGAAAGCGGAAGCATGAAGATCACCGCTGGGCATAGTGGCATTCGCTCGTGGGTCGGAGCCGGGCGGCTGAGCAAGATCAGCCATCTCTTGCCGCGAGCAAAGTCCAGAGCGGGAAATTCCTGACCTCGAATCATCAAGAAAGCCACTGCGTGTCGAGTCAGGATCGAAGAGGCCCGAAACTATTGCCTGCAACATTCTGAAAAGTGCACGTAGAGGACCAGCAAGACACTGACGAGCATAAATCTCAGTCGAAAGAGCATCACGAGGGAGATGGTACCCAAGAAGACGTCTGGCATGGACATCAATCTCGTACTTCGCTGACCATGAAAGCAAAGTGACCTTCAGAGAGTGGCTCGAAACCCTTTGGCCAGGCCGAATCTCTAAAACATCGTTGAGAAGTCTTGTCACCGCTGCACTCGAAGCCGGCTCCGGAAGGACCTCACCATCTTGATTGAGTTGGGGAATGATGGGCAAAAGAACGTCAAGTCTGTTGCGATCGCGGAAATCATTGCGAGCTTGCAACCAACGAGTCCACCACTGAAGACCCGAAAGAGAAGTCAAAGGGGCAGCAAGCGGGAGGGGAAGGCGTCTCCTTCTCCCTGTAGCAGTCTTGTGAAATTTGCTTTCAACTTCAATGAAGCCCGGGAAGCCAGCTTCATACAGGAAAGAAGTCGCACGTCTGATGTCAGAAGAACGAGCTCGAGCATACAAGGAGAAAAGCACCCCCCCATACACCAGCACCTCCGTCTCAGCCGGGGCCTCGAAGCACAACGATTCCAGATGCTTGACCTGCCGAACCAATAAGGCATCGGCCTTACGCGAAGGCTTTGGCGGAGCCTGCACCTCTATCTGCACGGCCTGGCCGCGAACGCGAGGGCTCTGGGTAACCACTTCGAACCAGGATATGTGGAACACGAAGCGCATGAAAGAAAGGGCAGACAAGAGTGACTGGCCAGCGCTCATGGCTGCGCCCTCGACCTCCATGGCCAGCAAATGGTCATACACAACCTGTTCCAAAGCAGCAGGCGTCTCGCAAAGCCACGCTTCGGGTGTAACTGAAGCGGCAAGACGCTCCAGCGGCCCGATGTGCTTGAGAAGCGTGGCAGTGGCCTTGCCGGCGAAGACCGAAGAAAGAAGGCGCCCCAGAGGACGAAGAGGTCCTTGCCCATGGTATCCTGGAAAATCGAAATTGCGTCCAGCGGCAAAAATCAAAGCCTCGTATCGAGCAATCACTGCTGCACGCCGATGATCCTCATTGCGAGGCTGGAGCTGACGATGCACCTGAAGGCCACGCAATGCAAAGGGCACCGTCTCAGCGTCCCGCAGACGCTTGGCCGGAGCGGGGCCAACAGCAACGTCACCTAGAGCAAGAGGTTGTTCGGCGTGGCTGCTGTCAAGGCGCCAGCGGGGCCAGCGCAAAGGGGATTGCATGGCAGGGTTAAATATGTCGGCCAGATGCGGGGTCTCCCACGGAAAATCAAGACTCGCATCAGCAGGCCCAAAAGCCGCAAGGCGGGCCAAGTCACTTGAACTTCGCTTCATCTTGAACCCGAACAAAACTCAGCGCATACGCTGGGGTTCACACAGCGAGAGTGCAAGACAAACAAGGATGGAAACATGCCAGAAGCACGTTCGTGCCCGAAAAAGCCTGACAGCAGGGCCAGTGGGCATGAGAGGCAGGACACTCCACAAATGGAGCATGCACATGAAGATAGCGGGCCTCACTCAGAAATTGCACAATGCCCGAAGCAGCCAAGGCTTGAGCATGAACATGAAGCATCCGCATGCGGAGGCGAGCACTCAAGCACAGTACATGAAGCGAACGCAACGGACAAGCAAGGTCTGACACTGATTTTGCCCAGTGCGCCCGTGCAGTCATCTTGGGGAGCGGGAACGGCTCCGCTGAGGGAAGCGCCATTCACGAGTCGAAGCAGTAGTGCACGAAACAGATACAGTCTCCACAGAACACCCTAAGAGCCAGGCCTTCTCACCATCGGAGAGTTCCGCAAAGATCTCCGACAAAGGTCGCTGAACATCCATTGTGGGCGGCGGCAGACGTAACGGGGAACCCGAGCGGCACGACGAGCAGATCTCCTGTACGGGGTCAGACATCTCACAGAAGGCGTCGATGGCGTAGTGGCTTAGCAACCAGGCACGGCAGCGATCAGGCCAAGGCCAAGAATCAAGCTGCGCCACGAGCTGCTGAGTCAACATGGAACACAGAAGCACCGCAAGGCTCGAGCCGACTCGTGCTCACAAGTGGCAAACCGCATTCGGGATGCACAAGCACACAGAGTGCAAAGCAGCGATAAAATGCACTGAAGCTTTGGCCCAAGAAGATCACTGCAAAGGTGGCGCGTCAAGGAAAACATGCCTGTACACATACGGAAAGAAATCAAGAATTGCGTCTAAGACCGCAAACCCAGCAAAGCCCTCTCCAAGACCCGTACACGGTGCATCAATGAACTGCGAGAGCCTGGGCTTTGCAAGAAACCTACTTGATCCTCCAAATCATCAACACGACCTGCCAAGCCCATTATCAATGCAAGCATGTCGTTGAGCGGAAAACGAGGTGGAGTGAACTCAGACTCCGAGCCCGAAAGGGCCATTGGGGGACTTGGAGGCGTCTGTCCACACTCTGAATCAGAAGAACGTATGGTAGGCATCACACATGCGCGGGCAGTAGCACGGCAGCCGGCTAGTTGAAGTCGATATGCACGAAGATCCGCTGGGACAGGCAGACGTTGCACATGTTCAAAGACCAATGGATGAAAGGCGTCAGAAGAACTGAATGCCTCAAACTCATCTGGCACAGCACCCTGAATGGTCGAAAGAACTGCAAGTGGGACTTCTCCGCCGTGCTGCTGTCGGCGTTGACACAGCTCACAGGCTCGCATCGCAGCGAGCTCAAGCCCAGCAGGCCTGACACAAGAAGGATCGGCCATGGTCGAAAGTTCTCAGGGGTATGCAACACGCAAACCCCACTGAGCTTGAATCGCCAGAACCAATGCAGCAGTAATCAAGAAATTGCAAGTGGGTGTGACATTTGCACAATAGGGCAAGCAGCTGGCTAATGTGCGGGCATTTTGCACCGTGCGCACCATATGACTTCAAAAATTTCTCTCTCAAGGCTCATGAGCCAAGCTGCAACAAGTGAAAACTTTGGCAGACATTTAAAAAGGAATCGCATGACGTGTGTCCCAAAATTTCTTCATCAAGAAATATCAACACACTCAAACTTAAAGCTATAAAAGCTCATCCGATGGAAAAAGCCATATCCCAGCCAAGCATCTGGCCCCATGCCTTGGAAAAAGATCTTGTTCTTGTACTTGGATGCCAAAAATGTCCACATATTGCCCTCAACTCTCAGCACCGTTCTCAGCTCTTCTGTATGTGAGGGCATTACCCCTTTGTTCTTCTGTTTGACGATCCTGACATGACCTCCAGTATCTACTGTCGTCTGTATCCCCATGGTCTTCACCTTCTTCTTGGATGTCACTTCAGAAAGGGCACTAGCGGTGATCTCGCCACTCTCGACCTCCTCAAGCTTTGCAGAGATGTAGTCGTCAGAAGGCTCGAATGCCTCCTCGAGCGTCCCGTGGGCTGCCTCATACGCAACCCTCATAGCCTGCTTCTCAGTCTGCGTCACTGGTCTGCTGACGCCCAGCACGCGCGCCTCTGCCCTCAACTCCGTTTCCTTGCTGGCGACCTCGCGCGATGTCTCCCAGGCTGAAACCACTGCTGCAACGACAGCTCTGCTCGCCTGGTCCGTGGCCTCCAACTGGTGATCATCTTTCAAAGCAGTGCGCACTTCGCCCCGTGTGTCAGCGTATGTCGAGAATCGCTTCACTGATTTGAAGTTTTGTCCCAATCGATACTGCAACCCCAAAGGCATTCCGCATTCTTGGAAAATATGCACCAGATCAGAACTTACCTGCTTATCAAGAAAATCAAGGGCTTGGTCCTGGGTGACCCCTGTTGGCAACTCTGCTGGCCCAGGAGCCGGCGCCGCTCCGGCCATTGCACCAGGTGCTTCTCAGCACAGCGTCCCCGCACCTCAGCACATGCACAGTGGACCTATGAAAGAAGCAGAAAATCTCGGAAAATTCGAGCCATCAATCTGCGTACGAACCTCACATGTGCACCTCCAACAGTGATGGCAACCCCGTTGCGGGAGGTCAGGCACTACAAGCTCGTCTAGATGCTGTCCCCTCCCCAGCAATCTCACTCTTTATTGCGTGCTCTCCTTCCGGCACGTCTTGCTCCAATCGAGCACTGCGCTCTGCTGCCTCCTGCAGAGCTTCCTACCAAGAATCCAAGAGTCAGGCGCCTCCAGCCCAAGGTGCAAATCAGAGATCCTGATCATGCCCCAAGCCTCCAGCCAAGGGCCCGAGCCCAAGGCCTCCACCGAAAGGCTCTGGCTCAATAGCCTCCTGCTCACCTTCAACAGTGTCCTCCGAGCCACTAGTTGAAGACTCTTCGCCTATCTCCACCCGCGGCTTGCACAGCTTACACATCGCATCAGCAATGCCCTCTCCAAGGTGGAAAACTGGAATGGTCTCGAGGCACCTCTCTCTCCGGACTGCACAACGCTTGGAAAGATGCAAACGTCTGAACCCTCTCCGAGAGACAGTCAAGAAGTACGGCGCCTCGTCCTCGTCCGGCTCTGCTTCGAAAGCCTCATATTCTCCAGGGAGCTTCGCCTCGAGCTCCCCTTCGGCAATCGGAACCCTCTCCGGGTTCACAGCAAAAGCAGGATATTGTCCCCCCAGCAACCAGGTCTGTTTGTGTCCATCCCATTGCATCACCGTATTTGCGCCGACGATCTCCTCGCCATTCAATCCAATGTCATCAGCAAAACTCCTTAAAGTGCAAAGCAGCTCCTCCTCAATGTAACCGCCTCCATCGCCCCCCAATAGCAGTGTCTTGCAAACAGTGGTCTGGATCGCCTGGACCACCTGACGCGAAGTGAGGACGTAATCCTGTGACCCATGTTGAGCATACGCCCATCGCCCCAGATAGTCACGCCGGTCCTTTGATATCCCGATGGCGGCTGCAATGCTCACCACGAAGTGACGAGGACTGTGCCCTGTCCAAAAGTTTGCGACGTCGCCAGGCAGCAGCAGCTCTCGTTTCACCTTCCAGGTTCCCATTTGCCTCACCGGTGTAGGCAACTCCTTCAGCAAACGCCTCAACTGCAAAGCGAGGCCCTCCGCGTCCATGTATTCTCTCTTTGGCTCATCCCACTCATTTGTAAAGCAAGGGCATAGAAAATCTCGCGCCCATGAAAATCGTTCAGAAGTCAGCAGCTTGAAACCTTCCCCGAGCCAGTCAAAGCCACTGAGTCCCACGACCCGAGAAATGAACCCATGCAGCTCACCAACCTTGCGCCCAGGTCCACTCGTCTTCGTCTTCCTAAGGATGAACCTCAGTCCGACCTGGCTCAGCTTCACACTGGCTGGATTTGACGTTTTGCATATCATCTGCGCGCAGGCTTGCCCATACCATGACCAGCAAAATGAAAGCCATGAATCGCAACCCAGGTGGGTACAAAGGCCTGCAAACCACCAGCTCGCATATTAGCACGACTGAAACAGGCAACATTGCAGCTGCCTTTGGTGCAGCCTGATCGACTTCCAGCTCGGCTGTCCAAGACTTGATGCTCTCAAGCAGCAAGGGGTCCTCGCAAAGGCGTTTGCCAGCCGGTACCATCCCAACGCCTTCCAAGAGTGAAAGGCTTGCCAGGATAGATTTGGGAACACTCTTTCCCATCCTGTGAATCTCATCTCTCTCCTCAAGATATCTCAAGATCACTCCAGCATCCACAGGCCAAGAAATTCCCAATGAGCCCTGCAACCAAGCCCTAACCGGCTTCCAAGCTCTCGCACGATTTCGCAGCGTTTTTCCCCTACGTCGTCCAAAAGCTCTTAACCAGAAATGATTGTCATTGCCCAATGCAGCAATCCGCTCTGCGGCAGGCAGCCCTGCCTCCTGTATAATGGCGACAAGCTCGAGAGCCCACTTCTCACGCAACTTGTTCTCTACCTCCTCTTTGTCCCCATGGGCCCTAGCTGCTCTGATTGCACGCTTCAGCAGGGACAGCGCAACAGCAGGGGTGGTGTTGACTGCCTCTTCAAAAACCGCAGTGATATCCTTCTGGGAACGTGGAACACTAGCAGCGAACTCAGGTTAGCGTCTCTGCAAAAGCACTACCTCGGACGGCCTCCTCTTCAAGCGCGACTGCCTCCATGCCCAGAGCTCCTTTGAAATGTTTTCGATATCGCCTGCTGTCCTCTTTCCAGCAGGAAATTCCTCCACAGTAGATTTAGCCCCAGCTTCATCTTCGAAGGAACCATCAAACTGCAAAAGATTCTTGTACGTGTCAGTAACAGCAGCAAAAAGGCCATCATCAATCTTCCGCAGTCCAGCCCAATTAGACATGTCGGAAAAGAGCCCACATCAGCCCAGCAATTCCCAACAGTCCATGAGCCGCAGGTCCCCTCCCCCTCACTAACAAAATTTTTTATGCTTGCGCCACAAAGGCAACGAGGCCTGACATTTCACAAGTCAATGCATGCTGCAAAAAACCGTCTTGTGCACATCTGATGAATCCGAAGCGAGAAGCAACTTTCAAAGGACTTTTCAAAGCACAAGTTTTCCCCCATCCCAGCCCGCCCTAGTTCAAACAGAGGGACAATCCCGTTGGGGGAACCCAAGTGGTAAGGTGAAGTTCCTGCAACATGAGAATGTCTGGGGACAAGGTATGGACCCACTTCCTGTGACTCGACCGCCAACGGGTGACATTGGCCGAGCAGACCTTGAGGTTCCTAGGTTTAACGTCACAAGAGTTTGCTGAAAGATCCTCCGAACCTCGAAGGACAAACACCCAGTCACTTGGATTAGGACTGGAGGAAGCAAGGGCCTGGAACATTTTGTGGACCACCAGATACTCCAAGGTCAAGCGGTCGGTTGGTTCATCGTCCTCAAAGAGGCCTACCATGCTAGACTCCACGGATTGAAAGCGCTGCGTGAAACCACAAAACGCCAGGCCTGCCAGCTGGGCCCACTTGTCTTTGTTTTCATACGGAGCCGTCGTGGTCCAGGCTACAATAGCTGACTCCAGAGGTTCCCTAGCCTTAAGAGGCCGGGCCATTCTGTTTCGGCGTCGTCGAGTTCGTCTGCTACGGCAAGACGACTGGGTACCTGTTGGGCGGTGTCCACCTCCTATGACGAGGGGTTCGTGCAACTGCATGTCACACATAGCCTCCAGGGGAAAATACCTCGGCCCCGTCACCAAGGGATGGTGGACCACCTCATATTGACATAGCTCTGCTAAAGAAATTGGCACTGGTGAGGGATCTTTGGTTGGTACACATTCCGCTCCAAACGAAACCTGCCCCAACCCTGAATCCCACTCCTTATGGAGGGGCTGACCCCTGCACATGTCACACAGAACCGCATGTCTAGATGACCGGGCATAGCTTGGCAACTCAACCAGGCAGCTCTGACACGCAGGCACCATGGAACATTCGTGGGAGGCCCATCCTCGGCACAGCCGACACAAAACTGCAAGCGCAAGACCGTCCCCAACCTGGAAAAGGGTGTGGCACGGGTCCTCCCCGGCCTGGCACCTGCAGACCTCACAACAGCTGAGGCTGAATATGTCTGCTTGGGAAGGTGAACGGCAAAACGTCTCACGCAAAGTAACAAAATTTGGGCCAAGGGGAAAAACACGGGCTGTCGGGGAGAGAGACGACTGGGACAAGTGTGGGGAGAACAGGTTATCCCTGGAACCCAAAACCCCCATCGCCCTACCATCCCCTAACCCTTCCCCCTACCCTGTCTGCGATGCCTGACCCGGGGCTTGACCCCCCGTTGGCTTCCCTGGTGGGGTCCGACTTCGGCCTCTTGCTTCGGTGTCAGGCAAACCAGATGCCTGCGAGGGTGGCAGACCTGGGGGAAGGCCCGGATCAACCTGCATGCGTCTTCGCTTGGCTTCATCGGACTTAAGAGCCTCCAGCTTCCTCTTTTGCTCTTCGGAAAGACTGGACTCCTGCATGCCCAACGCCTGCAGGACAGATTCCACCCCATTGTTGACCTCTTCCGCGCAGTGCTTGACCACTTTGTCTTCATACTCCTTGGTGGTCTTCGCGACTTCCACCTTTGCCTCCTCGATGGCATTCTGGATGTCCTGCATCTTGTGAAGCATTGCTCGCAAGTTGTCCTTTGCTGCGTCGATCTCCTCCTGCAGTCTCAGTTTCCTTTGACCCAGATCCCGGAGCTTGCCCACCGAACTACGAAGAACATCCCCAGCCTCTTTACCCTCCTGGCGAGGGTCCGGGGTTGGGGTTGGCCGGCAGGGCATCCACGATGACCTTGGGAAGGTCTCCGACATGCTGCTGCAAGAGAGCAACAAGGTCCACATCCTCTGCGCGAGCAGGCTGGGCTTCAAACCCTGCTTCTTTCAGCTGCACACAGGCCGCTTCAGGAAGAGTATCCCATACCTTTCGCAAGCAGTCGTGAACCTTATTGGGCTTAGGCTTGCGAGGTCGGGGCTTCGGCTCCGGCTTGGACCAGAACTTGGGGATGGGCACATCCGTTGGCCACTTAGTTCCACACCACTGACACTTGGGGAACTTGGGCACCTTTGCCGCGAAGATCCAACTGGCCGGGCCACACTTCTTGCAAACGTGATAACGTCCACCAGCCATGGTGGCTGTGAAGAGGCCCCAAGCCCTAAAGGCTGGGCTCAGATGTTGGACTTGTTGAGTTCGGCACACCACTTCTGCCGGCGAGCCTCCGACAAAAGTTGCCCGGCGTTTGCAATCCAATCGTTCCGGGTCTTGGACCAGCGAGCCAAAGCACGGAGTTGGTTTGTTACCCTCTGCCCCGGTGTGAGGTCGCGGGCACTAGGCTGTTCCTCAAACTCGGCTTGCAAATAGGACCTGATCGAATCCTCCAAGGGAGCTCTCTCGGCTACCCCAAAGCTCTGCACCTCAGGGGTGCGGGATCGCTCTCTTCCCGCCGTGGGTGTGGAGGACCGCAGCCCTAAGGCCGAGAGAAAACAGGCCCGAGCCCTGAGGAGGTGAGTGCAGTGCAGCCGCAGCCCTGAGGCTGGGTGAGTGCAATGCAGCCACAGCCCAGAGGCCGGGTGGGTGCTCTGGCACAGTATGGCTCAAGCGAATAGGCCGAAAACAAAGGAGGCCCGGTCCCTTAACCCAGTTGAGGCCCAGAACCCAGGTTCACAGCTACTCGCTCAGCTACTTCGCCTACCCCACCGGGGTTTGAGCAGAAACTTGAGCCAGGTGAATTTTTCTTCAGCAAGCGCAAAGCGTTACCCAGGTGAATTTTTCTTCAGCAAGCGCAAAGCGTTACCCAGTGGGCGTCCTTCATGCAAACGAATTCGCCCGGAGCCCCTTTGGGGCGAGACATTGTCTCTCGGGCAGTCGGTCACCCTGTACGGCAAGAACCACAGCTCAAAAGCCGGGAAGTGGTGCACCCACAGGCCATCTACAGGGAACTATGTTACTCAGCAGGAAGGAGTTGCAGCCTCAGCCCAATGGCTGGGAAACTGGATGCCCCCAATGAAGCAGCTCTGGTTTCCACAGCCTCCTAGGCCGGGGTGGTACACAGCCAGCGAACTTCTTCCCCCAACCCAGGGTGTTGCAAATTTGGTCAAAACACGCCTGGGGTGGACCCCTGGAAACTTGCCGAAAGTAGCCCGCCTTGTGGGGGCAGTATTTGGCAACTACCCTCCAAAAGCCCGTCCATTCCGGCCTCCCTTGGGAGGGGCCCCAGTTGTTGGCATCGATGAAGGCCGGAAGGGGGACCAACCTGGTGCCTGGCGGCCTGTGGCTCAGGTTTGAAATGCCAACATCCTTGGCATCTACCCCACAGGCATACAAATGCAACAAGGTGGCCAACGTGGCTAGAAGGTAGGAGTGCACACGGAGACCATTGGCAGCGTTTTCCTGAAGCCAGTGGCGGGCCTGGCAGCGATGCTCTTGCACGTGGTACAGGAAACGATGCAGGCCCGCACCTGGCACACCTTCGGGTCCTAGTCCAATCCACATGGAGCCGCTAGTGAGGATGGGAGCAAGGAGCCGAGGAAAGCGCCGTGCCATATCAATCTCCGGACCGTTCAGGGATTCGTCTTTAAGTTTTCACAATGATTCCCAATCTATTCCAAAATATGTTCATGAAGAATCTAGATCACATAAACTCTGTACGAGGACGCTCCCCTCTTTTTTCCACGGTCAGGGGTCAATCAAAAGCGAGGCGTTCGAAGAGTGAAGAGTTCTTTCGAAGGTTTTCGGTTGGAGCACCCAGCATGTATGCGTTGAGATGCGCACTGGCTGTTTAGGTGCATATTACCGATTTGCCCCAACACGCATAACCCCCCCTCTCCAAATCGGTAAGGAAAAACTCCGAGGGTGGGAGGGCGGGTGAAAAACTTTAGCATAGCTCAGCACTAGCATTGTCCATATCTGCGTACATCATGGACTGCCATGCAATGTGTGCCAGTGCGAAACGAGCCATGCTGAAAGAACGGCGCGGCAGATTAATGTCAGTCCCTCGGTGGGGCATGCCAGGGGTTTCCGGGGATTTACAAAAATTCCGGGAATTTTCAGGATTCCCCGGGTTCCCACATCAGTCTACAAATCACCGGTAAACACACTCTTGTGCTTGTGTCTTCAAACACATACAAGAGAAACGGAAGTCGAAGTTCAAAATACAGTTTGTAAAGATTTTGGAAATCATTGCTCAGCTCAACCGGCTGCTATGAAAACAAAAAGACAACTTCGTCGCTTCGCGAAAACGCCGTCTTTAAGTTTTCACAATGATTCCCAATCTATTCCAAAATATGTTCATGAAGAATCTAGATCACATAAACTCTGTACGAGGACGCTCCCCTCTTTTTTCCACGGTCAGGGGTCAATCAAAAGCGAGGCGTTCGAAGAGTGAAGAGTTCTTTCGAAGGTTTTCGGTTGGAGCACCCAGCATGTATGCGTTGAGATGCGCACTGGCTGTTTAGGTGCATATTACCGATTTGCCCCAACACGCATAACCCCCTTTAAAAGTGACCGTAACTATTTGAGGAGTTCCCAGGGTATCTGTACAGTAGCCATGCACTTCGCGCACAGACTCTCGATACTAAGCGCAGTCTCACGACCTTTGATCAGGGCTGCTGTCTCCGTAACCAAACCACGACTCGGAGGATCTGCAATGTTACTCTGAGAAGGCACACGCTCCAGCCAAGTGACTCCCTGATCTTCATTCTCGAGCTCGAAGAAGATCGAAGCCAGTAGCAGCATCGTTCGGGATCTGCTTCCCCCTTTAATCAGAACTTCTCTCGCTCCTTCGTTGTCCACGAAATAGATGGCCCTCCTTCCCGTGAGCAGGCGAGAGAAGGATTGTCGGGCTGCAACCACAGCGAACGCCTCGGCCTGCCCGATCACCTGTTCAGGGCTATCCAGCCGCCAGAACCTAACCAGCGAATCCGGAATCCTCCCTCCAGCGACCAACCTTGTGTCGGTGAAGCGATCAATTACCACCACGCCATAAGATGCGATCCCATGTTCATAGGCAGCGTCAGTAAAGATCACCACGGGACTCACGGGTCCCCTGCAGGCAAAGATTCTAGGCGTACAGGCGTCTATGAGATCCACCCCAAAACTGCAGAGCGAGCGCAAGTCAGAAACGGTCCGCATCCCAGGATCGCGAAGAAAACTTCCCAAAGCCCTTTGTAGCAACTTCAGACCTCTTCCCGAAGCGAATCCGACAGCGAAGTTGACTTGCCCTTGCAGCGATTGGATGGAGTGAATGTCCCATTTGCCACTCAAGCTCATCCTGAGAAGTGCGTCTTTCATCCTGTCCAACCTGCTAGGCTTGTTGTGCAAGGAGACCACGCCATCAGCGATGCCGCCAGCATTCAGCCTAATCCCCAGAAGGTCGAAGGTCTCTTCGAAGGGCAGCGACTTCTCAGGCTCAGTTGAGTACTTCCACCCAAGCTTCCGAAGCATATGCTCAAATGACTCTGAAGAAAGTTTTGCCGAAGTGTCTACCTCCAGAAGAGGAAAGTCGTCGTAGAAGCATCCAGAAACCAGACCGAGAAGATGCCAGCTCAGGTGCAAAATCGATCTCGACAGCCTGTTAAAAGCGAATACCGACGAAGTAGCCCCGAAGGGGAGGCTCTGCGCCACGAAGTAGCGGTGTTGTCCTGTCGAAGGTTCCGTGACCATGACAACGCCAAACTTCAGTGAATCACACGACAGTGGAACTTGTCGGTAAGCTTTTTCAAGGTCCAGCGTGCGTCCCAGCCATCTAGGTGGCCGAGACTTCCATTGTGGATGAATTTCGCCCCTGAGCACCTCACCACAGCTGAGCTCCACTTCCAAAGGCGATGAAGGATCAGAAACTCTAGCTATGTACGTGCTGATGGCTGTCATCCAGTTGACATCAAAGAGGGCAAGCTTCTCCAAGCAGTGGTAGGCCTCGTTGACGCCCCCCTCCTTGTAGTTGTCGATGGGTCTGGCCTTCGGCCTTTCCGGGGTCCCTTGCTCTATGAGGAAACGCCGCGAGCACACGAACTCGTCGACTCCCAGGTGCTCCCTGACCTCGTTCTCAGAGGCAAAGGGGCCTTTCAAGAAACCGTTGTCTCTGTCTTTGATCGTACAGTCCCACAGCTTCTGCCTAGCTGCGGCATCGTCCTTGTGCGGGTCACGCCCTTTGAGTCGCTCCCTTCTCCAGCTGGCAGATTCCAAAAGAAGGTTTCCGTCAGAAGTTGCCGGGACCTCTTTGACGTCGAACAGCGGCGACTTGTCGGGTTTGCCCACAAGATCCACCCCCTTCATCAGCTCGAAAACGCCCTTGTCGGCAAACAACGTTTCCTCCAAAAGATGCGCCCAAAGCAACAAATTCTTGTCCTTGACCACCTCGCGAACATGCTCGGGCAGCACGGAATGCAACCGCGCCTCTTCATAACGAAGTTCTTTTTCCAGCTGGTTCAGTTTCTGAAACATCTGAACCCTTTCCGAAGCGAAAGCCGTAGGTCCCTCCGTCAGTCTCCGAAAGATGTTCCTCTTCACTGCATCAGGAACACAGTGCTGGACGTCGAAGGGGTGGTCAAGCTCCAGTGCACATTGAACGAATTCCTGAGGCGTTCTATACACCCCAAACCTCCCGCTAGAACCCTCTAAATCGGAGGTGAACTCTTTAAAGGGCCTATCCAAAGGAGGGGTTGCGCTAAACTCGAGGAACTCCGGGAGGAGTTTGCGGGTGCCCTTCTGCTGTGGCCACAAGGGTCGAGGGCCTGCTGGGGGGTCAAGTCGGCCTGGCAGGCCCGCTGCAGCGGAAAGGAGGGACGCCATCTCGTAGCACAGTCCCGCGGGATACTCGGCTTCCTGGGCAGTGGAGAAACTCCAGGACCCGTTGCAACGGTAGACAAGGTAGGGCAGATGTTCATGCATGCCGTCGCAGTCTGCTTCCAGGCTTTGAAGTAAAGCATGACTACAACGAAAGCGGGTGCGCTTGGGTCGCCTGCCGCCCTTCATGCAGTTGCTGAAACACACGTCTTGCATGGACGACCAGCGCTTGAGCAGGAGGGGGCACTTGGAGTTGCGAACGAAGTAGGCGAGGACCGCCCAAATCCAGGAGTTCTCCGGATTCTCTATGCTCAGATGGCAGGAGCTGGGCAGTTGCTGCAACAAGAAGACCACGAAGCGACAGAGTTCATTGGACTTGTCGACGCGGATCTGATCCTTCTCTGAAAGCCCAGGCAGTCCGAGAACGTGCTCGGCGTCTCTGAGGGGGCGAGGCTCAGGAGCCCCTTGAAGTCGAGCTTTCTTGCTGATAGGTCGCTCACGAGCGCGACTGCCCGTGCCGCACGGGAGAGCAACGTGGACCGCGAAAGGAGCTTCCTCAAGAAGCCGGGCCAGGAGCTGCTGCTGACAGGCCGGTTCGGTGAGGTCCAAGACAAGCACGGGATGCTCGGGCTTGTGTGGGTTCCAGGAGGCATCAACGGGCAAGACTCGAAAGCCTGCGGCCTGACAAAACCTGGAGAGGCGGGCGCAACCTGCAAAAAGCTCAACAAAGAGGGGTCCTGAAGGATCAGGGTTGGTCTGGGAGGTAGGCGAGGCAAGGGGTAAGGTCTTAGGGACACTCTGGGTGGCAGGCGGAAGGGGGAAATCAAGGGCTTCCAAGGGAATGTCGGCGGTCTCTTTGGCAGTGTAGCACACAAGCACAGCGCGGTCACCTTTCCACGGAAGGGTGGCGTGTCGCCTGTTGGGAGCCGGCAAAAAACATAGCCCTTGCGACACTTCAAGCACTCGGCCCCACAAGGTTTGATCCTGATGAACAAAGGGGGTGCTGCCGGCGGGGCCCTCACACCAGACGCCTCCTTCAGAGAAGGCCGTCAAGGGGTACAAAAGGTTTTGGCTTGCAGGGTCATTCGCAGTGTCCTGGTGAAGGTCGGTTTTGAGGTTTGTGAAGACTGCAATCGTGGTGCACGTGAAGTCAGGGCAAAGTCCTCTGACGAAGCGGGAGAAAACTCGAGTGGACAAGGGGTGCTGTTTGCTCGTGTCGCGAACAAGCAAGCCCGGGAGCTTGGAGCAAGCGAAAGCACCCAAACTAACAGAACGGATACCGGAAATGTCAACTCCCCGGGCGGGGACTTCCGACGGCAAAGCAAGGCTCAAACGCAAAAGGTCATCTGGAGATATGCAAGATCGGCTGAGGAGCGAACTGGCGAGCTGTTCAGCAGCGTAGCGGTTGCCACCGGTCTCATCATCCCGAAAGACGGGATTCACTACGCCGGCGGCCGCAGCGGCCGATCACTGAAACTCCGGACACTCGTAAGCCGGATGAGGTCCCAGGCACTTCCAGCACACATGGCGCCCTCGTCGGCACCTCTTTCCCGCCTTGGCGAAGGTGCAACCCCGTAAGTTGAAGGAGAAACACAAGGGCTTCCCCTCGGCGTCCTGAGAGTGGCAGCCGGAGGGCACGGTCCAGGTCTTTTTCTTGTCCCCTTCGCCAGGAGTCTTGGGCGCCTGCGGATTGGTCGGAGGCTTGAGAGCAAGATCACGGTCCTTGCGCACAGGCTTGTTAGGCGGCTTGTTGGGTTGTTTGGGCTTAAGGGGAAGATCTGGATCCGGGGCAGTCTGCTTAAGCAACGGGATGAGGTAGCACTGCACCTGCGTGTGATCCTTCCACTTGGCGAGCGAAGCCTCAAAAGGGTAGGAGCCATCGGGTCGAATGGACAAAGCTCCTCTGGTGTCCTCAGCGATGCGGGTCCACAGCATTTTGTCGGCCTCACGGAGCTGTTGGAGGGAGACACGTTGCATCCCTGGTGGCTGAGAGCGCATGTGCGTCTGCAAGAGCTGATCATGCCAGCGCTCCAAATGCTCATAGCGGCAAATCCGTCCCAACTCGAAGGCAAGGCTGCGGCGTTGCAGCGCCAACTTGATGGCGTATTCCCCTAACGTGCTGCAGCTGGGGTCACTGGAACGGCGGAGCAACTTCAAGTTCCCAGCAGAATCGAACCCCACAGAATGGTCGACCTTCTCAGTAGTGATCTCAAGAGCCCGACTGGTCAGGCGCTCCCATGGCAGCCAGAGCAGGGATTGATCGGCGACCATTTGTGCAACCAAGTCTTGGAGCTTGCGCGAGGGCTCAACGTCAGCGCTCCAATGGATGCCCACCAGGCGTTTCTGCAACTCACTGATGCGTTGGGTGCGCTCAGCGAGAGGCATGCGAACTGGCTCGGAGGTGTCAGTCCGCTCGACTTTCCCACGCATCTCAGCAAGGGCTTGTGTGGTGCTCTCAAACCAAAGTCTTCGAGCAATGCATAGCACTTGGTCGCTGGGCGCCTGCCCCAAGGCACGCTTCAGGGTAGCAACCAAAGGGCCTTCATCGCTGTTCCCGGCCGACAAAGGGCCGATGAACGCTAAGGAACCGAAGGTGTCCACATGCACGGCCGCCAGCTTAGCTAAAGCCTCCTCTGGAAAATTGAGCTCCAAGGCTCGTGCCTTGAAGGCTGCACGACTATCAAGTGAGGACATGTTGCCTCGGGACAAAAGCTGCGCGGAACACAAGGCAGAGCTGCATGTGGCATGAAAGTTGCATAATGTCACTGAAGCTCAGAATTTGCAGAACGCTACCCTGAAGCTCAAAGTTGCAGAAAGCTACAGAGCTCGAGAATGTTGACCAAATACTGCACCCACGCCGGCCAAGGACGGACCTGCATCGCCAGGCGGCTTGGGGTCAGTCCCGAATACCGCCTCGTAGACGACGAGCAGACCGGATACTGTCGTAGTACAGCTTAGCGCGGCTAGGGGAGTACCCCGGTTACCGCGGGCAGCAAAGACTTGATTTGCATGATGTCTAAGGACATGTAAATAGCAGTCCAGGAACTACAAGCGGGGTGCAGCTTGGCTAAGCGCCTCAACGCGGGCTTGGATGAAATCCGAGTACCCGACAGGCGAGCAAAAGGAAGTGAAAGGGCGCAAACTGTTTTAGCTCTCCGCGGGACGGTATCAGCTGCTCTTGTATGTTTGGCTACACCGCTTGCATACGAGCAGGTCAGAGGCAGGAACATTCTGATCCAACTCGCCAAAATTGCGGGTTATGGGTCGGCCACACAAGAACTTGGCCCCTTCGGAAGCCTGTATATGCACCGTCCTGCTGTAAATATGCATCTTGCTGAAAACACTCGAAACCTGCGCCGCCGTGAGAGCAGCATCAAGAGGCACCCCCACAGCTCTGGCCTCGAGATCGTCGACGTCCAGGTCAGAGCCCTCAGCTTCGGAATCCGACACAAAAGGGTCGTGTTCCACCACCTTCTCCTGAAGCTGAGGTCCTTCAGATGCTTGGATCATGACTGCCAATCGCATGACTCGACTGTCATCGGGCTTGAACTGGCCAGCTCGAATCTTCCGCAGAATGTCAGAAAAGATTTTCATGAGACGACAAAGCTCGTCCCGACTGTAGGTGAGTGGCGAGCGGGAAGCGGGATCGAGATGATGTCCGGCAATTCGCCGGTCTTCTAAAGATATGCCACCGAATTTCGCAAGCCAGCTAAGCATGGTAGCCTTTGAGCTGTGGGAAGACACGCGACTAGCAGGGGGCAAATCAATCTGGCTGGCTACCAGGAATTCCCGAAGGTACAAGCTTAGTTCACCAGTCGACATGCGACGTGTGAGCCAGCATTGGGCCGCCTCGCTGAAGGCGGGCAGGGATGGCTTCAGCGAGAGACCGGCATCCTGCCGAGCTTGCATCCAGGCCGGCCCCCAGGCGCTTGTGTACAAGAAACACCCCAAACTGAGGAGCGGCAGCAGAAGGTTCTTTCGGTCGCCTTGGGCAGTCTTGTAAGACACAGAAGCGGCTTCCAGGAGATACACATCGTCGGCACTGCTGCATTCTAGCGAGTCCAGGTACATGGTGTCGGAAAAACGAGCACAGCTGCCAACACAAAACAAAATATGCCCGGCTATGACGCACCAATGAGGATACGGGGACTTCACCACAATGCGCTCTAGTGCACGAATCATGTCAACCGTCAAGGGAGCAGCCTGCACGAGGGGCTTCTTCGTCGCTGCAAGGGCGGCAGCTGCACCTCGAACACGAATGGACACGGGAGAACCTGCGGTAGGCGCAAAACCAAGCAGGGCAGACATGAAGTTCCAGCTCTCAAGGAAAGATTTCCCGGAGGTCGGGGCTCCGTTTGCTTGCAAATGCTTCATATAAGAGTAAAGAGTGGCTTCATCGGCTCGCAACGGGGAACCCAGACCGGAAGCTAAGCAAAACTCCGCAAAACGCCAGTACGAGGCTGTCCGCTTGGCCAGCGTGGCAGAACTCTTGTTCGCGAATGCATCAGTAAACGATTTCTGCAGCTCACTGTCGTCGGACAACAGGGCGGCATCGGCTACTAGATTACGCCCAAAGGATGAGGCAGCAGGCTCCAAAAGTGTCAAAACTTTGATCTTGCGCAAGGCTTCAAAGCGCACTGCATCATCCGACTTGAACAAGGCGGCACACTGAGCTCGCTGCCGTGCAAATTTCTGGGTAGCGTTTGGCAAAATCTCCTGAGAGGCCTGCTGGACTCCACTTCGAACCGCGCTGCTATCAGGCTCCCATGGGGGGTCGGAAAAGTAAACCAGGGGTTCAACAGCAGGCGGGACTCCGAAGACAAAACCGAAAACTCCACGATCCCAGGGCATCACGATGCGCTTGGCACGAAAGTCCAAAAATCGGCAGTTGGAGATGACGTCTTCCATGCGACGCTTCTGGCCCCCGGCTGGAGGTGCTGGCTGCATCTCTGAAGCTACGGGTCCTCCACTGGCACAGCAGAGGGCGAGGGTGCCCCGTAATGCAGCCACAAGTAGCGGACCTTTCCGGCGAGATCTCGGAGGAGGGACACAAAAAACTTTAGCATAGCTCAGCACTAGCATTGTCCATATCTGCGTACATCATGGACTGCCATGCAATGTGTGCCAGTGCGAAACGAGCCATGCTGAAAGAACGGCGCGGCAGATTAATGTCAGTCCCTCGGTGGGGCATGCCAGGGGTTTCCGGGGATTTACAAAAATTCCGGGAATTTTCAGGATTCCCCGGGTTCCCACATCAGTCTACAAATCACCGGTAAACACACTCTTGTGCTTGTGTCTTCAAACACATACAAGAGAAACGGAAGTCGAAGTTCAAAATACAGTTTGTAAAGATTTTGGAAATCATTGCTCAGCTCAACCGGCTGCTATGAAAACAAAAAGACAACTTCGTCGCTTCGCGAAAACGCCATCGTCCGTGAGCTTCAAGACCAACGCCTGAGACAACTGGTAGCCTACACGGCTTTGACCCCAGCCCAAGGCGCGGGAGAACTCGGGCTTCCACAACAACCTGCCGGATCGGGTCCCACGTGAGTGTGAGCTCCGGAGGGAGGAAATGCCGAGGCGAGGCGGGCCGCTTGATGTAGCTTTCTGCTTCACCAGCCGCGTGCACACCCGGGGTAAAGTCCTGAGACTCCCTACGCATGCGTTGCCGCCGGCCCCAGGGGGATTCCTCAGCCTCATGGGCTGGGTCAACAGGAGGCCGTGCCCTTGCCACCGAGGGGGATCTGGGCCGTGCATGCTGGTTGGGAAGGTCACGGCTTGGACCTAGCCTCCTCTGACCGCCTCCCAGGTGGAGGGGAACGTGTTGAATCGCGCGGAACCGAACGCAGATCCACACCGGACCCTGCTGCCTGAGGCCTCCTCCTTCGCGGAGGGGTGGGCGGTGTAGGGCTTCTGTCCACTGAACGCAAGACCAGGCGAGGGGAAGGAGACTGTCGACGGTCACGCCGAGGAGCCGGCGGAGGGGGAGGCGGCCATGCCTTCGCCGCCGGTTGAGCCGAAGAGCTGGAACCGCCAGGAGCCGCCTCCTCAGGGAGGGGTGCCTCTTCTGGCTGATCGTCTCCCACAGGAAGGCCCTGATCTATACGCTGTTGCCTTCGGATGTGGGGTGGGAGTCGTCGCTTGGAATGCTGGAGGGTTGCCGTAGAACGCCACGACTTCCCCTCTGCCATTCGTTGGCGCTGCTCACGCCAAAACGGGCCACGACCCCTGCCCTTTGAGCCCCCCATCACTGCTTCTTGAAGCGGAGGGTCTGCTGACCCGAGGGAAGCTCTTTCTTCTTTTTGGCACGGCTTGCCGGCTTGGGGGCAGGCTCCTTGACAGGGCCGGCGTCACGTGCACTGGTGCCAGGAAGGGAAGCCGCTTCCTTTGTCTTGCCAGGTCCCAGCACTGGCACGTGCAAAGCTGCAGCCTTCGGAAGGGAAGCCACTTCCTTTAGAGCTGGAACCTGGAGAGTCCGGCCGCCCAGGAGGCGTGGAAACAGTGGCCTGGGCACGAAAGGACAGGGTTTGGTTATTGTGGAGTTTAGGTGAATTTTTCTTCAGCAAGCGCGAAAGCGTTACCCAGTGGGCGTCCATCATGCAAATGAATTCACCCGGAGCCCCTAAGGGGCGAGACATAGTCTCTCGGGCTGGTCGCTCAGCTCAAGGCTGGGAGTGTGGTGCACCCACTACTACCTACAGGCGCCTATGACACAGTTAAGAGGCTCTGACCGCTAGTAGAACAGGTCAGATGGAGGACTGTGGCTTTCACTCGTCCGAGTCGCCAGCTGTACAAAGCACTTCGCTTTTCCTACTCCTCTCATCGTACTGACCATAGCCCAAGCAAAAGACCTGCTCCCAGCAGCTAGTCTGTGTCCATCTCATCAGAGGAAGGAATTCTCGAAACCGCAGCCCCGAGGCTGGGAATCCATGGCATAACAGCACCCGCACAGGAGCACAAGCGACTGTCATGCACTGATGCCTCAGCCTTTAGGCCTGGGTTGACACAGCCAACGAACTTCCTAGCCTCACGCCCAAACAGCCCAAGGGGGTCCTCTACCTCACCTTACACAAAGCAGCAGCCCCTCAATTTGGTACCTTTAGCGCGGGGCCCACGCACTCCCCTCAACCAGGCGCAGGGAGCGACGCTTTCCCTTCAACTAACTACGTGCAGGCGCAGGGAACAACGCCCTGCTAAACTTTCTGCAAGAAAAGATTTCGAAACCCCGAAGACTGCTCCCAGGGACCTGCTGACTGGTCACTGGGAAAGGGCCTAAACGACCAAATGGACCCACGCAGTAAAGGGACCTTCCCAGGCTGCCGCAAGCAAGGGAAGGGAACCCACTGCCCCTGTAAAACCCCAGACTGTTTCAAGGGAAGGGCCAAATCAGGACTCTGGCCCCACGGAACGCCGACCCGTATGATCTTTGGTGCCAGCGGGCCAACTTTTTCTCAAGGTGCGAAAAGGGAATTTGGGGCAGAAAACCTCGGCAAAAGCCTATGCCAGCAACAGCATGTTGCATTTTTGGCCTCTGCGCTACACCCTAAACCCCAAAAGAGAAAACACCGGAACAAAAAGGACAGAATCCGGACAACATGCCAAAAGGCTCATCACCCTTGTAGTCTCGCACAGCGAAGAAGAAGGAGTGACAATTGGCCTGCACCTCGTGAGCCTTCAATTATATGCCCAGTGAGGAGACGAGATACAGGTCCTGAGCCTGCCTGGAAAGCCCCATGGTGCGCTGATCCCATACCTGGTGGTAGGGCGAAGGCAGGCAGTCCAGGCAAGGAGCAGTCACAAGGTCTGAGGAAAGGACTACTCTCTGCCGCCGGCGCATAGGCCTGCAGGGAAGCCCCAGACAACCCTGCAGAGGGCCAAAAACTTTTGCCTCATCTCAACACGAGGCCATTACCAAACGCATCCTAACCGAAAGGCTTAACATCCTCCGCACATGGGCAACTGGCCGAGAACGAAACGCGCTCTAATTAGGCGAAAATCCAAAGGCGAGCAAGGAACCACAAGCTCCCTCTGCGCCAGACACTCTGCTGGCACTTGCTTGGGGGCATCTGCATGGTTAGGGGAAAAAAGCCAGCCTCAACACAATTTGCGAGGCCCGGGTTTAGGATGCACCGCAACCCCCATGGTCCCTGCAGAGACTAATGGAAGGGACCAGGGCCAACAAGCCTCACAAGGAACCCCAAATCACTGAAGCGAAGACCATGAGAGCCCAGGCTGGCCGACCTCACGACACCACACGAGGGTAGGCCAGCCTGTGAGGAGTGCTTGCTGCCAGCTAGGCCCTGAGAAGGCCACTTCTGATGTGCAAACCACAGCCTCAAGGGCGGGGTAGTTACACCACAGCCTAGAGGCGGGGACAGATGGGGTCTGGATAGAAGTGGCACAACAGAGTACAGGACAAACCTTCCTGCAAAGGTGCTTTGAAGCGGCAACTGTTGTATGACCAATCTGATCGGCGCGGTTAGTCACAACTCAGCCCGTTCGCCTTCAGGAGAGCTGCTTCCGCACGATAGACCAGCCAAAACTAGGTGAAAGTTGCACAGCAATTCAAGCAAATCGTCAAGACAAGTAAAATCAAGAAAACAGGGCACCACTATGGCAAACTAAGGCTGGCGGCCACGACAGCACTGAAGGCCTGAGCACTACGCCTCCTAGCTGGAGGGGAACTGATGCCCACCTCCCACCTGGAGGGGATGTGGTGCCCACCTCCCAGCTGGAGGGGTTTGCCCAGTAGCTCAAGGAAGGGTGCAATGCAGAACCACAGCCCCACGGCCGGGTAAAAGCTCTGACACGATATGGCTCGGGCGAATAGGCCAAAAACAAGGGGGTCCAGTACCTTAACTCAGTTGAGGCCCGAAACCCAGGTTCACAGCTACTCGCTCAGCTACTGTGTGCACCCCACCGGGGTTGAGCCGAAACCTTGAGCCAGGTGAATTTTTCTTCAGCAAGCGCAAAGCGTTACCCAGTGGGCGTCCTTCATGCAAACGAATTCGCCCGGAGCCCCTTTGGGGCGAGACATTGTCTCTCGGGCAGTCGGTCACCCTGCTACGGCAAAAACCACAGCTCAAAGCCGGGAAGTGGTGCACCCACAGGCCATCTACAGGGAACTATGTTGCAGCAGACTCAGCAGGAAGGAGTTGCAACCTCAGCCCAAAGGCTGGGAAACTGGATGCCCCCAGTGAGCAGCTCTGGTTTTCTCAGCCTCCTAGGCCGGGGTGGTACACAGCCAGCGAACTTCTTCCCCCAAGGGTCCCAGGGTGTTGCAAATCTGGTCAAAACACGCCTGGGGTGGACCCCTGGAAACTTGCCGAAAGTAGCCCGCATCATGGGGGCAGTATTTGGCAACTACCCTCCAAAAGCCCGTCCATTCCGGCCTCCCCTGGGAGGGGCCCCAGTTGTTGGCATCGATGAAGGCCGGAAGGGGAACCATCCTCGTGCCTTGCGGCCTGTGGCTCAGGTTTGAAATGCCAACATCCTTTGCATCTACCCCAGGCATACAAATGCAACAAGGTGGCCAACGTGGCTAGAAGGTAGGAGTGCACACGGAGACCATTGGCAGCGTTTTCCTGAAGCCAGCGGAGGGCCTGGCAGCGGTGTTCCTGCAAGTGGTACAGGAACCGATGCAGGCCCGCACCTGGCACACCTTCGGGTCCTAGTCCAATCCACATGGAGCCACTGGTGAGGATGGGAGCCAGGAGCCGGGGAAAGCGCCGCGCCACATCGATCTCCGGACCGTTCAGGGATTCATCATCCGTGAGCTTCAAGACCAACGCCTGAGACGACAACGGGTAGCCGACACGGCTTTGTCCCCAGCCCAGGCGCGGGAGAACTCGGGCTTCCACCACAACCTGCCGAATCGGGTCCCACGTAAGTGTGAGCTCCGGAGGGAGGAAGTGCCGAGGCGAGGTGGGCCGCTTGATGTAGCTTGCTGCTTCACCAGCCGCGTGCACACCCGGGGTAAAGCCTGAGCCTCCCTACGCATGCGTTGCCGCCGGCCCCAGGGGGACTCCTCAGCCTCATGGGCTGGGACAGGGGGCCGGGCCCGTGCCTCCGAGGGGGATCTGGGCCACGCATGCTGGTTGGGAAGGTGACGGCTGGACCTAGCCTCCTCTGACCGCCTCCCAGGTGGAGGGGAACGTGTTGAATCGCACGGAACCGAACGCAGATCCACACCGGACCCGGCTGCCTGAGGCCGCCTCCTTCGCGGAGGGGTGGGCGGTGTAAGGCTTCTGTCAACGGAGCGCGCCACAGAAAACGCCAAAAATGGGCACGACCCTTGCCCCTTGAGCCCCCCATCAGTGCTTCTTGAAGTGGAGGGTCTGCTGACCCGAGGGAAGCTCTTTCTTCTTCTTTGCACGGCTGGCCGGCTTTGGGGCAGGCTCCTTGGCAGGGCCGGCGTCGCGTGCACTGGCGCCAGGAAAGGAAACCGCTTCCTTTGTCTTGCCTGGTCCCACCACAGGCACGTGCAAAGCTGCAGCCTTAGGAAGGGAGCTGAAGAGGAACCTGGAGAGTCCGGCCGCCCAGGAGGCGTGGGAACCGAGGCCTGGGCATGAAAGGACAGGGTTTGGTTATTGTGGAGTTTTTTACAGGGCTTCTGGAGACCTAAACAAGGCTGAGAATGGCCTGGAAGGAGGGTAAGATGGCACCCGGAGCACAGCCATCTACGTCCTTCATTTTTGAGCCGGTGCGTCGGGTGAAGGGTAGGCCAGAACTGGGGACCGTTATGGGGCATGTCAATGCACGGCTGCGCAAGCAAACGTTCTAGTCTATCCATCTCATGAACCTGCTGGAGGTAAAGCTTACACTTTGCACAAGTGATTGCAAGATTATTAGTCTTCAACCCCCCTACTTGCCAGACATGACCACCTACTGCTTCCGGGACATCTACTTTTGCCAGCAAAAGCTGTCGCTTGTTAGGCCCTTTGGGTGGTTGGGGTTCCTCTCTTTGGCTTCGGGGAACAAAATCATCTTTTGAGGCATATTTCAAAACAACCACAGCCCGTGACGCCAGGTAATCGCAGATCTTGGTTACTAGCCTGTCCAGGTCCTGGACCTTCCGCCCCGCTGCAGGCGATATGATGGCAGCTCGTTTGCGTGCCAACTCGTCCGCGCATTGGTTGGCCTGGTGTCTCCAAAGCTGGGAAAAGCCAAACTTCATTTCGAATTCACGGCTGGTTAGGTGGGATTTTACCCAAGTGGGCCTTATCCTACCACGGTCCTCCCAGACCGGGCCCCAAAAAACCGGGGTCGTTTTTTGAAAGGATTTTTTGGAAAGGGTCCTTAGGGCTGGCTTACAGTCCCCCGTGAGGTCGACCTGACCAAGGGTGTGTTTGATCGTCTGCACAATGGCAAAAGATTCACCGTGCGCGACGCTTGTTCCGGGGGGGGTGAGGCCAGACATGGATCCCAACTCCTGAAACTGACCGTTTTGAACCCGCCCCCACGACTACCGACCAGCTCACCCTTCGCAATCTCGGATCCTTGGTGAACATGCCCCCTGACGCGTCTGTAGCGACAACCAACCCGTCTGCTACTACCTTGGAAGACGTCAGAAACAGGCCCGTCTTGACCACTTCTAGGTCCCCCAAGGGAGCGACTGGGAGGTATTTAAGGGGAAGCATACCCCGAAGCCACAGGCAGTCCTCTGGGAACCGGCGCTTCTCCGCCAGAACGTTCCCCGGTCCGCATGCCACCAGGGAAGGAAGGGCACTTCATACATGAGGTGGCGCAAGGTGGTTCCGGAATCACCACAAAACTTACAGACATCCTTGCCACCGTTGCCATTATGGAGAATGGACCCTTGGAAGACCGCCCGGTAAGCGTACCGGGTAGTTTTGGTGCGCACTGACTTGAGCAGGCGACGCGGGACCGTCCAGTCGACCCCTCCACCAGCACCCGCTGCCGAAGAGGCCGATCCCATGCGACGAGACCTCTGTCTGGGTCTTGATGATGCCCGTGAGGAAGGACGAGGTTTGACAGACAATCGAAACCTCAGAAGGCTTAATCTCAAGAACACGTTCCTCGAAAACCCAGCGTGAAGGATCGTGGCCGTCGACCTGGAGGTCGCGGAGGTACTGGCACATGGCCGAGATGGGTCCGGTGACCACGGACCAGCCATGCTTCGCGGCCTCAGGATCCTGGACCTCGTGGGCTGTCATATCTAGGATGGTATCCGTTGAACCGTTTCGGCTCCTGCCTGCGTGTCGGGCCACCGCTGCGCGCATGGTTTTCATATGTTTAGGGGCGACCCCCTGTGCTTCATGGCCATAAAGACCCGAGGTGACCACACTAGAACGATGCCATGATGCAACCGTAGCCGGACACGGCGTGACGGGATGCGAAGCTTACCCAGCTTCAGGTTACGGAGGCCACCTACCCGAAAGCGTTTTTGGGCTGTAGTTGTCCTACGCCGGCGTCCACTGCCACTGTCAAGGCCTAAATCCTTGACCACGTCGACTATGTCGGGGTCTCCTGGCCGCAGCAGCTTTCGCAGCGCCGCGGCCGATCGGGGTGTTCCGGCCACAAGTTTCGTTTTCTCTTGGCTGAGGACGAGACCTTCAGCCTGGAGACTGGACTTGAGCACTCGAAAGGCTTCATAAGCCGCTCCCGCGGCTATATCCGGCGAGGCATGGAGGGAATCTGCAGAAACATCGCCCAACCATACATCGCAATGATCCAAGCCTGTGACTCGTTTAAGTCTATGTAAGGGTTCAGACATGGTAAGCTTGGCCAAGGTGGGAGCGTACGGGCATCCCTGGATCATGCCCCTTCCTGGGAAGATGGTTGGACTAGGCTGGGATTCCCCCACCACCGTGCGACCTCCTTGGTAGAGGCGAAGGGAGAGGCACAGGGCCAAGGCTGGGAAGGACAACCGCAAGCCTTGTTCACAAAGCCTCTGCCAGGAAACGCTGTCGTAAAACCCATTAATGTCTACGAACAACGAGACAGTGTGCAGGCCCTTGACTCTGGCAGACTCTTTAGAGCATTTCCTGGCCAGGGCAACGTCCAACGAGGTGCGGCCTGGAATCGCCGAATCAAAAGGGTGATCAGGAATGTAAGAGTCCAGCCACTGGCCGACCAAGAAACGCCGAGTCTTACACCAAAGCCGCCATAGGACTGATGTGAGACCGATAGGTCTTTCCTTCAAGGCACTCTTGGCCAGAAGAACAATCTGGACCTGGGAAACTTGGAGGGGAATGACAAGGTCCTCCTCCATTTTGTTGAAGACTTCGGCTAGGATTGCATACGCGTCCCGAGGCAGATCTCGGAGATCGTTGAAATCCCAGCTGTCCGGGCCTCCTTTTTTGGGATTTTTTGCGGCACATACCTTGGCGACGGAGGCAGCAGAATGTTTGGGCAGGGAACGGACCTGCTCCCGGGCCAAGTCACATAAGGCATCCCATACTTCCCCCTGGAGCGGGGCTGGCGACACCAGGTTACCCTGCCAGACCTCACACCAAAATTCTAGCCGTTAAAAGGGCCGCGCCAAGGGGGTGAACTCCCGATACGGCCGTTCCAAGGTTTGCTCATCAGCTCGAAGGGAGCGGTAGAGAGGGCGGAGGTGATCATTTTGCGCCTCTTCCAGCCACTTGGAGTAGGACTCGGAATTCTGGGAGGTCTGGGAGGCCAGAGCTTCCTTATATTTGGCCTCGACCTGGGGCACCAACTCCCGGGTGAGGCTGCTGCGATCATCAGCGTGAACCCAGTCCTTTAGGACGGGAAGAAGGGGGTCGTCCGGAGGGATGGAGGCGAAGGCCTCTGGGGATTTAGGGACCATCCCAGTCTGAAGCCAGGTGCGCCATCTATCCCAGATGGCCATAGGCCCTCCCGTCCAGGCACCTCCCCCCACGGGGTGTGAGGCCAACGGCCGGCGGGGAAGGTCGACCCACCAGCCTTTACCTGTAGTGGCCTGTGCATCAGACTGAACCAACTTGCGTGGAAGGCGGAGGGAGCCGGGGACACCACCGACCTGATGGTGGGGACTCTCAGCTGAAGAGAGTGCACTGGCACGTCCAAAGTTAGAAGTCCGTGAGGCTTGAAAGGAGTGTCAAACGACAGCCGGACCGTCGACAGGGACTGAAGACTGGGGTGGACGACAAAGAAGTCAATCTCGGACTCCCCTCCTGCCGTAGGAGACCCACTGCCCACCACTCGGCCCTGCCACCTTTCCTCGTACCTGGAGTTAAGAAAGTCCTTGATCGGAACGTTAAAGTCCCCCCCAACCACCCACATGCCTTGAAGGAGGGACAAGTGTTGGGTAAGGTTGGACAGGATGAGATCATTGACTGGGCTATCCAAGCCAGTCCCGCTCTCCAGGTACAAGGAGATCCAATTGAAATCTACCCCTTTGGAGCGCAACGCCACAATAACATAGCCACATCCTTGCGAGGCGTGGAAAGTCACTAGGATCCTGGGTCCCAAGTGATTTTTTACTGCAATCCCTACACCTCCTAAGGGGTTCCCTTTGGCACTTTTCGGGCTGGCAATACCAAAGAGCACAAACCCTAGATTCATCAGGTGTCGGGTCTCACTCTTCAGGTCCTCTTTGTTAAGGTGAAGTTCCTGCAGCATAAGAATGTCCGGGGACAAGGTGTGGGCCCATTTTCGGTGACTCGACCGCCATCGTGTGACATTGGCCGAACAGACCTTGAGATTCCTAGGTTCAGCTTCGCAAGAGTTTGCCGAAAGATCCTCCGAACCTCGAAGGACAAAAACCCAATCACTTGGGCTTGGGCTGGGGGAAGCAAGGGCTTGAAACATTTTGTGGGCCACCAAATACTCCAAAGTCAAGGGGTCGGTGGGTTCGTCACCTTCGAAAAGGCCAACCATACTAGACTCCACAAATTGAAAGCCCTGCTGAAAACCCCAAGACACCAACCCCGCTAACTGGCCCCACTTGTCCGTCTTTTCATGCGGCGCCGTGGTGCTCCAGGCTGCGATAGCTGAATCCAGAGGTTCCCTAGCCTTAAGAGGCCGGGCCGTCCTGTTTCGACGTCGTCGAGTTCGTCTGCTGCGACAAGACGACTGGGTACCTGTGGGTCGATATCCACCTCCTAAGACGAGGGGCGTGAAAGTACGTGGGGTTTCATACAACTGCATGTCGCACAAAGCCTCCAGGGGAAAATGCCTCGGCCCCGTCACCAAGGGATGGTGGACCACCTCATATTGGCATAGCTCTGCTAAAGAAATTGGCACTGGTGAGGGATCTTTGGCTGGTACACATTCCGCTCCAAGCGAAACCTGCCCCAACCCTAAATCCCACTCCTTCTGGAGGGGCTGACCCTGGCACATGCCACACAGAACCGCATGTCTAGATGACCGGGTGTAACTTGAAAGCTCAACCAGGCAACTCTGACACGCAGGCACCATGGCACATTCATGGGAGGCCCATCCTCGGCACAGCCGACACAAAACTGCAAGCGCGAGACCATCCCCAACCTGGAAAAGGGTGTGACACGGGTCCTCCCCGGCCTGACACCTGCAGACCTCACAACAGCTGAGGCTGAAGACATCTGCTTGGGAAGGGGAATGGCAAAACGTCTCGGGCAAGGTGACAAAATTTTGACCAAGGGGAAAAACACGAGAGGGACGATTTGGACAAGTGCGGGGAAAACAGGTTATCCCTGGAATCCAAAACCCCCAACGCCCTACACTCCCCGAACCCTGCCCCCTAACCCGTCTGCGATGCCTGACCCGGGGCTTGACCCCCCACTGGTCCCCCTGGCGGGGTCCGGCTGCGGCCTCTTGCTGCTAGGTCAGGCAGAACCGAGGCCTGCGACGGTGGTAGACCCGGGGGAAGGCCTGGATCGACCTGCATGCGTCTGCGCTTGGCTTCATCGGACTTAAGAGCTTCCAGCTTCCTCTTCTGCTCTTCGGTAAGAGCATGCCCCAAGCCTGCAGGACAGATTCCACCCCATTGTTGACCTCTTCCGCGCAATGCTTGAGCACCTTGTCTTCATATTCCTTGGTGGTCTTAGCGACTTCCACCTTTGCCTCTTCGATGGCATTCTGGATGTCCTGCATCTTGTGAAGCATCGCTCGCAAGTTGTCCTTGGCTGTGTCGATCTCCTCCTGCAGTCTCAGTTTCCTTTGACCCAGATCACGGAGCTTGCCAACCGAACTGCGAAGAACATCCCCAGCCTCTTTGCCCTCCTGACGAGGGTCCGGGGTTGGGGTGGCCGGCAAGGCATCCACGATGACCTTGGGAAGGTCTCCGACATGCTGCTGCAGGAGAGCAACAAGGTCCACATCCTCTGTGCGAGCAGGCTGGGCTTCAAACCCTGCTTCCTTCAGCTGCACACAGGCCTCTTCCGGAAGGGTATCCCATACCTTTCGCAAGCAGTCGTGAACCTTGTTGGGCTTAGGCTTGCGAGGTCGGGGCTTCGGCTCCGGCTTGGACCAGGTCGTTGGCCACTTAGTTCCACACCACTGACACTTGGGGAACTTGGGCACCTTTGCCGCGAAGATCCAACTGGCCGGGCCACACTTCTTGCAAACGTGATAACGTCCACCAGCCATGGTGGCTGTGAAGAGGCCCCAAGCCCTAAAGGCTGGGCTCAGATGTTGGACTTGTTGAGTTCGGCACACCACCTCTGCCGGCGAGCCTCCGACAAAAGTTTCCCGGCGTCGGCAATCCAATCGTTCCGGGTCTTGGACCAGCGAGCCAAAGCACGGAGTTGGTTTGTTACCCTCTGCCCCGGCGTGAGGTCACGGGCACTGGGCTGTTCCTCAAACTCGGCTTGCAGATAGGACCTGATCGAGTCCTCCAAGGGCACCCTCTCGGCTACCCCAAAGCGCTGCACCTCAGGGGTGCGGGATCGCTCTCTTCCCGCCGTGGGTTTGGAGGACCGCAGCCCTAAGGCCGGGGGAAAACAGGCCCGAGCCCTGAGGCTGGGTGAGTGCAGTGCAGCCGCAGCCCTGAGGCTGTGTGAGTGCTATGCAGCCACAGCCCAGAGGCCGGGTGGGTGCTCAGGCACAGTATGGCTCAAGCGAATAGGCCGAAAACAAAGGGGGCCTGGCGCCCAGAACCCAGGTTCACAGCTACTCGCTCAGCTACTTCGCCTACCCCACCGGGGTTTGAGCAGAAACTTGAGCCAGGTGAATTTTTCTTCAGCAAACGCCAAAGCGTTACCCAGTGGGCGTCCATCATGCAAATGAATTCACCCTGAGCCCCTAAGGGGCGAGACATAGTCTCTCGGGCTGGTCGGCCAACCTGCTACGGCAAACCTCAGCTCAAGGCTGGGAGTGTGGTGCACCCACTACTACCTACAGGCGCCTATGACACAGTTAAGAGGCTCTGACCGCTAGTAGAACAGGTCAGATGGAGGACTGTGGCTTTCACTCGTCCGAGTCGCCAGCTGTACAAAGCACTTCGCTTTTCCTACTCCTCTCATCGTACTGACCATAGCCCAAGCAAAAGACCTGCTCCCAGCAGCTAGTCTGTGTCCATCTCATCAGAGGAAGGAATTCTCGAAACCGCAGCCCCGAGGCTGGGAATCCATGGCATAACAGCACCCGCACAGGAGCACAAGCGACTGTCATGCACTGATGCCTCAGCCTTTAGGCCTGGGTTGACACAGCCAACGAACTTCCTAGCCTCACGCCCAAACAGCCAAAGGGGGTCCTCTACCTCACCTTACACAAAGCAGCAGCCCCTCAATTTGGTACCTTTAGCGCGGGGCCCACGCACTCCCCTCAACCAGGCGCAGGGAGCGACGCTTTCCCTTCAACTAACTACGTGCAGGCGCAGGGAACAACGCCCTGCTAAACTTTCTGCAAGAAAAGTGGCTGCATCCACCGTCAGCGAGCAGACAGCACTGCCAAGTACCTACCCTAAAACCAGCCCTAAACCCAGGGCACCAGCGGCAGGCAACTGGCCGAGAACGAAACGCGCTCTAATTAGGCGAAAATCCAAAGGCGAGCAAGGAACCACAAGCTCCCTCTGTGCCAGACACTCTGCTGGCACTTGCTTGGGGGCATCTGCATGGTTAGGGGAAAAAAGGGAGCCTCAACACAATTTGCGAGGGCCGGGTTTAGGATGCACCGCAACCCCCATGGTCCCTGCAGAGACTAATGGAAGGGACCAGGGCCAACAAGCCTCACAAGGAACCCCAAATCACTGAAGCGAAGACCATGAGAGCCCAGGCTGGCCGACCTCACGACACCACACGAGGGTAGGCCAGCCTGTGAGGAGTGCCAGCCTGTGAGGAGTGCTTGCCAGATTTCGGCCGATACCTCAAACTGCCAGCTAGGCCCTGAGAAGGCCACTTCTGATGTGCAAACCACAGCCTCAAGGGCGGGGTAGTTACACCACAGCCTAGAGGCGGGGACAGATGGGGTCTGGATAGAAGTGGCACAACAGAGTACAGGACAAACCTTCCTGCAAAGGTGCTCTTAAGCGGCAACTGTTGTATGACCAATCTGATCGGCGCGGTTAGTCACAACTCAGCCCGTTCGCCTTCAGGAGAGCTGCTTCCGCACGATAGACCAGCCAAAACTAGGTGAAAGTTGCACAGCAATTCAAGCAAATCGTCAAGACAAGTAAAATCAAGAAAACAGGGCACCACTATGGCAAACTAAGGCTGGCGGCCACGACAGCACTGAAGGCCTGAGCACTACGCCTCCTAGCTGGAGGGGAAGCGATGCCCACCTCCCACCTGGAGGGGATGTGGTGCCCACCTCCCAGCTGGAGGGGTTTGCCCAGTAGCTCAAGGAAGGGTGCAATGCAGAACCACAGCCCCACGGCCGGGTAAAAGCTCTGACACGATATGGCTCGGGCGAATAGGCCAAAAACAAGGGGGTCCAGTACCTTAACTCAGTTGAGGCCCGAAACCCAGGTTCACAGCTACTCGCTCAGCTACTGTGTGCACCCCACCGGGGTTGAGCCGAAACCTTGAGCCAGGTGAATTTTTCTTCAGCAAGCGCGAAAGCGTTACCCAGTGGGCGTCCATCATGCAGGTGAATTTTTCTTCAGCAAGCGCGAAGCGTTACCCAGTGGGCGTACATCATGCAAATGAATTCACCCGGAGCCCCTAAGGGGCGAGACATAGTCTCTCGGGCTGGTCGGCCAACCTGCTACGGCAAAACCTCAGCTCAAGGCTGGGAATGTGGTGCACCCACATACTACCTACAGGCGCCTATGACACAGTTTAGAGGCTCTGACCGCTAGTAGAACAGGTCAGATGGAGGACTGTGGCTTTCACTCGTCCGAGTCGCCAGCTGTACAAAGCACTTCGCTTTTCCTACTCCTCTCATCGTACTGACCATAGCAGCCCGAAACCGCAGCCCCGAGGCTGGGAATCCATGGCATAACAGCACCCGCACAGGAGCACAAGCGACTGTCATGCACTGATTCCACAGCCTTTAGGCCTGGTTGAACACAGCCAACGACATTCCTAGCCTCACGCCCAAACAGCCCAAGGGGGTCCTCTACCTCACCTTACACAAAGCAGCAGCCCCTCAATTTGGTATCTTTAGCGCGGGGCCCACGCACTCCCCTCAACCAGGCGCAGGGAGCGACGCTTTCCCTTCAACTAACTACGCGCAGGCGCAGGGAACAACGCCCTGCTAGACTTTCTGCAAGAAAGATTTCGAAACCCCGAAGACTGCTCCCAGGGACCTGCTGACTGCTCACTGGGAAAGGGCCAAAACGAACCAAATGGACCCACGCAGTAAAGGGACCTTCCCTGGCTGCTGCAAGCAAGGGAAGGGAACCCACTGCCCCTGTAAAACCCCAGACTGTTTCAAGGGAAGGGCCAAATCAGGACTCTGGGCCCCACGGCACGCCGACCCGTATGATCTTTGGTGCCAGCAGGCCAACTTTTTCGAAAAGTGCTAAAAAGGGATTCAGGGCAGAAAACCTCGACAAAAGCCTATGCCAGCAACAGCATGTTGCATTTTTTGCCTCTGCGCTACACCCTAAACCCCAAAAGAGAAAACACCGGAACAAAAGGGACAGAATCCGGACAACAAGCCAAAAAAGCTCATCACCCTTGCAATCTCGCACAGCGAAGAAGAAGGAGTGACCATTGGCCTGCACCTCGCGAGCCTGCAATTAATGCCCAGTGAGGAGACGAGATACAGGTCCTGAGCTGCCTGGAAAGCCCCATGGTGCGCTTATCCCATACCTGGTGGTAGGGCGAAGGCAGGCAGTCCAGGCAAGGAGGGAAAGTGACTCAGCCGGCTGCATCCACCGTCAGCAAGCAGACAGCACTGCCAAGTACCTACCCTAAAACCAGCCCTAAACCCAGGGCACCAGCGGCAGGAGCAGTCACAAGGTCTGAGAAAAGGACTACTCTCTGCCGCCGGCGCATAGGCCTGCAGGGAAGCCCCAGACAACCCTGCAGAGGGCCTAAAGCCACTGCCTCATCTCAAAGTGAGGCCATTACCAAACGCATCCTAACCAAAAAGCTTAACGTCCTCCGCACATGGGCAACTGGCCGAGAACGAAACGCGCCGCAACCATCTAATTAAGGCGAAAATCCAATGGCGAGCAAGGAACCACACAGCTCCCTATGTGCCGGACACACTGTTGGCACTTGCTTGGGCGCATCTGCATGGTTGGGGAAAAGCCAGCCTCAACACAATTTGCGAGGCCTGGGTTTAGGATGCATCACAACCCCCATGGTCCCTTCAGAGACTATTGGATGGGACCAGGGCCAACAAGCCTCGCAAGGAACCCCCAATCACTGAAGCGAAGACCATGAGAGCCCAGGCTGGGCCGACCTCACGACACCACACATGGGTAGGCCTGCCTGGGAGGAGTGCTGTGCCAGATTTCGGCCGATCAAATTGCCAGCTAGGCCCTGAGAAGGCCACTTCTGATGCGCAAACCACAGCCTCAAGGGCGGGGCAGTTACACCACAGCCTAGAGGCGGGGACAGATGGGGTCTGGATAGAAGTGGCACAACAGCGTACGAACCTTCTTGCAAAGGTGCTTTGAAGCGGCAACTGTAGTATGACCAATCTGATCGGCGCGGTTAATCGCAACTCAGCCCGTTCGCCTTCAGGAGAGCTGCTTCCGCACGATAGACCAGCCAAAACTAGGTGAAAGTTGCACAGCAATTCAAGCAAATTGTCAAGTCAAGTAAAATCAAGAAAACAAGGCACCACTATGGCAAACTAAGGCTGGCGGCCACGACAGCACTGAAGGTCTGAGCACTCACGCCTCCTAGCTGGAGGGGAAGTGATGCCCACCTCCCACCTGGAGGGGATGTGGTGCCCACCTCCCAGCTGGAGGGGTTTGCTCAGTAGCTCAAGGAAGGGTGCAATGCGGAACCACAGCCACACGGCCGGGTAAAAGCTCTGACACGATATGGCTCGGGCGAATAGGCCAAAAACAAAGGGGGCCCAGTACCTTAACACAGTTGAGGCCCGAAACCCAGGTTCACAGCTACTCGCTCTGCTACCTGTGCACCCCACCGGGGTTGAGCCGAGACCTTGAGCCAAAATGGCTACGGAGGTGAATTTTTCGTCTGCACGCTGCGAGGCGTAGCCACCCGAAGGGGCTGTGGGTTCAAGTGAAACAAAAGCTTACTAAAACTGTGGGGTGAAACTGCCGGTAAGTTCCCCCTCTCATTCCTTGTCCTCGGTTTTGGCGTACCGCTACCCTCAACCGTAGTGAGGCCGGAATGTCGTTTTGACCAAGTCGTTGCCAGTGGCTCGAAGACTTTGGCCAAGGCAAGTTGCCTGTATGCTTGCACATTCTCTGCGTTGTCTATTCGGGAGGTGATCCATGCCCTCGTTCGTGGAGGCCGCTATCCCTCAACCGAATGGAGGTCAATTCCTGTAGACCCAGATGCTCGTTCTACGATTCTCATTGCATGTCCTCAGTGCTTCCATCCACACCCCTCAACCGTAGTGAGGCCGGACATGTCTTCAAACCAGGTCATGGCCCAAGGCTTCATGGACTCTGGTTACGGTGGCTGCCTCTTGCATGCACAGGGCATACTTCCTGTGGCTTTTGCCGGGAGGTGATCCATGCCCTCCGATTCTCAGAGGCCGCTATCCCTCTACCAGCGGGGTGGTCAATCCCCATAGACCGTTCCGATTGAGGCCCAATTCTGACTTTCTCGTCATCTCACCTTGACGGATCCATGCCCTCGATTCACACATCTCCAACACGGGCCAAGCAGGAGGACCAGGTGAAGTACCTGCCCAAACATACCCCTTTTTAGGCTGGAGGACGCTAAGCGACCGAAATCGCCGCTACGCACCGGTGACCCCACGCCACACACCTTCAACAGGTGGCCGGTACAGGCGCCTGACAGGGGGCCGGGCAAGGTGCCGACTACCAGGTCAAACCCACCCTCCTGTGAGGGTATTATGTACGAGGCCGCTATCCATTGTGAGACTTGACTTTCTCCAATCCAGCCGTAGCATTCAGCTGGTTCTTTGGTTTGCCACCAAAACTCCATACTCTCACTTGGGAGTCGATTACCCTCAACCGAAGCGAGGCCCACTCTGCTACCACGGATTAGCTGCTTGCTTGGTCCTTGTGGGCATTGCTGAAAGCAGTGACATCGACGCCTCCACGGAATACGTCCCGGCTAATCCAGGGTTCTCAGCAGCTCCGGTGTTCTCGCACTTACTAACCGTGCCTTGCTGTTCTCCCCAGAATCGCCCTGGCTTTCTCGCGCTTACTCCCCAGTCGACATATTCCTCGCCACAAAGTTCACTGCCCATTGGGACTGGAGGCTTCTCCATTGCAATGCTGGTATCTGCCTTTTGCTGGCCTCCATGCCTGGCCAGTGTCCCTCATCCATATTCTGGAGTTTGCTCTTTTATCCATGGCTCACATTCCCTCAGACCAAAGTCGAGGCCGAATGATTGCTTTGTTTGATGAGCACTGCTGGGCTGCGGTTGTCTCCTATCAATTGCTCCGACACACCGGCACCGCGGAGTCTATGCTTCAAGCTGCTTGACCGCTTGGCGCCCAGTGGCATCAGCATTCAAGCTGCATGCAGTGCTTCCAGAGTCTCCAAGACTCAATTCCGGCAGACCAATCAGTGCCCGGCCTGCCCATTCCATCATTCTCCCTCAGCTGATGCGAGGCCGGAACATCCTGCACCGTTCTTCCTCAGCGAGGCGTTTTCGCAACCCTTCTGTTGTTCCCTCAGCCGTGGCGAGGCCGAACCGTCCGTTCCCTCAGCCGAGGCGAGGCGAACCTTTACTCCAGCATAGCGAGGCCGAAACTGCCCTTGCATAGCCTCACATGGTATCTCCGCTGGTTTCACGGGTTCTGAAAGCATTGTGCTGCGAGGGTATGTTGATCACCCTCATTCCGGCAAGCTAAGCCTGCATTCGGGTTTGCCCTCGCATGGCCCTTAATGGCGAGGCTGCGCTCGCAATTCAATCCACTTCCACTTGCCTGGTTACTGGCCGGCGACGTTCCATCACCTCAAAGGAGCATCCATTCCTCATCATCTTCCGACAAGGCCAGCATCCGAGCGACTGGGAGGTATTTAAGGGGAAGCATACCCCGAAGCCACAGGCAGTCCTCAGGGAAACGGCGCTTCTCCGCCAGAACGTACCCCGGTAACCGCATGCCACCGGGGAAGGAAGGGCACTCATACATGAGGTGGCGCAAGGTGGTTCCGGAATCACCACAAAACTTACAGACATCCTTGCCACCGTTGCCGTTATGGAGAATGGACCCTTGGAAAACCGCCCGATAAGCGTACCGGGTAGTTTTAGTGCGCACTGACTTGAGCAGGCGACGCGGGACGGTCCAGTCGACCCCGCCACCAGCACCCGCTGCCGACGAGGCCGATCCCATGCGACGAGACCTCTGGGTCTTGATGATGTCCGTGAGGAAGGACGAGGTTTGACAGACAACCGAAACCTCATAAGGCTTGATCTCAAGAACACGTTCCTCAAAAACCCAGCGGGAAGGATCGTGGCCGTCGACCTGGAGGTCGCGGAGGTATTGACACATGGCTGAGATGGGTCCGGTGACCACGGACCAGCCGTGCTTCGCAGCCTCCAGCCGCTTCCAGACCACTCTCCAAGTGTCCTGTGCTGCCTCCCAGCCCATGCGGTTGCATCTGGCCATCATCCTGAAGAGACTTTCCACGTGCTGGGTCACCACAATAAGGTAAGGATCCTGAACCTCGCGGGCTGTCATATCTAGGATGGTATCCGTTGAACCGTATCGGCTCCTGCCTGCGTGTCGGGCCACCGCTGCGTGCATAGTTTTCATATGTTTAGGGGCGACCCCCTGTGCTTCATGGCCATAAAGACCCGAGGTGACCACACTAGAACGATGCAACCGCAGCCGGACACGGCGTGACGGGATGCGAAGCTTACCCAACTTCAGGTTACGGAGGCCACCTACCCGGAAGCGTTTCTGGGCAGTAGTTGTCCTGCGCCGGCGTCCACTGCCACTGTCAAGGCCTAAATCCTTGACCACGTCGACTATGTCAGGGTCCCCTGGCCGCAACAGCTTTCGCAGCGCCGCAGCTGAGCGGGGTGTTCCGGCCACAAATTTCGTTTTCTCTTGGCTGAGGACGAGACCTTCAGCCTGAAGACTGGACTTGAGCACTCGAAAGGCTTCATAAGCCGCTCCCGCGGCTATAACCGGCGAGGCATGGAGGGAATCTGCAGAGACATCGTCCAACCATACGTCGCAATGATCCAAGCCTGTGACTCGTTACAGTCTATGTAAGGGTTCAGACATGGTAAGCTTGGCCAAGGTGGGAGCGTACGGGCATCCCTGGATCATGCCCCGGCCTGGGAAGATGGTTGGACTAGGCTGGGATTCACCCACCACCGTGCGACCACCTTGGTAGAGGCGAAGGGAGAGGCACAGGGCCAAGGCTGGGAAAGACAACCGCAAGCCTTGTTCGCAAAGCCTCTGCCAAGAAACGCTGTCGTAAAACCCATTAATGTCTACGAACAACGAGACAGTGTGCAAGCCCTTGACTCTGGCAGACTCTTTGGAGCATTTCCTGGCCAGGGCAACGTCTAACGAGGTACGGCCTGGAATCGCCGAGTCAAAAGGGTGATCAGGAATGTAAGAGTCCAGCCACTGGCCGACCAAGAACCGCCGAGTCTTACACCAAAGCCGCCATAGGACTGATGTAAGACCGATAGGTCTTTCCTTCAAGGCACTCTTGGCCAGAAGAACAATCTGGACCTGGGAAACTTGGAGGGGAATGACAAGGTCCTCCTCCATTTTGTTGAAGACGTCGGCGAGGACTGCATACGCGTCCCGAGGCAGGTCCCGAAGATCGTTGAAATCCCAGCCGTCCGGGCCTCCTTTTTTGGGATTTTTTGCGGCGCGTATCTTGGCGACGGAGCTAGCAGAATGCTTGGGCAGGGAACGGACCTGCTCCCGGGCTAAGTCACACAAGGCATCCCATACTTCCCCCTGGAGCGGGGCTGGCGACACCAGGTTACCCTGCCAGACCTCACACCAAAATTCTAGCCGTTTATAGGGCCGCGCCAGGGGAGTGAACTCCCGATATGGCCGTTCCAAGGTTTGCTCATCAGCTCGAAGGGAGCGGTAAAGGGGGCGGAGGTGATCATTTTGCGCCTCCTCCAGCCACTTGGAGTAAGACTCGGAGTTCTGAGAGGTCTGGGAGGCCAAAGCTTCCTTATATTTTGTCTCGACCTGGGGCACCAACTCCCGAGTGAGGCTGCTACGGTCATCGGCTGAAGCCAGGCGCGCCATCTGTCCCAAATAGCCATAGCCCCTCCTGTCCAGGCACCGCCTCCAACTGGGTGCGACCGGGGAAGGTCGACCCACCAGCCCTTTCCTGTGGTGGCCTGGGCCTCCGACTGAACGTCGCGGGACCATTGGCCCAAGGCAATAGTGGACTCCTCCTGAAACGCCACATCCAAGATCTGGACCAGCTGGACTGGGGAGCTTGCGTGGAAGGAGGAGGGAGCCGGGGACACCACCGACCTGATGGTGGGGACTCGCAACTGAAGGGAGTGCACAGGCACGTCCAAGGTTAGAAGTCCATGAGGCTTAAAAGGAGTGTCAAAAGACAGCCGGACCGTCGACAGGGACTGAAGACTGGGATGGACGACAAAGAAGTCAATCTCGGAGTCCCCTCCCGCCGTAGGGGACCCACTGCCCACCACTCGGCCCTGCCACCTTTCTTCATACCTGCACTTAAGGAAGTCCTGGATCGGAACGTTAAAGTCCCCACCAACCACCCACATGCCTTGAAGGAGGGACAAATGTTGGGTAAGGCTGGAAGCCAGGTGCGCCATCTATCCCAGATGGCCATAGGCCCTCCCGTCCAGGCACCTCCCCCCACGGGGTGTGAGGCCAACGGCCGGCGGGGAAGGTCGACCCACCAGCCTTTACCTGTAGTGGCCTGTGCATCAGACTGAACCAACTTGCGTGGAAGGCGGAGGGAGCCGGGGACACCACCGACCTGATGGTGGGGACTCTCAGCTGAAGAGAGTGCACTGGCACGTCCAAAGTTAGAAGTCCGTGAGGCTTGAAAGGAGTGTCAAACGACAGCCGGACCGTCGACAGGGACTGAAGACTGGGGTGGACGACAAAGAAGTCAATCTCGGACTCCCCTCCTGCCGTAGGAGACCCACTGCCCACCACTCGGCCCTGCCACCTTTCCTCGTACCTGGAGTTAAGAAAGTCCTTGATCGGAACGTTAAAGTCCCCCCCAACCACCCACATGCCTTGAAGGAGGGACAAGTGTTGGGTAAGGTTGGACAGGATAAGATCATTGACTGGGCTATCCAAGCCAGTCCCACTTTCCAGGTACAAGGAGATCCAATTGAAATCAACCCCTTTGGAACGCAACGCCACAATAACATAGCCACAGCCTTGCGAGGCGTGAAAAGTCACTAGGATCCTGGGTCCCAAGTGATTTTTGACTGCAATCCCTACACCTCCTAGGGGGTTGCCCTTGGCACTTTTCGGGCTAGCAACACCAAAGAGCACAAACCCTAGATTCATCAAATGACGAGTCTCACTCTTAAGGTCCTCTTTGGTAAGGTGAAGTTCTTGTAGCATAAGAATGTCCGGGGACAAGGTGTGGGCCCATTTCCGGTGACTCGACCGCCATCGGGTGACATTGGCCGAACAGACCTTGAGATTCCTAGGTTTAGCTTCGCAAGAGTTTGCAGAAAGATCCTCCGAACCTCGAAGGACAAAAACCCAGTCACTTGGGCTGGGGCTGGGGGAAGCAAGGGCCTGAAACATTTTGTGGACCACCAGATACTCCAAAGTCAAGGGGTCGGTGGGTTCGTCATCTTCGAAAAGGCCTACCATGCTAGACTCCACAGACAGAAAGCCCTGCTGAAAACCCCTGGACACCAAACCCGCTAACTGGCCCCACTTGTCCGTCTCCAGGCTACGATAGCTGAATCCAAAGGCTCCCTAGCCTTGAGAGGCCGGGCCGTCCTGTTGCGACGTCGTCGGGTTCTTCTGCTGCGACAAGACGACTGGGTACCTGTGGGTCGAGGTCCACCTCCTAAGACGAGGGGAGTAGAAGTACTGGGGTTTCATACAACTGCATGTCGCACAAAGCCTCCAGAGGAAAATACCTCGGCCCCGTCACCAAAGGATGGTGGACCACCTCATACGGGCATAGCGCTGCTAAAGAAATTGGAACTGGTGAGGGATCTTTTGCTGGTACACATTCCGCGCCAAGCGAAACCTGCCCCAATCCTGAATCCCACTCCTTCTGGAGGGTCTGACCCTGACACATGCCACACAGAGCCGCATGTCTTGATGACCGGGTGTATCTTGGAAGCTCCACCAGGCAACTCTGACACGCAGGCACCACGGCACATTCATCGGAGGCCCATCCTCGGCACAGCCGACAAAAAACTGCTAGCGCGAGACCATCCCCAACCTGGAAAAGGGTGTGACACGGGTCCTCCCCGGCCTGACACCTGCAGACCTCACAACAGCTGAGGCTGAAGACACCTGCTTGGGAAGGGGATTGGCAAAACGTCTCGGGCAAGGTGACAAAATTTTGACCAAGGGGGAAAACACGGGTTGTCGGGGAGAGGGACGACTCGGACAAGTGCGGGGAAAACAGGTTATCCCTGGAATCCAAAACCCCCAGCGCCCTACAAGCCCCGAACCCAGCTCCCTAACCCGTCTGCGATGCCTGACCCGGGGCCTGGCCCCCCACTGGTCCCCCTGGCGGGGTTCGGCTTCGGCCTCGTGCTGCGAGGTCCGGCATCACCGAGGCCTGCGAGGGCGGCAGACCCGGGGGAAGGCCTGGATCGACCTGCATGCGTCTGCGCTTGGCTTCATCGGACTTAAGAGCTTCCAGCTTCCGCTTTTGCTCTTCGGTAAGGCTGGCCTCTTGCATGCCCAAAGCCTGCAGGACAGATTCCACTCCATTGTTGACCTCTTCCGCGCAATGCTTGACCACCTTGTCTTCATATTCCTTGGTGGTCTTCGCGACTTCCACCTTTGCCTCCTCGATGGCATTCTGGATGTCCTGCATCTTGTGAAGCATTGCTCGCAAGTTGTCCTTGGCTGTGTCGATCTCCTCCTGCAGTCGCAGTTTCCTCTGGCCCAGATCTCGGAGCTTGCCAACCGAGCTGCGAAGAACATCCCCAGCCTCTTTTCCCTCCTGGCGAGGGTCCGGGGTTGGGGTAGCCGGCAGGGCGTCCACGATGACCTGGGGAAGGTCTCCGACATGCTGCTGCAGGAGAGCAACAAGATCCACATCCTCTGTGCGAGCCGGCTTGGCTTCAAACCCTGCTTCTTTCAGCTGCACACAGGGCACATCCGTTGGCCACTTAGTTCCGCACCACTGACACTTGGGGAACTTGGGCACCTTTGCCGCGAAGATCCAACTGGTTCACAGCTAGTTCAAGCCACACTACCAAAGCCACTACCAAGCAATAAGGAAAGTCCCGGCCAAATAAGCACCTATCACAAGCTCTCGCTCCCTTCCTTTTTGACTTTGCCGGAAATGCAGCTCAGAGTTCGAAGCACAACAAAGCAAGCAATTGAATTGCGGCAAAGCTAAGTAGACAGAGCTTACCACCACCGTGCAAGCGAATGAATTGCGTCAAAGCAGAGAACCTGAGTGAGCCATGATGATAAAACACAGGAGCAAAAACAGAACAGACCTTGACCAAGGCAAGAAAAACGAGCTCGAGGATTCTCGTGAAACGAGGCTGGCTCCAATCGCTTAGAAGACGAGCACGCCTTTGGGTTGACTCTGCTGATAGCTTGCAGGCATGGAACATGTCCCAAAGCAAAAAGGAGCACAACAGCTAGACGGTAGCAAAAAGAGCTAGCACAGTCGTTTAGAAGACGGGGCCCTTTTGGGCAGACCCGGCAGACAGCTCGCGAGTATGGGACATGTCTCAAAGCAGACGCAAGCACTTGTGAAACGAGTGCAAGATGAGCAGCAAGCTCCGGTTGTACAAGGGTCGCGAGACCCGTCCCAAATGAAGGAATGAATCTTCATAATGGGAGTGGTGGGTGGGATCAAAAAGCGAAGCTACCAAGCGATGTAATGCAAGCTGCAAGAATTCGGTGTGTGGCTTGAACCAAAAGCAACAAAGTACGGTGATCTTTCACAACAGTAACAGACATGAGTAAACACATGAACCGTTCACAGCTAGTTCAAGCCACACTACCAAAGCCACTACCAAGCCCTAAGGAAAGTCCCGGCCAAATAAGCACCTATCACAAGCTCTCGCTCCCTTCCTTTTTGACTTTGCCGGAAATGCAGCTCAGAGTTCGAAGCACAACAAAGCAAGCAATTGAATTGCGGCAAAGCTAAGTAGACAGAGCTTACCACCAATTTAACACTGGCAAAGTCAAAGCTCGCACCGAACAGCCCAATTTTTAAAAGTGAGCGAAGACGTGCCAGGCATGCCCCCCAGTTGACTGGGTGGCTCAAGCGGAGTATTGTAATGTGGCTCCAGTGGCTCAAAGTTCCATAGCGCAGAGCCAAAAACCAGAACTGCTCCACGAAAGCCAGTCGTCTTGTAGAAAGTCGTGTCAAAACACGATCCCCCAACAAGGAGGGGTAGGAGAAAGCAATGGCTAGGGCCGATTGCCCAACTGTCGGAGCACGGAACAAAGTACAGATCCAATGCCTTGGATGACTGCACACAGAGAGGCCTGAACCTCCGCCAAACGAGTGTTGCAGCGCTCGAGGTCGGCCTCCATGTCAGACAGCCGGACTGTGTGTCCACTGGATGATTGCTCCAGAGCGAGGACACGCGTGAGAAGCCCTTCCGAGGTCAGATGAGCGCCCGACAGGTCACCTTGCAGGATGGCTACCTGATGCCTGAGACGAGAGACCTCCTCCCGCAGAGAGGCCACCTCGTCAGAGCGGTCCATGTGCCCGGCCCGCAGGCAGAAAAGCCAGCTGCTGAAGCCCCCTCAAAGTGATGTATAGTAAAGGTCATGCAAAGTGTTCCATGTTCAAATGCAAAGAGTGCTCTAAGGCTCCCTGAGAGCCACATGGGACGGAGGCCGTGCGGGGGAAAGAAAGGCCGTTACGGCTCCGCCGCTGCTCGTCAGACCGTTCCAAGGCATGAGAAATGGCTGACAGGAACCCCAAACGTGGGAAGAACTAGGAGAAAAGCATTGCATCCGCTCATTTACTCCAACAGACGATGCGGCGGATCTGAACCACGGAGCGGCGCAAGTCTCCTGACGCGGTCGCAGGCAGGGGCCCCCAAACCAGCGTGAAGGAACCTATCCTGCAGCCCGAAAGACCCAACAGGCAGAAAACCCAGGCTTAGGGGCAGTGCCCAAATGAGGGCGGAAGAAGTCACACGAAGGAATTCTGTCGTGCCACAAGCCGAGTTACCCCAGGAAGAATGGACCTCCAAGGACAAACCTTGTAATGCCCGCCACAGAGAGCTGCAGGCTAGGGCGAGTGCTGTGTGGGATGCTCACAAGGAAAAGCAAAAACAAGCATGGAGCCATCCTTCTCGCCAAACGTGCCCTCACGGACTGGCAGGTCCTAGCGCGTGGGGCTGAAACGCAAAAGCTGCGACGAGCGAAGGATTTGACGACCGTGTGACTTGCTTGAAGGCCTGTAGAAGCAGCTCTGAACTGGCAGAACTGGGAAGCCAGCCTGACTCTTGACAGGAAAAAAAGAAATAAAAACACAGGGTGGAGGCAAGGCCCCTTACTGGCTGCCAGCAAAACAAACGCACTGTGCAAAGCACAGCCTAGGGCTCCTGATGGATTGGAAGCATCCCTATATGCGGGGGAAAAACCGAAGGGTCAGGGTGCTGCTTAAGGTCAACCGGGTCTAATGAGTTATAGGCAAAAGCCGGGCCTGCAGAAGAGAAAAAGGAGGGCGATATCTCGGAGCTTTGGTGGCTGAAAGCGGCCAAGACCTGAGCGAACCGAAACGGAGAGGCAGCACACCATCAGAATGGCAGATTATGCACAATGAAGAAGAGAAAGCCATGTGGCACAACTTGAATGAATGACACCTACGCTGCTGCCAGCATTTCTCCGTGCAGGCACCAAAGTCGGCCGACTGTCTGAGCACGCTAGACCTGCTCAACAAAATCAAAGGAGATCGCAAAGGAGGATCTTTGAAGCCGGAAGCATATCGAAGGGCTAAATGTGACCACGCAATCTCACGATGCAAGCCCCGTAAGGCCAGCTCAGGAGCAGAAGCACAGAGAGTGCCATGGTACGGTTGAGACCGCACAATCAAAAGAAAGCGTAAGTACCAAGGCTGTTTGAAAGCCTGCGTAACAAAGCACACTTGAAAAGAAGACCCTGTGGGCTTGAGCAAAAAAGGGGTCACCCTCGCGAATTGCTTGGTGCTTCAACGAGAGGAAGCTCCTCTGACTCAGACTCTGGGGACACTTCGGCCAAGTTGTGGACAAAGAGAGCCCGCTCTTGAGGATGTTGTGCCAAAGCGTCCAAAAGAGTCTTGACTAAGTCGTTCTCGAGGCGGATGGTACTCCATCGCGCCTTCCAATTGTGCGAAAGTATTTGCCTGGCGGACGCAAAGGATCGATCCTTAGTCAAAGCAGCCCAAAGCGGTCCATCCGCGGCATCGCGGATCTGATAGAAACGCGCGTCTGACATGGGCTCGTCCTGGGACGACATAATGGCTAAGATAAGAGAAAAGGTGCGTTGTCCCGTTGGCGTGGGAGACGCCACAAACAGTCTTGGACCCCAAAGGCTGGAGGAAAAGCACAAATGCAAGTGACAACCCGTAGGCGCGGCAGGTGGGGCAGGCTCTGTAAGTTAGACAGAGCAAAAGTAGGCAAGCAAAAGACCCAATGCTACGCACTGACCGTCTGGGGTGTAAAGGTCGAAAACTGGCCGAGTCGCTCTGGGTCACGGACGCACTGAGAATAGCTCCAAAGACAAGCCGTCTCGATGGCGGCGGGAAGTGGCAGAGGCCAAGACCTGTAGAAGAAAAGAAATGCCCCTGAAAAGAGGGCTGACCTAACCAGCCGAAACCTCTAGGCCCGAGAAGTAAGAAAGGGAAAAATCACAGGGAAAGAGGCTCAAATGAGTATCCACGATGTCGACTCCGAGGACGACATAACAATGCGCGGCGCTCTAAGGACCTGGAAGGACTCACCGACACTGATATGTACTTGCATCTTGAGTCACGGACACCTGGCGGAAAGGTTCCAAGAGCCAGTGGGACCAATGGCCTCGAATGCACAAAACGCCCACACCAACTGTAACGAGTCTTATGAATCACGTAAAGCATGCAAGCCGGCGCGAATCCGATGCTCAAGAGTCGACGCTTTGCCGAGGAGTTGGAGTAAAGTTGCAGTCTCAGGGAGACAAAATCCCCGCAAGCAAAGTGAAGAGAAGAAGGTCAGACTGCAATGAGGCACGCACTCGCGGGGTCGAAGCACTCCCAGGGCAGGGAAAGGCAAAGTCTAGGTGGTCCGTATCCCACCTGAGACAGACCAGGAGTCAAGAATTCCTAACCGGCTGTTGCGCAGTTGGGATGACAAGAAGTCAGCATGAGACCCACTGACAGGTCTAACACACCTGCCCGGCAACGTCAGGGAGATGCCCAAGGTTCAAGATGCGCGCACCAGGGGAGCATGCTGAAAGCCCCATGGGCTGCTGACCCCAACGGACTGGGATCAGAACACCAGCAGGCCAAGGCCGAAACCTCCCAAAAAAAGAAAAAGGAAAGGAGGGCTGGGCGATGGGGGAGGGCGGCTTCGGGCAAGGGACCCGTTAGAGCATGAAACATGTCATGCGACGTCGCACAAGGAAGCCCCATTAGGGAAAGAAAGCAGCTGCCCCGAATGCCATCTGTTATTATTTTTTCAAAAGCAAGCTTAACGCGAAGCCAGGGTGGCCTGAAGCAAACTTACATCTCCCAGGGCGAACGGACCTGGAAGACGCAAGCCCAGGCTGCAATCAGGAACTGTGTGCTGGCCAAAGTGAAGTATGCCGAACCAGCACAGAGAGATACAAGCAAGCGGCACGCAAAAGGAAGCTGGGCCAAGGAAACGATTGGACACACTGAAAGCCGCGCCTGGAAAACATGCGAGCAGGTTCCATAAACAGACCTGGGCGCGAAAGCATGTATGAGGGACAGCACAAGAAATCGAGAGTGAAAGAAACCCCAAAAGCGCACGCACACTCGGATTTGCATCGGCGCGTTCTGAGGCCAAGCGCCCTCCAGCAGCCTAAAGCGTCGGGGGGAAAATGCGGTGAGACAAAGGCCAACACGGTCTATGTACTGTGCCCCGCCAAAACCGGAAAAGCCACGGCAGAGGGCGGCCAAAAGAAAGACAAGGTGCTGAGGTGAGGGCTTTCTCAGGGCTGCCCTTGTGCTCTCCTAAAAGCTTTGTAGCAGATGCCACAGCGATGACGATGAGGCAAATCTTCGCGCGTAAGAACAACCCCGCAGTGGCCAGCTCCGCAGTCTTGACATGTAGAGCGGCAGTGAATCTGCTGGACAATCACCGTTTCGTTGCGCTGGCTGAGTGGGAAGGCGTCCGGCCCCATGCCAGTGGAAAAAGGAGGGACAGTGCTCAAAGGAGGCGCCGGTGGTGGCTGGGGACGGTCGGAATGTGACACCCAAAGCCAAAGCCATTGGCCGATGTTCCATCCATGGCCCGCTTCCCTGGCGCGCTGAATCAAAGTGTCAAAGGCCGAGTCCTGCTCCATCCAAAAGCGAAGCCAGTCGTCTTCCTTCCAACCACTGGTGCCATCGAAGGAAGCGGCCTCTTCTAACCATACATGTGCACGAAGAAGATCAACGGGGGCCAGTCCAAGGGAACGGTGGCCATTAGGAAAATGCGGCCATTGGCTATCGAAAGCAGTATGCGCCGGCGTGGCCTGAGAAGCTGATGCACCCGGGTTCGGAGCAGCCTTCTCAATGGAAAGCCCAATCATCAAAACCAAATCCAAAGACAGTATCCATTTTTTCGGCAGCCTCCGCCAAAGGCGCAAAGGCTGGCGTAGACGAAAGCCAGTGCCACAGCCATTGCGTTGGTGAGAAACCGCTCGTCGCCGGCATGTGGCGCGCGTCTTCCAGCCAGGACACTGCCTTGTTCACATCAGCTTCTGCGAGGCCCAAGAAAATGTCAGTATTTGCCATCGCCAGCAACAAGCGAGGGTGGGCAAAGCCACCAAAGCAAAAGACAACTCCGTGTCCAAGATGGGAAGGCTAAAGCAAAGCCCAAAAGCTCTGAGGTAAAGCAACGAACTGAAGATGCACAAGCTCTGAGTGCCAAAGCGAAGCACTGAAATGCTGTGTAGTTATTACACACGATGTTCACCGGCCGTTCTGAATCTCTGGGTGCGAGGCCAAGGGAAAAAGCTCTGCAATCCCAATGTACCCCCCCAGGAGGTAGGAGCCAAAGGCTGTGCCGATGCGAGTACGCACTGAAGCTCCGATCCCAGCACCGAATAAAAATGCAAACTAACAAAGCCAAAAGCGAAGTAAGTCAAGTCTACCCGAAGTCGGGACCCCTTTTGCTGAGACTCGCGGCAAAGAGATGGTCCGAATTCAAAGGCAGAGGCCACTGCCAAAACCAGGCCTGCTTCGACTGCAGGGGCGAATTTGAAATTGCCCGAGAGGAGTGACCAAAAAGGAACGAATGCGGGACTGGTTGGTGCTGTTGCCGTGCGTATGAAAGACATGTCTGCTGCAAAGAATGCAAGGTTAACATGACGAAAGCCTCACGATAGAGGGTCTCCTTGAAGCTCGAGCCATGCGAAGCCCTGCAAAAGGGGAAGCTGTCATGCGTAATGCATGAGCTGAAGTGAGACTCGCAAAATGCCAAATGGTGACGAAATTGTAAATTCCGGGATAACTGCCGGACTTCTGAAAGATTGATCGGCATTCGACAAAGCTGGGCGCTGAACGAGAAGAGGCGGTCTGGTAGAGCCCCTTCGGAGACCAAGGCAGAAGCGACGCAAGGCAGACCTGAACATCTCGATTATTGATCGCACTGTTGGGTTTCTGATGCCCAGAGGGAGAAAACAAAAGCCGCAGAGGTGCTCCCCCCAAAGTCTTAGAGGGTCGCAAAAATCTGAATCACAAGCTTTGCCTGAGTAGCGCAGCTGATGGTGTGTGACGCCCTAAAGAAGTACACCAGGGCCGAAAGGCAACCCCCTTTTAAGTCAAGGATGGCCGGTGGAGGGCACTGTGATGATGGTTCTGTATCATTGGAGCGCAGGGTAGATGATCTTGCGGAACTCACTAATGTACAGGACATGCAGCTTGGTCCAAGGGTGGAATCCGCAGCAGGCACACTTTCTTCCGCTGCAGGATCCTTCGGCTCCATGGTTACCAAAGGATAATCACCACCGTCGGCCACAGCTGCTCCATTGGCTCCTGTGCGGCTCAAAAAACCTTGCTCCACGCCACCAACTTCAGAATGCACAAGCGCGTCCGCTGATGCACCTCCATCGTCAGCTACTACAGTGAGCTGCGCCCCATTGTTGCAGTCAACTGCGGAGCATGTACCACCAGGTGCCTCAACCCGTGCTCCATATTCTCAGCTACTCCAGAAGACTCACCTTTTCTTGGACAGTGGGTGCATTGGCAGTAAATGAGGAACCTCCATCAACCGGCACATCCAGTGTTTTGTCCCCAATTTCTTTTCCAGGAGTAACCTCCCGACTGCCAGACGCTCCATCCACCACCAACTCTTCCGCAGCTGAAATACCACTCCCTTCCACATTGGGAATCATCTTGTCCGGACTCACAGGTTTTACCGCTGCGTCACCCTCAGAAAGCGCTTTGCCCTTTTCCTGATCCAGGTGTCCTCCAGCCATATCTTCTTGTGTTCCAGAAATTCTATCCTCCCTTGGGGAGCCCGAGGTCTTAGCAGCATCACCACCCCTTAGACCGCTATCCCCAACGGTAGAGGAAAAATCCTGTTTACACTACCTTGGAACGCCCTTGTAGACTCAGCTGTCGGTGTAGGCGATGTAGGACCCAGCGCAGTCTCCCATCCAGTTCATTGCCAGAAGGAGAATCAGCCACCTCGTCACTTACCATCTTTTCATCCTCCTCCGGCAGTGTCCACCTACTTTCACGCGTATCCAGGCAGTAATAATATTGTCTCTCATCCTCGTGGAGATGCCACTCCCACGTTGTCCCATCATATGCTTTGATTGGACGCTCGTCCTTCCGAAAACCATTCTCTTCGGAGACTTGGCGCATCTCTTGAGTCTCTTCAGCTTCTTCGGAACTGTCGCATCCTCTCAGCCTCCATCTCCAGGATCTCCTCCTCGCCCATTGCGTATTCAGCAGTGGGTGCAGCTTCAAAACTGTCCACACCTTTTTTCTCCTGTACATCACCACCTTTATCGCGCATGGAACTCGTCGAGGAACCTCCCTTTGTTCAGAGGTTTTCTGGATGCTTGCACACCGCTCCACTCAGATCGGTCTAGCTTCTTTGTCGACCATTCGACCCGAATTGAAGTCGACGGCTAAAAACATGCTTCAGCAACACACACAGTACGGTTGCCTAGTTCACGGTCAAAACCACAGTTGCTCGTCCTTCACCTTCACCGTCGTCACTCCTGTCCACATTGGGACCCATACCCTCATTGGGGCTTTCAGCAACCACTCCCTCCACAGTACCAGGCATCACTGCTTCTGGCGCCACCACTTCAGCCAGGGAACCAGTTGCACCAACTTCAGCTCCACCATCGTTTGCACCGCTCGCAGAGAGTTGGAGCCATTGCTTGGGCAAAGACATTGCTTTTCAAACGAAGCCCTTGACAAAAGAACAAGTTACCGCAGGGAACCGTTTGGGCTCATAACCGACGGGGGCAACCGAAAGGGGAAAAGAACTTCAACTCTTGGTCGCCTAAATAAACTCCCTAAACCGAAGAACACAACACAGATCCAAACAAGAGCACCCGAAAGAGGGAGGGGATATCCTTACCAAAGTAACCAAACACCAACCCCAACCCCAAACCCCAGGTACTACTTTTCGAAGCCGTTGTTAGTGGCCATTCTTGAGCCACAATGTATATGCGTGAAAAAACGAAGGTCCCTCTGGTACCTTTTCCCTTGAAAGCACGAACCCTGACCTCTCACACAAGTGCGGACAGCTCTCTCTTTTTCACAGTCAGAGCCACTTGAGCCAAAAGTCACGAAGTGCACAAACTAAACGAATTCTCTCTTGTGAGCTTAAACTCAGCTTCAGAACGAAGTTCCTACACACTGCACACTCACTTTAAATAGCGTATTGGGCAAAAACACACTCGTATGATTTCCTTGGAAATCAACGAGGCATAAACCATCGAGGATGGGATCACACGGATTCCCAATCACTCCGAAGCAAAACAAACCTATACAAGCTGATCCAAAACATGACAAAAACATCAATGATCAGCCACAATCTTCCACCCCCCGCATTTTGCTGAGGGTTCATGTCAAAGATCTGAAGTCCAAGCCCAGCTCGGCACTTCAACACTAAGGGGATGCCCTGGCCACATTCCCTTGGTGCGTACTCGCCACCAAACGAAACAAACAACACACCAGTCGATCTCTGACATCAAACTTAAAACTCATGCAAGATCCCACCATCAGGCAGGTTGTCCTGGGTCCACATCACTGGTAACCCAAGAGTTCGTTGTCCAAACACGTGAAAAACGAATTAAACTTGCATCCACCTGCACTGGGGCAGGGTTGTCTTGGAACGAATCCAAGAGTTCGTGGTGACAAACACGTGAAAACGAATTAATGCAAGCTTCAGATGTTTCCCACTCAGCACTCGACCTTGTCGTGGTACTCCTCCTCAGTCTCGCATCTTCCAGGTCACCAAACTCACCAACTAGCATCGGCTAGCTGATCCTTCAGGAAAAGATTGGCTTCATAGTTTCGCTTCTTCCAGCGTACCATCAGCCAAAAACGTCTTCAGAGGTGGCAATCAGACGCCTTGCAGAAGGGGCTATAGAGTCCCTCGTTGAGTTTCATCATCATTTTGCCTCCTCTTTGCAAACTTCTCATGCACTGAAACAAGGGCTCACACTAACCAGAAAAATCGCGGGCGCTCCATGGCGGCAACGCGGCCATGGCTTCCAAAAAATGGCTGCGGGTTTCACTCACCCACCCAACCACTGAGATCACTTAGCATCTCAGTTCATTCTTCATCCTCTTCGCCCTTCTTCTCGCCAGCTCCAGTTGACTCCATCAACTTGGCGCGGCGCTCCTTGGCGGCTTCCTTCATCTCCGCCAACTCAGCCGTCCTCGTTTCCATCACCACATCCTGCGAAGATCGGCTAGGCTCAGCTGGCGTCTCCGCAGGCCTCTCAGTTGGCTGGTCTCCAACCTTTCTCTTCTTCTCTTCCAACATCAGCTCCAAATCGGCAACACTAAAGCTTGCCTTCACACGCTCAGCAATCTGCGCGATAGCTGCTGCATCCAACTCAGATGGTACAACTGACACAGGCGAGCGAACCGCTTCGCCTTCCAGCTTTGCTCTCTTAGCAGCTTCTTCCTCGGCAGCTGACAGGTCGGCGATGCGCTTGCGCTTTCGCTCAGCTTCCTCGAACTCTCGGTCTTGCTGTTCCGCTGCAGCCTTGAGGATCCGCTTCAGGTCCTTTTCCTCCTTCTCGAGTTTCCCAACATTCTCACCCATGATCCCAAAGGCTTGCTGCCACATGTCGGCAGGCAACGTCAAGTTGAACCTCACCACATAGTCGGTCGGCAAGTGCCACTTACACTTGCAGATCCACACAACACCGCTTCGAGTCTCACTCGCAACCACCTTCTTCCAGCTTGCCGCCCTCTGCGTGTCGGTGATCTCCTCTTTCTTTTTCTCCAGGTCCTCCAAGAATCCTGCAACAGACTCCATCACGGATCTGTAGTGGCTGTAGGCCACAAACGACCACTTGGGGACTGGTCTCTCCCTCAGCTCCGGCTCGTGAATCCGAAGTGTATCACACGACAACATCGAAATCACTCGCACTCGCTCCACCAGTTCCTTAAACACCAAGGATCCTTCCTTTGCACTTCTCTTCCAGCGCAACACCCATGGGGGATAATACGAGCTCTCAGCTTCATCCTCCATGATCCTCTCTGCTCCCAAAATGGGTAGCATGCACAACAGATCCACCATCCGCAAGACTCCGAGGTCCTGGTGCTCACCCAGAAGCAAAACAGGGATTATCCCTTTTCTCTTCAAGTACCTCACGAAGCTCAACATCGCCAGGCCACACGTTCCCGGCGGCACTTCCATGTACAGTCCTCCTTCATTCACTGCCATCTCCCAGATGATGGCCTTGCCACCAATCTGTCCACGGACATCCAAGATTCCGAAGATCTTCGTGGGTTTCTCCTGTAGCTCACACACCTCCTGGATGGGCTTCACCAGCTTCTCGTATGAGCTTTGATAGCGCAACATATCCTTGTCGGATAGCGTGCCTATCACGTCCTTGAGCTCTAGCTCATCCACTGGAGTTCCGCGCCGGCAGATACTCCATGACACATCACCGAACCACTTCGGCGGCTCTGGATCCGCCAGCTCCGGAAACACGTCGACCATCCGTTCAATCACCTTCGGCATGGCCTTGGGTTTCGGTGCAGCTTGGCCTGAGCCTCGGCTTTCACCTTTATCACCCCTTTTTCCAGCAGCTCGGCGCTCCTTCTCTGCCTCTCGGAGATGGAATGCATGGCTTGCATCCGTGCCAGAGACTGTCACAGTCTGTTTGCACTTTTCGCACTTGGGCTTGCCACTTTCATCCCAGCTCAACCCGGCAGCATGCTCGGATCTGAACAACCATTTGCAAACCTTACACCAAAAGGGGCTTTTCATCTCAGCACCCTGCTCACCCTTCCTGCTGTCTTCAGCTGCCATTTTCCTGTCCTTCACCAAAGGTACAGGCTCCAGGCTAGGGCTAGCTTCCGTGGTGCTTGAACCAAAGCTTTTGCGGGTGGACCATAAATCCATTTCTTGAACCTCAGGGGAAGAGTCTTCACGAAGGGTTTCGGGACTTCTAAGGTGGAAATTTTCAAAAACTTCACCACACTTTTTCACACTTTTCAACGATCCAACTTGCTCCACACTGCATCCAGTTGCCTCGGCACACTGGTATGCCTGAACTCCAACCCTTGGTCGGATTCCACAGATCCTCCACACCTGCTGCACATCTTCACCAGGGTATATACCCATAGCTTGCTGGTGCTGACAGAATGTCACTTGACTCAAGCACTTTGTAAGAACGTCAGCGATCATTCCCGCTGTCGGGCACCAAATGACCTTCAAGGTCTGAGCTTCCTGTATCCGCTCCTGAAGATAGCAGACAGCGATGTCTAAGTGGCGAACTCGCCTACTCAACCCACGGTTTAGCAAAACCGCTCTCGCTGAGGAACTGTCAGTGTGCAATCGGATCGTGACATCTGACTCGGCCAACTGACCGATCAAAGTCGCAAGTCCCTCACTCTCCTGTACCGCAGTCAAGATGGCTCTCAACTCGGCTTCACAAGAACTCAGCGATACACACCCTTGAACTCGAGAGATTCCCTTGATCAGGCATCCTCTATAAAAGATGGCTATGCCCGACACAGATCTTCGTCCTAACGACGCTTGGGGTGCCCAACTGGCATCCGCATACACTTCCAGCTGCGCCGGCCCACTGTCTGGTACATTCCCATCAGGGCCAAAGTACTGCCATGCATGGTATTGTCCCTTTAGGAACCTAATCACTTGTCGCAATGCTTGCTCAAAGCATGCTGTTGGCTTGGACTGTCCTTGCGAAAGAATGGACATCCACCTACTCAGGTCAGGTCTCGACTGACCCCACCATGCAATCCGGCCAAGTACTGCTCTGTACCTCGCAGCTGCAGTGTCACTCAACTCAGGATCCGAACCACTTGCTCTGCCCTTCTCGACCGTTTTCACGATGTCCGGAGGAGCAGTAACCACCTTCAGGTCCTTACAGAACTCTGTCTCGAACAGGGCATCTAAGTATGCCGGGGGCACTCGCATCCTGAGATGACTCCCTTGTCTCTCAATCTCTCGCCCCAAAAAGGTGATCTTTCCACCAGTGGAAGTGATTCGACCCGTTTCCTTGATCTTCAACTCTCCGTTCAGGGTGTCGGTCACCAACCGAATGGCATCTCTAGTGCCACACAGAATCAAATCGTCCACATAGCACAACATGAGGAATCTTTTCCCTCTCACAGTGCCCTCGAAGACGGAAGGTTCCGTTGGGCATTGCTTCAACCCAACTTTCTTCACAACTGTCGCCAGCTTCAAGTTCCAAGCTTTGGCGGCAACTCTCAAACCATTCATGGCTTGATCCAGAATCATAAACACCGGGACATAATAGTCCTTGCAGGCGGAAACATCCTTGGGCAATTGGATAATCGCCTTCGATCCTTTCGGAAGGGGGGAATGCAAGAATGCAGTGCTAACATCCAAAGTTGCGACATCCATAGCATCTACCGAAGCAATGGCCAAAAGCGTCCGTAACGCTTCTAAAGAAGGAGTCGTAGCACTCAGTCCTAAAGATGATGCTGTGCTCCCCTTTGCGATGTCTTGCACCACACACCGAGCTCTCACAGCTTCCTTGCCATTCACCACCTTTGGGCCTATGACCCATCGGGTTGGGATGATCTTTATCCCATGCTGACGAGCAAACTTCTGAGCCTCGTCTGCTCCAACCACTCTCCCTGCTTTGTGAGCAGTCATACTCTGCAGCTCAGTTCGCCGGCCTTCCACTGTTTTATCCACATCTAATGGACATCCATCTATCTCAGACAGAACACTCGTGGGTCTTGCCAGCCAAACTTGGGATCCACACACCTTCATGGACTCCGGGAAAGTGCTATTCTTGTTGAGCAGAATCGAATTGGTCACATGTACCAACTTCGGACTCTCGTCACTGCTTACCATTTTAATAGGACCTTGAGGCACATCGAGTCTTGGGTCTAAACAAATACGATTGATCAGCCGGGGAACTCGATTGGACTCATCTGGAACTGAGTTCACATCTGAAGTTAAACTCTCTAAACGCCGGGGAACTCGACTGGACTCATTTGGAACTGAATCCACATCCATTTGAGGTTTTTCTTCCTCCATTGGGATCGCTTCATCCTCAGCGGGAGTTTCTCCTTCGAAGTATCCAGGTTCCATTGCCTCATCTGGAATCCCTTGGTAAGGCAAACTTGGATCCTCAAAATCCTCCATGTCAACATCCACAACTTCTGTCGCAGGTGTTGGGACGCTTTGCCTCTCCTCCAACTTGGGATCTGGTCGACTCTCATAGGTGATCTTCGGGCGTTTCAGGAGTGAAGGCTCACTTCCAGACTCCATCACCCCCGCATCCTTTGAGCTTCTCTGGTCCATTTTTGGAGTTTCCTCTGTTGGTTCTTTCGATTCCAACCGTTGTCGTTGAGCTTTCAACCAATCATCATACCGTTTTCGGCATTCAGCATTGTGGTTGGCTTTTCCTCTTTTTGGACCACACGCAGGACAGTTCGCTGTGCCACCATGTTCCTTCACCCATGCAGCTGGAGGTCCAACTTTGCTCATGTCTGTGGTCGGTCCATCAGACACTCGGCCCTCAAAGGCCTTGTCCGCTTCACCTTCAATCCGATCGGGCACACCATCCTCTTTCTCCTTCAGAATCGGGGGAGCCAATGTATCCGATGGATCATGCTCCTTGAGCAAATGTTGACAATGCTCCAACCCAATCTTCAACGGAACGATGTGCTTGATGGACTTTGCTCGAAAGTGTTTTGGACAACCATCCACCATGGCACTCACAACATGAGTCAAGCCACCAACTTCAGGGTACACATAGGCTGCTTCCACAAACCGGGAGAGCGCCGTGGTTTTCATCGAATCCGGTAGCTCAGCCAGAACTGTAGCACCTATCAACGACGATCCACACTCATGGAGGGATCTCTGTAGTACCAACTCCTGGGGTGATTTCTTCCCATCAAAGGCAGCTGCATGGTGATTGTGCATTGCAGCACAGTAAATCAGACCAAACTCAAACGCTCGAGGACTTCTCTTCAAGTCAAAGCCCTGCGCTCGTAGATCCAACCTCACCGTGCTGAACAACTCCTTGAGTGTTCTCACTGCCCTTTCCACACCACCAACCGCTTCATGTCCCTGCGGAGGTGCTCTTTGGGTCACAATCCTAATCCCCAGATTGGCTCTCTTGATGAGGGCGCTCACCGCTGTCTCGCTGTCTGTCCTCAACAGTACAGCAGACCCTGCAATGTCCAGTCCGAAAGCATTCATCCAATAACGAATCCAGCTGGAGGTATTGTCAGCATTGGTCCCTACCAACAGACATCCAATCATTCTGGTTGACATTTCAGTCATGACCAGTACTTTCATGTTGGGAGCCGTCGGCTGGTCTTTCGCAAAAGTACCAGTTACCAGGTTGATGAAGCAGAAATCTGCTTGCAACGCCACGGGTCGGTCTTGAGCATCCTTGGTCCGACGATGCTGGGTTGTTCCTCTTGTCATCCGACAATGAGGACATTCGGACGAAAAAGGAATGTGGCCTCGCATCCGATGCAGCTCCATTTCTTCTTGCTTTTTCTTGGTCATTGACTGCACTGACTGCATCTGATCAACCTCCATCGGTCGTTGGCCATCATCCACATCCATGGGTCGAACCTCAGTTCTTCCAAAGGTTACTTTCTTTCGCTTTCCAGCATCACCTTGCAGGTAGATCCAAGGACATCCAGCCCAGGATACTCCATATCCCATGACTCCTTTCTTCTCGTGTCGCAGCGAAATCTCTCTTCGAGTGAACTTCACTTCCCAACCAGTATTCACCATCTGCTCGGTGCTCAAGATGTTGTGAGCCACATCTGCTACAACTCCAGTCACACACACCGATGTCAAACCAAGATACTGCTTTCCTTCATACATAGGCAGCAAGGCTCGGATGCGAACTCGCTCGAAGACATTCACCGGGGTATCGTTGGCTGCTGAGTACCTCTCATTAGGTCCCAACGCCTTCCGATCCAAGATCTGGAACTCATCCAAGTATCTTTTCGCAATCACAGTCACCGATGCTCCTGAGTCAATCAACCACCATTTGCTTGCATCATCCTTTTCCATGCTTTTGACTTGATTCATCGGAGGTTTCATCAAAGACCGAACTGACTTAGATGGCAACATCTGAGATAAATCGGTAGAGATCCGATGCTCCAACTCGGCAATCCGGACTCTCGTCTCAACTTCCCATGACCAATCTATCTCATCAGTACTCCGGGGAATCCACTCTTTTCTCACTTCATCGAGCAATTCTTCCAGAGGTTGCAACACAGATTCCACTCGGGCCTCTGACTCAGGTTCATTCCATTCACCTCCAGTTAGCTGGTAGTCACTCGACTCACCCTCTTGGGAGACTTCAGCAACTGTCTTCCCCTTTCCTTTGCCTTTTCCTTTGGGCTTTCCCTTTTCGGGCTTCTTCTTGGGATCTCCTTTTGCCTTGGCTTTCGCCTTAGCATTGGGGGAATTGGGCTTCTTGCCTGAATCTCCCTCCTTATACCAGCAATCGCGGGCATAATGTCCCTTTCCACCACACACATAGCACTCCACATCCTTCTTGTTCTGGCTTGAAGCTCGTTTGCCAGCACCTTTGCTTGATTCGCGCTTGCCTTTCTGTTCCTTTCCTTTGCCTTTTGGTTTTCCTTCGTTGCCCTTTCCCTCATTGGGATCTCGAAAAGGTTGAAGCTTCGTGCCAGGGGCTTCTGACCACACCCTTTGTTGCACCTCAAACTTCAGAGCAACTCTTTTCAGATCTTCAAACGATTCACTATCGCCATGCAACAAGCAATGGCTTCTACACCGATCTGGCAAACTGCGCAGCAAAACCATAACCGAATCCGCTTCTTGGATCTGCAAACCACCAGCATGCACATCGGGATCAAGACTATTGAGCAGCTTGGTGTACTTGTTCAACTCATGCTCAATCTTTCGAATGATCTCCGGAATACTGGGTGCTTTCACGGTTTGATTCACCAGCTGCGACCGAAAGAACAGGCATTCAGCTCGCGACTTCAGGCAAAACTCCTTCGCCAGCAATCTCAAAGCCACAAAACCAGATTGTTGATAAGTGCTCTCACTTTCAACATATGTCTGCAAAATCAGAGAACTCTTCTCATGATTTGCAAAAGTCTGTCGCAGGATGTGCATCAGCCTCGTCGACCTCTTCTGTTGCTCCACAGTAAGTCGATCCTGTTTCAGCCGAGACTCTTCTTGAGTCTTCACCGCATGCATGAGCTCATTGGGAAACACTTCTGAACCCAAACCAACCCAACTGGTCAGCTTCTCCATCCAGGTCAAGAATCCAAGAGCTTCAGAGATGCGATCCTTCCAAGACGAAAAGTCAATGGTCGGCAAACTGGGCAACCATTTGTCCGATCGAGCAAACACATCCCTTTCCCTTTCTTGCTCCAGAGGTGGAGGTCTCAGTGGGGGACTTGGGCTCGCCATCCGAAAAAGCTGGGTCCCCTTCGCAGGAGTACCCACTGGCGATGCACCTTGACATCCCGAAGAAGAACTGGGCATGTTCTCAGGAACACCATCCTGAGGTAAGGGGGGATTCACCTGTTGCTGTTGCTGTGGCTGCTGTTGCTGATGCTGCTGTATCATCCACTGCTGATGCTGCTGCTGTTGCTGCACCATGGACGAAGTCATCGTTTGCATAAACTGCTGTTGCTGCACAACCAGTTGCTGCATCATGCTTTCCAATTCTCGCACTTGTCTCGTCAACCCTTGCACGTCGGGTGATGTTTGTGATGGTGTCACCACAGGTTGAGGAGGTCCAGTGGATAGTCCTGGTGGTAACGAAGGACTTCCTACCGCTTGCTGAGGCAAACCAGGGGGAAACGAAGGGCCTCCCATTGTCTGTTGGGGTGCTCCAGTAGCTACCCCATGAGGGCTTCTGGCGGGAGTTCGACCTCTGGGCACTGGGCCATACACAGGTTGGCTTCCTTGTGCCAAACCTTGCACCCACAGTGGGTTGGGATTTCCCAAACCCGGAAAAGGGTCTGCCCTTCGCCTTGTCTCAGCATCCATGATGGGCACAGAGCTTCCACTCTCGTCCACCTCTTGGACTCCTCACATGAGCTCCACTGGTATGTCCTGGGGGTGTATTCAACATAGTTCCTGAACTCAGGCTCCAGCCTGCAGTCTCTCCACAACGTCTTCTAGCGAAAATTCTCTCACCAACACCAGATGGTCCAGGCTCCTGAAGAACCTCAGTTCTACTCTACCAAGCACCTCCAAGATCGGTCACAACCAATCCAGTTCCACCTTGCCCGGGCTCCAAAGTGCCTCAACAGCCGCTGAACCAACTGCTTCCAAGCCTGATAAGTCCGGATCCGCCTCCTCACAGTCACAGTCAGAGCCACTTGAGCCAAAAGTCACGAAGTGCACCAACTAAACGAATTCTCTCTTGTGAGCTTAAACTCAGCTTCAGAACGAAGTTCCTACACACTGCACACTCAATTTAAATAGCGTATTGGGCAAAAACACACTCGTATGATTTCCTTGGAAATCAACAAGGCATAAACCATCGAGGATGGGATCACACATCCGAAGCAAAACAAACCTTTTCAAGCTGATCCAAAACATGACAAAAACATCAATGATCAGCCACATCTTCCACAATATGGGTCTTTCACCCTGCCAAACCTGTGAAAGGCAACCTCCGCATAGGGTTTAAGGTTTTTTGGGTTCAGGGTTTAGAAGTCTTTTTGGGTTTCGGGGTTTAGGGTTTTCAGGGTTTAGGGTTTGGAGGTTCGTTGGAAAGTTTAGAACTTCGAATTTTTCGGGGTTTGTAGTAGTTTTTTCGGGTTTAGGTCTTTTGGAGTTTAGCGTTCAGGGGTTTTAGTTTAGTGTTTTTTTGGTTTAGGGCTCGGAGGTTTTTACAATTTTAGGGTTTAGTGTCTTTAGGGTGAGAGTTTAGGGGCTTTTAGGGTTCAGGATTTTAAGGTCTTTTTGGTTACGGTTTCGAGGTCTTTTGGATTTAGAGTTTGGGGAGTTTTCAGGGTTTAGGGTTTGGGGGTTCTACGAGGTGTAGGGCTCCGGGTTTTTCTTGGGTTTTAAGGGTCTTTGGTGGTTTGTAGGGTTTAGGTTTTTTGGTTGAGAGTTTAGGGGATGTTAGGGCAGGGATTTTTGGTTTAGACTCTGGTTTTCGGTTTGGAAGGAACTTTGGGGTTTAGGGTTTGGGCGTTTTTAGAGTTTAGGGTTTAGAGGCCTTTTTGGGTTTAGGGCCTTTAGGGGTTTTTCAGGGTGTAGGATTTAGGTTTTTTAGTGTTTTGTGGGTTCAGAGCCGCGGGGTTGTTTCAGAGTTAAGGGGTTTTAGTGGTCTTTAGGGTATAGTTTTTTGGGGTTTAGAGTTCAGGGGATTTAGAGAATGCTTTGCAGCTCAACTTTATGATGCGAAAATTGGAGTGTGTGTAATTCCTCCACATTCACATACACGTGTTTGGGTTTCGGGATTGGGGTTTCGGGTTTTTTAGGGTTTAAAGTTGACTGGTTTTCGGTTCAGGGGGGTTTCTTTGGGCTTCCAGGTTTTAGAGTTTGGGGTTTAGGGCTTTTTCGGGTTTCTCGGGTTTAGGGGGTTGGGTTTTTTGGGTTTTAGGCATCCGGACGCGTGGAAGTCTATGCCAACGCCGCTCCCCTTCGCCTTCAGCTCCCTCCCCCCAATGCACACGCTCCTATCCCATTAGGGAGGTGGTCTATCGACCCTTTAGATGGGGAATCCATGGTCCAGGGCTGTGGACTCAAGCTTGCAAATTCTGCCAGATGTGTTGAGGGTTTCGAGTGTCGCGTTTGTGCCGCCCAACATTCCTTGCCAACGGCCCTGACGGCCCCAACGGCTCCAACGGCCCTGACGGCCCTAACGGCTCTAACGGCCCTAACGGCCCCGGACCCTTTTCAATTCCCAAACCGATTTCTAGACAACAAGACGCCCTCCACTAAGCCCAAACCCCGGCAAAATTTAAAACACTGGCATTTGCACAGCCGCAAATTCCAAATCTGGCAATCCGTGATCACAAGGTGCAAAACATCAGCCAAACACAAAAGCCGAAAGCCTCGACTCTGTGAACCCCTCCAAAAATGCGCAGAAAGCTTGTTTGTTCCCTCGTCATACGGACTTCTCTCGAAAAACCGTCGTACGTGCAAGCACAGCATTTGCAAATGGAGGGCCGAGCCCCCCCCACCCCCGCCAAGACCCCCCCATTTATCTAAAAAAACATTACGCCTTACCTTCAAAACCGGTATAGTTGGAACACCTGTCAGATGGGGGCAGCAGGATGGAACTCCCCACCCCAGCTCCTCCCACTTATCTTGAAAACACGTCAGAGCTGCAAGTAGCCAGACAGCGTTGCGGGTTTAGGGGGCTGAGGATTCGGGTTGCTTGGGATTTCATCTGTTGGGTTTGGTCCTCCTCCACGTCCCCTCCCCCCCTCTCATCGGTTTTCAGAAGCCTGTTTTGGGATCATCGCCGCCGATTCGAGGTTCCGTGCCTTGCAAACATAACCTTGCAAACCCCCAAGCCCCTCTGAAAGACTCATGACTCATCATCACAAGCAAAAGTTTTTGACAAGACCTAGAGGAAGACCTAAATTTAGATTCACGTTTCCGGCCAGCTTCGAATGGCGGATGTGGATGAGCGGCTGGGCGTTTCATGGAATAGTGCTCTTTCGCATTGGAATCACTACGCATTCGTGTTGCCTGCGCTGGCACAGAAGCCTACGCGGTTTCGATTCGGGCAGTGATCACACATTGTGGTTTTTGTTGTTGAAATATAAGGCAGTCGGAATAGCGCTTCAGGCACCCAACCCGCCCCAACTTGAAACTGCAATCCCCGGCATTGCATCAGAACTTGAATTTTGCTGCCTCTTTTTTTGCATCACTGCATATTCAGACCTCCCAGCCTATGAACCTGGACAATTCGGAGCAGCCTGACCACAAGCATAACCAACAATGCGGCCATTCCATGAGTGGCACTTGCATTGGTGGAAACCTTCAAGCTAGCTGACTGAACAAAATTTCAGAAGCCCAGGATATGGCGGGAGATGCAGCGCGAGCAACCAAAGATCAGCGAAAAGCGGGCCGCCGTCAAGGTTTGACCACGGGAGTTTCAGTGCGGGGCATTTGGGCTTTACTGGGATTGGTGTGTGTGGGGATTCAATTGGGTTTCCTGGTCTGTGTTGGATGATGTGAACATCCACGTTTGCTTTTCAGTTGTTGCCTTTTGGAGGTTCACATCCGAAAGCTTGAATTTAACCCCAGCGGACGCGAGTGCTGAGAGCCTTTAAGTTGTTTAAGCCGCTTGAACCAACATGAGCGAAACGTCTCAGCGGCATGAATTGGTAATACGACAAAAGTCACCTGTTTTTGACTGGTCCTTACCATGGTGACGCTCCGGGTCAGCGAAGTGTAGTTGCATGTGTAGGTCGCAAGTGGATGGTCCCCGTTTCTGTGTCTGTGTGTGTGTGTGTGTGCGTGCGGCAAGACGTACAGCATACTTTGAGATGCTTGTTGCACAAGGCGCGCATGTGTGTGTGTGTGTCTCCGATGTGTGAGTGCGTGAGTGTGAAACTGAGTGAGTGTGAGTCTGTTGTTTATGTTGTGGCTGTGGTTGTGGCTGTGGTTGTGGTTGTGGCTGTGGTTGTGGTTGTGGCCGTGGTTGTGGTTGTGTTTGTGTTTTGTGTTTTGTGTTTCGTGTTTTGTGTTTTGTGTTTTGTGTTTTGTGTTTTGTGTTTGTCTCTGTGTGTGTACTGTGCGCATTAAGGTTCCATTCTAGCAGCGCATCGTGGCCAGGCCGTGCAAGATTTGAGCCTCCTGCAGCGGGAGAAGCCCAAACAAAAGCTGCGTGGCTGCCACATCACAGTGTCTACAGTTTCCATCTCTAAAGGCCCACCGCAGAACTCGCAGGCCTAGTTGTTTGACCTCACCTTCATGAGTTGTTGCGCCCGGGCTTTGGCTTCATTATTTGAGTTCGAACTTGAGGAAGACCGCAAGCAAGCGGCTGGATTCAACTCTGAATTTGCGGGAGTGGTCTACCAACCTCGTCGTGGGGCAGAAGCAGGCTTGAAGGGCCACAGACACCTGCATTGTTGCACACTGCCCGCGTCTACTCCTCGTGACGTGCCCTGAATCTTCTAGTGCTTGTCTTTACCAGTGTTGCCAGCAGCGTCACGAGTACCGACAATGACAGTACGCATAGACTGCTTCACCCCATTGTAAAAGACCTTGATGATCGCCTTGATGCAACAATCGAATGCCACAGACCCTTACTGCAGGATCACAGAACCCCATTGCTAGAGAAGGTGCCAGGGTTTTCCCGAAACGACCCCGGCAACCTACCAATGCGAGTCCCCAGATCCCAAAGCCAAACTCCCAAGCATGAGTGAGAATCTCGAACTTCCAGAACTGGGACTTTGGCGTATCCGCCATGGCGGATATCGTCGAGGCGATTGGGTCATGGGTCCAGATGGGTCCAGCTGGGTCCAGATGAGTCCAGATGGGTCTAGATGAGTGGGTCGCAGGTTTGGTTGGGTCCAGGGTCTCTAGGGTCTCTAGGGTCTTGACAGGTGCGGGATGTAGCATTCAAGGTCCGGTAACGTAACATGCCACGTCCAACATCCGAAAATTCCAAACCTTATTTTGTTTTTTTGTCACTACGTAAGCCACATTCTTGTGACCATCAGCACCCGTACCACTCTCCAGACCTCGCAGTTTCATGGGAAATATGATTGTACACTCCTGTGCGAGGTTGGTGCGGCTTATCAAAACCTTACTGCTGCTCACACTGCTCAGCCAAGAGTTCCTAGCTTCGCCGCGACCTGAGTTGAAGGACCTTGCCGTTGCTGCGCCGCCAACGACTATGTTGGACGCGTGGGAGGATGTGCCCACAGGCTGATGGTTTGTTGAGGTGGCGTGTTCAGGTTTGCTTGTTTCCTTTCTCCCTTGCCTGAACATCAGTCGGGTGAGTCGGACAGAACCCAGTGCGGATCCTCTTTACTGGAGTTGATCAGTGAGGTTTTGGTAAATTGGTTGTCTCACTGGGCCCGGGCCTAATGGAAGACGATTGTATGTGCTGAAATTATTCCGCGATCAAGGCAGAAACGTATATGACAGATCAGAACTGTACCCTGACAGGTACGCCAGAGACTTTCCTGGCCTACCTCCAGCGAGACATTAATTGCTGCTGGCCGGATCTGGAGTTGGAAACGGTAAGACTTCCTAGCAGTTACTCTGGATTGGATCGTGTTTTGGGCTGTGTTTCAGAAGTTGCTTTGGACTCTGTGACCCTTCGTGTTCAGGGCGTCATCCCACTCGCTTCGCAGCGTGGGCTTTCTTCGCATTGGGCATCCTCGCAAGTCAAAGATGCCCATGCGCCAAAAGCTTTCGGAGCTTAGGTCAAGGCTAGTACCATGGCACGAGCACGGTTGTTTGCTTGTGCCCAAAATCTCGAAGCCCAAGCCCAACAGTCCTGGGCCATCCATTCCCATCAGCACCATACTGTTGTGACTTTTGGGGCTTACCAACTTACGAATTGTTGCAGTGGTCGATGTGGCCCATGCACGCTCTGTTCATCTGTTTCTGAGGCCTTCAATGGGTTTGCATAGCTTCCATGGCTTCCATGGCTTTCGCGGCTTTCATGGCTTTTACGGCCCTCATGTCTTTCATGTGCAAAGAGCCGTGTTCCTTGGAGATAAGGCAGGCAGTTGCCTAAGCTCCAGGGCACTTTAGTGAACGCCCCCCCAGGCCTGGCCGAGGAGGCGATGAGCGTTCGCTTGCAATCCCTTCAGAAGCATCACGGCTGAAGCTGCTGAAGGCGGTTGGGAGGTTCAAGGCCTTCGCGCCTTTTCGGTCAGTCTCAACCTTGTCTTTAGGGGAATCGAGAGCTTGTTGGTTCGTTGTTCCTGGCAGCCAAAGTACAGGGTCTAACAGGAATTGGAGGTTTCCTCGGGGGGCTGGGCTTATGTGGGCTTCGGGGGCTGTGGACAAGAATAAGCAGATAAACTTTTCTTTGGACCACCATTCCCTGCAAACTTTACAGAGTTTGAAGCTCAAATCCTCAAAGTGGACATTGCGACTTTTGTCCACCCAAACCTATTGTGGCTTTAAGGCTGGAGCGCATCCTCGTTGCCCAGATCGTGCCTTGGTTTTCAATTCTGCGCACGCTGGGACGGTCAGGTTCCACAAAGCTTTCAATTTCAAAGCTCGACTGTGTCCAATTTCTTTATGGACATGTATATGCGATGCTTCACATGAGGATCCATCAGCCCATCCGATACCCCCAACAATATCTCATCTGGCATATCGCATTGGTAGACGCCGTTAATTTTTTAAATGAACGTGATGTGAAGGACAGCTTGGCCACAGACGTAGTAGACGCGGTCTTCGATGCGATGCTAAAGCCGTTGCTGAAGCGCTTGAAGGACCCTCGAATTGCTCGTTGATTTCTTGAGGTGCTCAACGTCAAGGTGCTAGGGAACGGGACTCGCATGACTCGCTGTGGCATGTCCTTGTGAAACCCGCAGGACAAGAGTGAAAAGTGCCGCGAGCTGGCCGTGAAGATTCTCCGCAGTCTGGTGGAGAACACCTCGGACCTCGCGGCCGCGCTGATGGGGCCCAAGAAACTACACAGAAGCATGCGCACAAATACGCACAAGCATATTTGGTTTGTTCTTTAGCCAGGGTAAGAGGACCAGGAAGTCGATTTGGCTGCAGGGACGCATGTTTCTCGACAAAGGCTCGCATACGTGCTTTATGTGGGTGGTTCACAATTTGATATTTGGTGTTGCTGAGGCCATACATTTTTCCGACGTTGGTGTCCCGCCTAGGCTGCGAGGAGCGAAGGGGTTGTCAAGTCAAGAGCTGTGCTGTGCTGATGGGTATGTCGGGGTTTGAATCAAGGGTCTGGCATCCCGAACCCTTTCTATCTCTAAAGGGTGTCGGGACAAACCCAGCAAAGCGTGAACCCGACAACCTTCAGCCCAAAAAAAGCAGTTGCCTAACCTCAGCTGCTTACCAAGCTTGAACAAAAGTGAACCCCAAAATGAGTGTCAAGGCTTCGAAATTCAGCACCAAAGCCTGAGCCTTTTAAGGCCGGACATCCCCAAACCCCAAACCCGAACCCCGAACATGAAGCCCTAAAAGAGGCCAGCCTTCAACCCTAGAGACCCAACCTGAGCCACGTACCCTTCAACCCTCAACCCTTACATGAACTCAACAGAGGCATGGACGGGGTGAGGTCAATCCGGTGCAAGACACAACTGAGATGTGGGGGCGAGTGTTGCTTGGCATCTTTTTCCGCTGCCAGGACTTGGATGGTGTTGCGCACCTTCCAGAGGCTGGAGTTGTGGAGTTGAGAGATGTGCACCACAGCGCCGGAGTTTTTCCATTTTCCAGTAGACTCGGTGGGCTGCGTGAACTGACTTGCCAAACAGGGAGAGGTAGCCATCTTCGGCAAGATCCGTAGTTCGCTTGACTTGCGCCCGTGGTACTTAGCTCAATGGACAGAGGCCGAAAGTCCAAAAGACGGCAAAGAACCCTGATCCACGTAGCAACCGGAGCATTCGCAAGGCGGTTCGTTCAAATCTCAATTACACCTGAGTGTTTGCGTAGCCCTACCCCACCACAGCCATCCAAGAGCCTTGAGTTGCACATCCTATGAATCTTCGTGTGCCCATGGTGTTCTTTCGGCACATTTCTCGAAGGTGGCCTTTTAAGGAATCGCCAAGAGGTTGCCGTGCTGAGCAAACCGGGCTGTCGAAAAACTCTTTGCGCCCAGGGCCGCAATGATTAGGGACCATGTGTAATATTTTAGGTGGTTACAAGGGTAGGCAGGTAGTAGAGAGAGAGGGAAGAGCCCTGAGAGAGCAATCCTTTTTCTTGGGCGTTTTCAACCCACGGAAGCCCGGCCGCGCAGATCATGCGTCCCGATCCGGAGCAGAAGCCGACCGAGATCGCACGGCCTGTGGAGGACCAGCAAATGTACATGTCACGACGCAATGATGGTGCCAGCACATCCCATCATCAGTCACTATCATTTTGCGTGAGGTCCCTAATGCTCCATATCAGGACAGTGAGGAGGTCCGGGTGGAGCTTGGTCACTTCATCGCCTCGCTCCTGCAAAGGCCTGGACCTTGGTTCCCTATCATCTCATGGCATGGGTCTTGTGTTGAGACTAGAGACGCCATGGCGCTTGCAAGACATTTTCTTAAAGATCCCGTTAAGCTGGTTTGGGCCTTTTTTTCCTGATGTTCTGGTCCCCTGATCCCATGATCCGGTGGTCCCCGGGTCCTGGTCCCTTCTGTATTTGCAAGCTTAAACATATACAGTTCCTTTCCAAACCCGTCGTGCAAGCCTGTGTTTGGGGGGTAGAGGGCGGAGCCCCCTTCCCCCGCAACCCCTTCTCTTTTTGATTTACTTGCAAGCCGAGACATATACGAATCCTTTGCAAACCCATCGTGCGCGCATTGTGTTTGCCAATGGGGTGGGCTGCGCCCCCACAGCCCCCCCCACCTCCCGGGTATCCCCCCCCCGTATCCGCCCCAGAAACCCCTGAAAAGACTTGCGGAGGAAGGCATACAAACCCTCGCGGCTGCGCCACTCCCCCAATACAATTTTGAGAAAACTGATGGTGCGATTTGATATCTTAAAAGACATCTTACTCCGAGAATCTGAGGGACCAGCACTTGCGACTTGACATTCTTGAAGGATGCTTTGCACCAAGAATCTTGGGGACCAGGGCTTGCGATTCTACAATCTTGAAGAAGCGTACGCCAGAATTCTTAGGGTAAGTTTTGAGTGTGTTACGTCGAATATCTGAAGGAGCATGCCTTGCGGGTTTTATGACTTGGAAAGAGCGTACTTCCAGACCTTAGGGACCAGGGCTTGCGAATTGAATTTGTTGGAAGACAACTTGCTCCAAGGCCTTAGGGCAAGGGCTTGCGATCTGGCATTTTTTAAGAGAAATATTCGGGACTGTGGTTATACTAAGGAGGAAGGGCTTTAAGGGCTTTTTGCAGCATCACACAGTCTATACTCAGAAACAGATAGTTAGCACAATGCAATGTTTTGTGTTTTTACAATTGCACAAGTCGACCTATCAGATTGGTTGTATAGTAATTAGCCTAATCCTAAATGACATACAGTTCTAAATTGTGAGTCGACACAGTGCATGGCAAGGTGCTTTGATGTCAAACCTGCATGTCCAAGATGCAGACGTGGGGTACATGGGGAATAGGATAGGATGGCTGACATAAGGTGTAGCCCGATCCAGATCTACTCCTACATTGACGAGGCTTGAGCATTGTCCGAAAGTGCGTCTGCATAAACGTTGCATATCATGTCATCGACCATGAAACCCTTCCTTTCATGTTGGAACATAACTTCGGGACAAAGCTTCAGGCACAGCAGCGGGAAGCCTTGTCAGACAGAGCCGTTGCCTGTAACCAGCACATGCGAGATTCCAGGGTGGGCTCGTTTGCCATTCAGACAATTGGCTGTGCTCGGCGATCTTTGCTGAAGGGTAGTGCTCGCCCCCCACAGTCTGTGAGGCAACTGGCCTCATCCGTGCGCAAGCAATGGATCCTTTCCATGGGGTGAAGGCCTTGCCGAGGGTTCTCAAAACGTCGCTTCTCTTTTCTCTGAATGTGCACGTGTGCAGATGTGCTTCACGTGGGGGGCTCTCTAGTGTTACGATCGCCCAATGCTATGTTTGGAAACCAAGCCAACAGCCTACTCGACAAGATATCCTAGGGATCGAAGCTTCCAGGGCAGGAAACCTGGCCTTAAGATGGCCTATTTCACAAGATGTCTCAATCCTGGAAATCCCATGCCGGGGTGCCGCAAGGCCCTGGCCTGTGAGACCATGGTCACCTTCTGCGGCTCGGCATCCAGCAAGGGCTAGGCTTGTGTTTCTGTGGCATAAATCATAAATTGCAGGGGGGGAGTTTGGCAAGCTTTTGAACCGTAGAACCAGAGCACATCGCAGCATTCTATTTTCTCCCTGACACGCGGCTCGGAACCTGCAGGTTACAACAACAGGGAGATGTTGCTGCACTTTGCTTTGCCGCTGGCACGCTCGCTGACGTGGCCAGCCTGGGACCAGGGGAACCTTCGAACCCGAAAATTCTTCAGATCCGAGGTTTCTGTGTGACTTCAGGGGGTTGTTTCAGGAACTGTTTTCCGGCAGTTTGTTGGCAGCAGCTGGATGATTCCGGAATCACAGTGTTGAAGCAAGGTCCTGCCTCACCCACAACCATGCCAAGCTGCGCATCGCTGGCTTGCGTGCCATAACCGCCTGCCTCTTTTGCGGAGTCTGGGGCCTAGAGTCCGGCGAGCATGGTTTTGCGGATGGCGGAGGAACGAGTTTTGAAGCCGCCCTAGTTGCCCGCAGCTATTTGGTTCAGGTCTGGAAGCACAACTTCGAGATCTTTGAGGTGCTCATGGCCTGGCAGGACCCCAACAAGGCAGCTCCATCTGACCCCAGCACAAGGAATGCACCTTGCTGCGATTTCCTTGTTAAATAGCCGAGGAAACAGTCTAGGAGCCTACTGCAGCTTTTGCAGTCAAGCTTGGCTTTCTGTCTTTTCATCCAGCAAAATGAAGCTAGTAGTGAGCTCAGTTGGAGTTTTTAATTCGGACAGGTTCCAATCAAGGCCTTCTACGAGGGCGTGACCAATGCATCCTGTTTGAAAGCGGCAGCTCGCGCAGTCAGGCGTAGTCAGGACGCTCTCTCGCTAGGGTTGCTGCCTCTCTGGAAGATTCAGGCTCAAATGAAGCTTGCATTTTCGCGAACTCAATCTAGCCGTTCGAACCTGAGGTCAACTACATGTCCACGCTGAGCTTCGATCGCCACCCAGCCGTGCGCCGGTTTTGGTTCGAAACGCTCGCTTACTGGATGCTGCGGTGTGTGGACAAGGCAGTGCGGCTGGGACCTCTTCCCCCCCCACACCACACCTCATGAGCATCTCATGAGCAATCTGCCCATCTCATAGAGAGCTTTCAGCATGAGACCTCAAAAGCCCTTCTGATCTGCTTTTCTTCGTGGGCAGGTGGCCTTACGGTTGCCTTGTCGTGCCTTGTCTCCCTGAGAGGTGGACCTCGAACCTTACATTGCGCCCTACTTGCTGACGGGCCTGTGTGATGAGAACGAGGAGCGACTCTTCGCACCTCTTCCGAGTCAAAACGTTCCAAGCCCATTTCGTGCGACTTCGAACCAGTGACTTTTTCAGAACACTTCTTTGCAGGGAAATACAGCTTGCTACAGCTGGCTAGGCCCCGCCAGGCCCTGCAAGGTCCAGCCAGCCTCCAGCAAGCCCTCATCGCCCACAGATGCCTGCTCATTAGCTGCAGGAGATCGCCTTAGAGGTCTTCTGGCTTATCGAGCGCATCGGTGAGGCTTACGAAGCAGAGCACGAAGAGGACTTCAGGGAAGGCAGCGTAGCTTCGACCCCGAACATGTCGAGAAATGCTCAGGCTATCTCAGGCTGCTCAGGGACCTGTGTAGGTTTTAGGTGCACATGTTGGAGGCCGTTACTTCTGACCTGTTAGGCTGTTCTTCTGATTCGACAGGACTTGCGGAAGACGAAGCAATACGGCGACTTGCCGCAGAATGAAGCTATGGTGATGCAAAGCATCTGCGGTTTACGGTCCAATTGCCATCGTGAGGTGTGAAGTCTGTAAAGCCTGTTTCAATTGTCACACAACCAAAGGCACAACCACGGGATGCATTCCCCTTTTCCCGAGGGGTCTTGGCCAAGCATACAATGCAAGTCCTCCTCCCAGGTTTCTGTGTACACGGCCACGTCCCACATTTTTGACTGCATAGTAACAGGCAAGACTGATATATATATATATGGTACCCCCCCCTCCCGGGACCTACCTTTTTTAAAGCTTGTATTGCTCAGGTTGGTCTCGTGGGGTTTGGGAGAGATAAAAAAATAAAATAAAATATTAATGAGGCTCCTGGAGGGGGCAATTTCAAATGCCCCTTGGATCCGAAATTTTCTAAGTACAAAGGGTGCCCCTGTACTTTGTCTCCCGGGCCCCCGGGGGCCACTTTAAAGTACTTTAAAGTGGCCCTGGATCCAAGATCCAAGATCCAAGATTCCCCAAAAAGTTTTTTTAGAATCTTGGATCTTGGATCTTGGATCCAGGACCACTTTAAAGTACTTTAAAGTGGCCCCTGGGGGCCCAAATCGTCTAAATGGTGCCCCTGTACTTTGTCTCTCGGGGCCCCCGGGGGGCACTTTAAAGTACTTTAAAGTGCCCTCTGGGGGCCCAAATCGTCTAAGTACAAAGGGTGCCCCTGTACTTTGTCTCCCGGGGCCCCAGGGGATACTTTAAAGTACATTAAAGTGGCCCTGGATCCAAGATCCAAGATCCAAGATTCCCCAAAAAGTTTTTTTAGAATCTTGGATCTTGGATCTTGGATCCAGGACCACTTTAAAGTACTTTAAAGTGGCCCCTGGGGGCCCAAATCGTCTAAATGGTGCCCCTGTACTTTGTCTCTCGGGGCCCCCGGGGGGCACTTTAAAGTACTTTAAAGTGCCCTCTGGGGGCCCAAATCGTCTAAGTACAAACGGTGTCCCTGTACTTTGTCTCCCGGGGCCCCCGGGGGCCACTTTAAAGTACTTTAAAGCGGCCCTGGATCCAAGATCCAAGATCCAAGATTCCCCGAAAAGTTTTTTTTGGCATCTTGGATCTTGGATCTTGGATCCAGGGCCACTTTAATGTACTTTAAAGTATCCCCTGGGGGGCAATTCGTCTAAGGAGAGAGGCTCTGGGCGCCATAATCCTCAACATTTCAATTGTATAGCAACTCGATACCTGCACTCAGGTCGTAACCTTCAATCTTTCAACCAAGACAGCAAAACTCCCCCTCCCTCCCTCTCCTGTCCGCTCCGCTCCGCTGCGCTCTCTGGTCGTTTGTTAAGGGCTTGTTCAAGGCTGATAATTGCCCTAATCCCTATAGGATTTAACCCCTTAGCCTTAAAGCCTATAGGGTTTAGGCTCAAACCTTAAACCCTAAACCTTTTAATCATACATAGGGTTTGAAGGTTAAGCAATTAGACTTAATCCTTAATCGTAACCCTTTAAACCCCATAGTGAAGATCTAAAGGTTTAAGGTTTAAGGTTTAGGCATGTAAAACTAAGCCGGCAAGTAAACCTACACCCTTGGCCTTAAAGCCCTGGGGTTAAGGGGGTTAAGGTTTAGAGGTAGAGTTTAAACCCACGTGTTTAAGGCTTAGGCATTTACACGTTGACCCTAAACTCTTTAGGTTCAGAGCCCGAAAACCTTGTAGGACGCGAAAAGGTTCAACGGTGTTAAGCCTATAGGCGCTGATGGTATATTTGCCCAGGCCTTAGGTTGTTTGAACCATTTAGCCCTATAGGGCTGGGCTAAAGGTTTAAGGCTTTTCAGGGTGTATCTCTAAAACCCTCACGGGGTTAGCCCTCTAGGGGGTACATCCTACAGGGTAAAAAGTCTAGGGTTTAAGGTTCAAGCATTGCCTGTAGAATCAGAACCTTACGAACCTCCAGGGCTTGGGGCATAAACCCCTAAACCTTAAATCACATAGGGTTATGCCTATGTTCGTAGGGCTTGCCTCCTGTGGAAATGCAGAGAGAACACAGTATACGTACTCAGATCATGTATGTACACGGGGTATATGTCTTGTAAATCAAATACAGATGATGGAGAAGGAAAGATGGCAAGTCTAGAATCAAAAGACTAGGAAGTATTCGAGTGCATAGGGTGATGCGAAAAGTCATTTACAGTAAGTGTGGGGGACGTGAGAATACTGTGAGCAATTATCCTATCCCGCTCACCACCCTTAATGTTTCCCACAGTCCAAAGCAACCGGGTATCAAGTCCGTACTATTTGAATTTCACATTAAAGGGTCATACCCTAAAACGTTGTCATTTGGAAGTCGTTCAGCTTAACGTCTGATAAGAACCTGTTGGGCTTCAAATTCATATTTAAACCAAATTGCTAATAACAGCCTACACCTTAAGTGAACTTCCTCTGAGAAGTCTTCTGGCCTCGTTCGTAATATTAATAGAAAAAAACAAATTCTAAGACTACCCTGTCCAATCCTCCTCTGGGCCTCGTTCGCATGCGGGTTGGCTTCGATGTTTAAATTTAAATTGCACACCTTCTGCAATCCTCTTACGGGGCCTGACAAAACAAGATGTCATTAGATCCTATATTCAGAGGTCACAGCCTGAAACCCCCTCATCTGGGCTTGCTTCGTAAGTTATTGAAAAAATGAGCTGAGAAAAGAAGGCCACGCACTAGGAAATTATCGTCTGGGCTCTGTTTGTGAGTAAACCGAATTTTAACAAGTACATTAACTGGCCACAGCCCAAGACATCCTTGGTATGGGAAATACATCTAGTTAACTTAGTTAACCGTATATTAAAGACCACACGGTATCACATCCTCCTCTGTCCCCCTATTCGCATAGAAATTTATTTGGAATTTTAAGTTCTAAGGCCACACCCTGAGACATTCTCATCCGAACTTCGTTTGTAATTCAACTTGATGGATTAGAACTTCAGAAAAATTAACCAACAACACTCGAAAAGGTAGGTCCCGGGAGGGGGGGGTAGCATATATATATATATTATACATATATATATATATAAATATCTGTATGTATATATAAGGGTTCTGCCCTGTGGAAACTCTAAACTCAAGTACGGGCTTGACCTTGTCTGTGAATCATGTGCCTATGGTGGAGGTTTCGACTTCTCGTGGACCTACGGCGGCCGCGCGTTTGTGCCTTTTCCGCTCCAGGCTGGGTTTGGAAACTCGGGCTTGTCGTGACACTGAAGCATCTTCAGCGGTGTGAGCATCCCTCCTCCATCTTGTGCAAGCACAGTCCCAACCCTGGCACAGGGCGTTTGGGGTGGAGGCACGTTTGTGCCGCGGCACATCAGGCGAGTCTGGTGCGGTGTCAAGAGACGTGCAGGATTGTGCCAAAACCAGCTGTGCTCAAGAATCGACTTCATGCGACTCTGTGCTAAAGCTCGCAACCCTTGAAGTGACCCCGGCGTCTGGAACCGACTCATCCGAGCCCAACAGTCCTTCGACATGTGCCCGAAGCCCGAGGCCTCAATCCACCTGCCGTCACCCTCGCAGGCGGGCTGGAGCGCAGGGTCCGGACTTCCTGGGCCATCGCCCACTGCTTGCGCACCAGCACCGGGAGCACGGGATCTTCATGTCTTTCTGGGCGTTTGCAGGATTCAGTGTTGATCGTGTTGTGAAGGATCGGCGTGCTTGTAGGCAAATTCGTGGGGTGAGGAAGGTTTCGTCCGAGTTTGCGCTTGGGCTTTGCTTCAGGTGCTTCCAAGCTGTCAAAAGGCACGCGAGCTGTACATTTCCAGCTCCATCGGATACACAGGTTGTCGCAGCAGCAGGAACCCTACTTGTTGACCACCCCCTCTACTTGTACGAGAATGTAAAAAACCTGAAAACCCATAACTGCAGAGTGATTCTTCGTGGCTTGCACTTGGGGCAGCAGACCACCAGTCTGAAGAGTGCAAACGACAGGACGAGACCTGCTCTTGTGAATGCAAACCCAGTGCCAATGGGAACTGGTGAGTCCAGGTGACGTGGAGCTGAGCAAAGAGATGCACCATGGTGCCCAGAACGAAGTCCCACTTCTGGAAAGGGAGAAAAATGAGCTTCGCTTATTTCCTGGCTCTCAAGCAAGGCACAAGCACTCAGCACCAAGCCCAAATCACCCATTGACCTATTGGGCCTGTTTCCATTCTGCTAGCAGGAGAAACTAGCCGGCGAGGCTGACGAAGATAACGACCAAGACCAAGCCACCTGGCTTTGGATGTGAGCCCACGTACCAGCAGACTTTGAGAAGCTTAGTTCGGCTTGCTTGGCATGGGGGTCATGATCGAAGCACCTTTATCCCACTATGCACATGTCACGTGTCTTCCAAGCAGATAAAGCTGACACGGCCGAACGTTGCTCCTTGGAGGATAGCGCTGACACTGCAGCCTTGGGTGCTCCAACAGAGCTCCCCAGCCGTACCTTGGCGACATCCGAGAGTCGCTGTGTTGATTCTGGGCAGGGCTTTGTGCGACGTTCTTCACCCTCGATAGAGGGACATCTTATCGGGGCAGACAACCTCAGGCTGAAGTACTTCAGAATTTTCCACTAAGCTGCTGTGAGAAAGAGGGCGCTTGCTGATAGCGACTGGGAGAAAGTTGGTTCTAGATCCGATTCGACCTGCTGCAAGTCGAGGTGACAGCTGCTGGCAAGATACACAGCAGCAAGGGGTTTCGATATTGCGGAAGTTTGTTGGATGCGACTCAGGCCGACAGAGGGAGCAGGCAAGAAATGAAATCGGTTCGATGTGAGAGGCTGGAACGGTGGCTTTGGGTGAACGATGGGGGCCGAGGCAGGATTGCTACATGGTCGCTGATGTAGCCCCACCGTGCACCTTGAATCCGCCCGATGCTTCCCAGATCCTGAACCTTGGATCCTTGGACCACCAAAGCAGCAAAGCCCACGGCCACCGTAAGGAATTCCGGGATCTGGCCGTGTATCGCCGTTTGCCACGGCCACGCCTGGGCTCCCGATCTTGGGCCCGAAGCTCAGGTGAGGACCTAGTCTTTGTACAATGTTGACCAAGTCAAAAGTCTAGTTTGGTTATCGTTTTTCTCCGCGAAGCTTGCAAACGCCCGGGCCCATTGCGCAGGCAATTCAGGCATGCACGGACCAATGTCCCCTCCACAACGCCCCCGGTGGCACTTCGGACTGGGCATGGAAGTATTGCACAACAACCACATGTTCCACTGAAGCTTGTCGCCTCAGCGCCGTGCCTTGGAATCCACCGATGTTCGTTGTCACCCCTGTTGTCCATCCACTTACACTTGCTGAGCACGTCCACGTGGGTCCAGTGGGTGACTTGGTGGCCATGGGCACACTTGACTCCCCTGGCTGGCCGCAAGTTGCAGTTGGAGCCGGCTCTTTGCAGCTTTACTTTCGACAGAGTGTGGTGCAGAAGCTGTCGTGAGTCAGCTGTTTTGTCATCCAGAGGAGTTGAGCAAACTGCTACGCTCAAGCACGCATGGTTTTGCAATGTTTTTGCTACGCTGCAAGAGGAACAGTGAGCGGGGAGCGTAAGAGCATGTTTGGAACGGACAGTGCTTCTTGAAGCCGCTGAGCCGCCTAGCTTGTTGTACGGTTTGATGTCCAGAGAAACGCTTAGGTGCGGACGCACAGCCGGCGCTTTATCAAGGCGACTGACTCCCTTGTAGTGCTTCTGGTTCTGACAAACACGAGAACGACATGTTTAATGCAAGGATATGAGAGTCATGAGATGTCATATAGCTTTCCGAGCGAAGCCCGAAGATGTAGCGCTTGCAATCGGCTGCGTGTCCAGGCCACCTTCAACGACGTTGTCGACTTCCGCAACTCATCAATACACAGTGGTATGCCTTGGCTCCGAACCATTTCGGTCTGAGCCAACAGGATTGTAAGGTTCTGGGTGACAGCCTGAGGCAATGAATTTGTAGCCCAACGTAGCATCCTGACGCAAAGCAAATCAGTATATAGCACATAAAAGGTTTGTATAAGTTGTTTTTGGCTCATCGTGTTCATAAAAAGCTTCTGCAAACAGGAACTGCCCACCAGAAGCCGTCCTTAATGGTTCAGTACCTGCTGGAGCATGCAAAAGATCGACGATCGTGTTGCTTGACACAGTAATGCCAAGTGGGGATAGCAGGTGATTGCACCTCATTGAACGCCGGCCGCCTGCTGTGCATGTCCCTCGCGTACACTGAGGAAGGCTCTCGGAGAGGGGATGCATGGAGGGGCGGTCAATGATACGTTCCTCAGCCTGGCAAGCTGAACAACCAAATCCAAGCAGCATGAACAAATCTACCCCCGTCGGCACGATTTCTTTTGTTAGCCCTTGTCACATCGCAGGGGTCACCGAGTGGCTGCAGCCTATGATGGCGGCGCTGGTCAAGCAGCTCATCTCCAGACTGGCCGGGGCTAAAACATCAATTTTGCAAACGTATATCGCGAAACCAGGAGCGAGCCCATCTTTGCAAAAAGCAGGGTTGTTAGGAAGGCAGATGGCAGAGTGCGGTTTGCTGGCAGCCTCTTTGCGTGCTAGGAAAGAGTGGATGTGTTATAGCTTTTGAGAAAGGTTTTCCTCCGCACGAAAACACAAGTTGCAGTGAATGGCACCAGCAGTGTTGACACTTAGACTTTGAAAGAGCTTCCGTGCCACTGAATTCTCACCACGCTACACACTGCGCGAAAAACACCAAGACCAGCACATAATGTGTGTAAAATACAAATAGCATTATTTTTCGGTTTGTAATGATATGAATTTTTCCAAAGTATTCAGTTCCGCTTGAAGTTACAGCTAGTCCACGACAGAGGTTCTACTCTGGCCGAGCTTGGGCCGCGGGCGATCCCAGGTGCGAGCGTCTGAGCAGTTCGGATGCGCACAAAGTCACACCAAAGTTTCTGGCTTCGTGCTCTAACATGCTTTAGGGGTGTTTTCTTCATATTGTTTTTATGCATTTCTCTTTCGCAAGGGCCATGCAGACCTACAGCACCGTGTGCAAGCTGCTTGGCGCCTTTCTGGAGCCGGCATCCCTCTGGACTCAGCTGAGGCGCGGGCGCCCACTCGAAGAAAAGTGTGTCAGAAAAACCTGGTGATCTCTGAGCTTGCAGGAGGGTTGCCTTTTTTTGGCATCAAGTCTTCACTCTGCATGCCCAACTTTTCTCCTCCGCCTGTTTTTGCTGGATAGGAGGGCAAGCTGTTCTTGCCGAGAAGCGCTCGGGATGTGCTTATCCAGTCAGCCCTGGGCACCCACATGGCGCTTCCCACCTATGGGGGTTTACGAAAATTCGGGACCCCCAATATCGATCCCCAAATAGCGGGGGTTCCCGACAAATCAGGACCCCAAGAAGGTACCCCTAATTCCGGAAACCCCCCATATGGCGCTCTCCAAGGGGCGCGCTGGATGCGGACTCCGCCATGGCAGCTTGGCTCGACTTGCGGGCTCTTGTGGGCAATGGGCGAGACCAGCTTCGAGAGCTATAATTCTAATAGGCCCATGCCCAACTTTACATGTCTTCGCCGGCGTTCTTCTGAATCATGCTTACTCGGCTTGAGGATGTCGTTGTTATGTTTTTGTGCCGGAGTATCTCTGAGGATCTGGATCAGCGGATTGCCAGCGTCCGGATCTTGGGCATGGCGCTTGAGGGGCACATCGAGGCCAGGCTTCTTTTGCCAGCCTCCAAACACCAGAGTTTTCAGTCCAAGGCTGGACTTTCCATTAGACATGTGATTTGGATGACCTGCTGTGCTGCTTGCAAGAGGCGTACCAGTGCTAGCAGATAGCGGGGGGGGAGGGAGCGTCTTGTTGGCTTCTTACTGGCTTGGAGTTCAGGTTTGAAAGGGTAATTTAAAACTCTGATTCTTGTCTTCGAACTGTTTGCAGCCGTATGTCATGAAGGCCCCACCCATCGTCGCATCCGAAAATGCATGCAAGTGTCACAAGAAACGACCAGTGGACGGGACTGGCCAAACGAAGGAAGAGCTGGATTCGGGACGTGGCTTCCCACAATGAGGGTTCTCATGCGGGTTCCCTTCAGCTTCTGCAGAGCCTCCGTAGTTTCGAGAGTTAGCCGCTGTCTTGTGAGCATCTGTCAGCGCGAGGTGTTGGAGAGCATCCAGCCCCCGGACTCCGGGTGGTGAAAGCCGTAAAAGCAGACCAAAGGTGTTTTTGAGGCTTCGAGTGGCTTAGAGTGGATGGCAGGCCGGAGTCTGGAGTTTTGTGCCTTTTGCACAAGTTTACAGAGTCCTGAAGAAGTTGCGACGAACATGAAAACCAATCCACATGGCCAGCAGAACGTGTGTGCTGTATTCTTTTTTTGCATGCTGTCAAGCTTGCCCAGTATGCCCATGTCCCAAAACCCCAAGCTCCGGCTAGGACCCCTCCCTGCGTCTGGGCCAATTGGAGCCTGTGCTGCCCGAGCTGATCGACGACCTGACTGCGTTTATGAAAGAGTTGTCGTTGGGCGTCCAGCGATGTTCAGCGTTTCAGGGTGATCTGATAGTCTGGAGCTTTCTTATGGTGGAACATTGTAGTACACCAAGCTTGCCCGACCAAGACCTGGCCCAAGCAATGACTCGTAAGCACCCTGGGGGCAAAGCGAGGATGCGATCCATGGTTCCGACCTTCTTTTGTCGCCGACGCCAGAGTCTCGCGAGGCCCCATGCCAGTCTGTGCAACAGCATCATGCTCTTTCCTCTCTCCTTTGTTCTCTGCCTATCTCTGTGCTTTCTTCCGCTCTCTCTCCCTCTCTCCCTCGCTCTGTGTCCCTCTACTCTCTACTCTCCGTTTCTCCTCTGCCCATACTCCCTTTTCTCTCGCCTCGCTTTTCTCTCTTTCTATCTCCTCTGCCCACTCTCTCTTTTCGCTCGCCCAAGTGTACATCGCTTCTTGGAGAATTGTCATTGCAATGCTGGTCTCGCGCTGAGCTCACATGATGTCTGGACTTGAGAACATGACAGTTCCACAAATATTGCAAAAGGAGACAGAAGGCAGGCATGTTGCAACCAGGCCATGTGGATGGTCCTGTTGGCCTTCTTGGAGCCCCTCCGGCCCTTCCTGACGGAGGGGCTTGTCATGTTGTGCGTTCGTCTCGGCGAGGTCGAAATCCCAACACCTCGGACTTCAGCTCTAAAGCCCTAAGGCCCTGGCCGCCATGACCACTTCTACCAAGCAATAAAGCTGCTACTCGTAGCGCAGGTCAAGCAATGCCCGACACATTTACTTCGTTGGTGCACGTTGAGAGGAGATCCGTCTCAACCTGTCTCAGCCCCGTCTCAACCCCTTCTCGACCCGCTTCTCAATCCCTTCTTGACCCCTTCTCAACCCCTTCGCAACCCCTTCTCAACCCCAAACCAGTTTCTTGAGCCACTGACGGCCTTTTTCGACAGCACGGGACCAGGAGTCACAAGTCTCTCAGCTGCTCTTCATCTGCCTTGCGCTGGCATCCAAGGCAAGCCTGCGGTGAATCTGCGAACCCTAGTGATCTCTAGTGTGGAAGAAGGGCTCAAGCGAGGCTCCACCGTTGAGGCTCCATGCCATGGTCAGCAGACCGAGTGAAAGATATTGCCGGCGGTGCAAGAATCAAGTGAAAGCTCGCTTCACAGAAGGCGTGTTTGCGCCAAGCCCAACTTCTTCCCTGTCCAGGCACCAGTAGAAGAGCTGCCGGAGCCTGTCAAGGCGAAGAGGGGATCTGCGCCAGGGCCAGGGCCCCGGATGAGGGTGTCGTTAGGGCCGTAAGGCCCGTTCGAAAAATGGCATTCCACCATGGGAGATGCGAGGGGAGGGGGGTGGGGTGCAAAACACAAGGCATGCTCTAACGTTCTTGCAGGAGCTTGTGCGATGCAAGTTTCATCCAGCTTTTGGAATTTTTGGGTTCTCTCTCCGCAAATCCTAAATAAGCCTGTCAAAGCTGTTTGGCTATATGCAGTTGTCCGAAACTTGAGGACTGCCAAGGGGGATAACGAGGACTCGCAACCTGTGGAGTCTTTCTAGCTTCTGGTGCGCAAGGTTGCTTTTGAATTCTTCCAGTCTCAGGTCGAAGAAGTTATCGTGTTTCAAGCGAGATGCCGATAAACACCTGTGCGTTGTCCACCTGAAATGTCCTTTATGAACTCTACAACTTGGGTGGGTGGGGTGCAAAAATGACTGTCGCATTTAAAATTAAAGCCCCGAAAACCCCCGAAAACCCACCGCAAAAAACCCGAAGCCTCAGAGCTTTCATTGGCTTTCCCTCTGCTCTTCTTGCAGGAGCTCCTGGACTGCCCCAAGCTGGAGCGCGCCCTGCAAGCTTTGAGCGCTGGCTTGGAGGCTTGGATGTGAGGCACATGGCCATACGGCAGCCTCACTTGCAACATCAGTCACCTAGCAACCTTCCCCAGATGTTGTTTGTTCTATGCAGCGCTTGAAAGTGCAGCCCCCCCCCCGGCCCTGCGGAACCGCCACGGAAACTGTCTTGAAGGGACTCGGGTTCAGAACAGCGGTTACAATTTATGGGATGAAGGTGACCTGCTCTAGCCTCGACTCCCTGGATGACGACCTTGGTCCAGCCTCAGGGCTTGAACTTCAGATGTTGTTCCGGGCTGTTCCGTCTTGTTTCTGTGCACTTTTGGAAGGGTGAGACACTCTGGATTCAAGGAAGAGGATTCAAAATTCACCTGAGTAAGCTCAGGCCGCAGATGCGCCCCCACTGCAGCGGTTGTTTGAGCGAGCCTTTGGCCATGCCCCTCGGTGGAGCTCTGGGCATGAGGCGGCATGAGGTGATCCCGAAAATCTTGCGGGTTGTCTGCGGCTTAGCAGTAGGCAGCTGTACCCGGAGGAGCAAGGAGAGCGGCGAAGGACCCCTAAACGCAAGACCTTCATCTTCTCCAACCGAAGCTTGCAGGTGAGAAGGTCTAAGCCACAAGCCCCACCATTTGTACCCAGGTCATGGACAGAGTTGACGATTCCTTCCAGGCGCTATCGGATCTCAAAGCGTTGGTTCAGCATCGGATGGGCAGCCCAAGATCAGATTTGCAGGTCTTCCGAAGCGTGCTGCAGTTGAGCCCAAGTGAGGTGCTCCTCCAGGCGGAGGGCTTCTGACATCAGCATGCGTGTCATATACATTTATATACTCCTAGCAACCAGCTATGTGCATGACAGGGGTATGCGAAGCTATCTGAACCGCAGCATTGAAGCCAGAGCAGTTTTCATGTGCCTTGCAGGCGGCGAATCAGGAGCAGATTCTATCACACCTTGCAAGCTTTGCAGGCTGGATCACCATGTCCGGGATGCGCTTTCTGGTGTGTAGTGAGTGCCGTGTCTACGATATCTATGGAGAAGGCCTCAGGAAGGGCAGTGCCGTTCCATGCCGATCCGTGCAGAGGCACAGCTGCAGCGCTCGAGACCCGGGTGGCTGCGCAGGCGTGCTTCGAAGTGGATGCATCCACTAAGTCACATACGTCTCACTTAGCCGGCAAAGCCTGGCTTGTGACGAAGTGCCGCCCCCAAAGCTGCTTACATCCACTTTTGCCCCGTCAGGCTTTGGGAGTCCGCCTTGCCCTTCGCGTGTCGGAGGTCGGAGGTGGCTGCTTCGCAGCGAAGGCCGAGGGCTTCTATCACTCGCGGCCACAAACCTTTGAGCTTGTCCCCTGAAGCTTCCGCAAGTTTCCGGGACCCTACAACGTCACAACTTGCAGCGTTTTCGTCGCCACCAGCTCCAATCAGCGTTTCACTGAGATCCCAAGTAGCCAAAAGAGCCTTGAGAATCCTTGGCATCAGGTGTTCCAACTCCTGGGCAGCGCTCTTGTCCAAGCCGCGCAGGGGCCGACCTACCGTGCCGCTTCGGGATTCGGGGACGGGGGCTTGTGGCTTGTGCTTTACGGTGGGAAAGATTGGGGAGGAAGGATCTTGGGTTTTGGATTCAGAACGGGTTTTGAGAGCTTCTGCGGTGAGAGGCTCTCATTATGTACTTTGTCAATGCCCGCCCCCCCCAGTAGTAGCTCAACAGCACTGGCGCTCGCTTGCACTTTGGGCTTGTGCGTCCCCCTGCTAAGTTTCGCGCCTCGCTCCTCTACTGCTGCTCACATGTTGCATCATGTTAAGGAGGACTTCTTTGAAGAGTTTTAAGAGCTCTGACCTGGGGGAGCCTCTGCGAGGTGCACTGTCCGTGCCCGTGGCATTGGCCGGCTGCGCCGCCTGCCGCCGCTTTTTCTTGCGTCGGGGGGCGCCTTGACTTGAAACATGGATAAGAAAAAAGCTTGTGCTTGTACATTTCCTTCTTGTTGTCTTCGGTTGTGGAAGGGAATGGGTCAGCAAACAACATGGACAGTTGAATTCATGGCAGCTATTGGGCTGCTGTTGGCCTGCGGTGGAAGTTCGCTTGGCCTTTGAGTCCGTGTGGATTTCCAAGTTGTGCAAGGTTTGCATCACGTGGTGGAGCGTTGGCATATTGTGCAGATTTCGTATCACGGCTCGACTTGCCAAGGCCGAGCTAGCCTTGGTGGCTTCGCCCCAAGGCCTTGGCAGGGGCACACAGGGGAAACGAATTTTCACGGCACCTGGGCTGCAAAAAAGTTTCCAAGCCCGCGGCCTCCGAGCAGGATCCAGCTTGATGCAGTGGATGGAGTCGACCTTTGCGGATCAGGACTTGCTGCCAAGCTCAAGGGCTAAGATTAAGACAGTTTGGTTTAGTATTTCTACAGATACTACACAGGCCACTCCACAAGGAGCTGTACACAAATGAAGTTAATGTTGCACGCAAAGCTATTGGACTAGGCACATACAAAGCCAAGGTGATGGTAGATGCAAAGCAAGGGTAGTGACCGGGTAGTGCTAGACTTAATATGGCAATGCCGAGCCGATGAGATATGCTGCGAGTGTAGGAGTGAATTCATTTGGATCATGGAATCTGTGGCCCCTCCTCTCTTCCCCCCCGGACCCGACACCCCGCCGACCCAACCCCCCTCGACCCGACCCCACCTTCCCCTGACCTGCCGCCTTTCCATCCAACCTCCTCTTCGCACCTTTTTCCACTTTCTCTTCCACCTTCCTCCTCCCCTCTGTGGGCCGCCCTGCCTCCTTTTCCTTCACCTCCGCCTTTCCACCTGCGTCGGTCCTGGCCCAAAGGTCCGGGACGCTTCGATTCTGTGCTGAATATGTGATGCCTTTCGGAAAGGATTGCAGAAAGATGAAGGGAGACGAAAGAAGTGTGAACAAAGGCGAATCGGAGGTAAACAGAGGAAGGGAGAAAGGTAAAAAGAATGTGAAAACTATGAACAAGGGGCGAATTAAACAGTGGACAAAGGTGAAACAAAGGTGAACACAAGGGTGAACAGAAAGGTGGCTTCCTTCCTCCTTCCTCCTCCCCTCCCCCTTTGCCCTTCCCGGCTGCGGATAGAAGTATAGGGAAAATTGCCGGGCCCACATCCCAACAATCCCGAAATCCCAGGTGAAAGAAGACCAAGCCCGGTCAAACCAACCGATTCCCACTCATTCATTCACAGGGAGGGAAGACCATAGGTATGCCCCAATCTAGTACGCTGCTTTGGGGGACATGAGTGGCTAATCTATGGCACCTTGGCCCTCAGCTTTAATGCAAAGCCGTGCAAACCCCAGTTCCGACACCTTCAGCACCTCGCAGGAACTGTACAAGCGCCTGCACCTCGCCATGGAACATGCAGAGAAGGTGCCTGTCTTGGCCTGCACCTCCAAACAATGCAGGTTCATGTGGATTCAAACTTTGATGCAGCTTCCCTCCCACCTCCCGGCATCAAGGATGTGCATGCGGTGTGCTTGGGGCGCAGGTGATGACTGGCTCCAGTCAGGAAGACTGGGTGCTTGAGAAGGCAGCGTCTCAGGGCTTCTGGAAGGTCTGACTGTATCACCAGTTTGTTCACGTAGATCCTTCCTTCTAGGCTTCATTCAGAATGAGGAGGATGACGAGGATGAGGAGGGTGGGGAGCAGGAGCAACAGGAGGGGGAGGAGGCGGAGTAGGTGCTGGAGGGGGAGGCGGAGGCAGAGGCGAAGCGGGACGTGAATTGGAACGAGGACGGTGACGAGGACAGCAGTGAGGACAGGAGAGAGGAGAATGAGGACGAGAAGAAAGAAGAGGATCCTGAGGATGACGGATGACCACTGACCACAGTTCGAGCCTGCGTGGGACCATTGTCACAATGTGCTTCATGGGCTGCAAGACGTGCAAATGTTTTGTATGTGAGAGATGTGCAACTTTTCGCAAAGTTTTTAAACAAGCAGCCATGTCTTATGTTTGTCTTGCTGAGCCAGCAATACAACTGTTTGGTCTAGTCCACGATGCTGATACTTGGACCGATCGAATGGGGTTTCTAGACAGCAAGACTGGTGCTTCAGGTTGGTTCTGGCTGCTACAGTTTCCAGTTATCCCCCGCGACCGGCCATTCCTTTTAACACATGGGCCTGCCTTACTTCGGATGTGGCTCCTGCAGCAGCTTTAGGTTAGCCTAAGCACAGTGTCCTTGACCGTGCTCAGTCCTTTCCCGACACTCGGCGACGGCACTTCCAGCATTCTTGTATGAATTGCGTTGTGTAAGTTGCCCATCAAACTTTCGACAAGATGCAAATGCAAACACCGCCATAGCATGGTACTGGGCAAGGCCAGGCAGATTCGGCTCGAGTCGGAACGACAAGCAGCCGCCTGGCACGACGGAGAGGGGCGATGAGTTTGTCATGCGTGGGCTTTGGGAGTTGCAGTTGCAGCTTCGCAAGATTCAGTGCGCAGGTGTCAGGTCACCCAATCACAGGTATTTAGGGTTGAGTTTGGTGAGCGCTTGCACCCGTTTTCGCTGTGGCTTCGCTTGTGTTGTGGGCTCTGAGTTCTCAAATCCGCACTGAACCAACTACCAGCTTGCCATCGCTCATCGTCATTCGGTTTCAGGTGGCGTCCTAATTACTGTATCTTTTTGTTGCTCATGAGGTCATGTGCTTCATCAGTCGCTCCAGCACTAAACCTCAGCAGCTCCTACTTTTAAGGGCAAAATCATGTCCGAAAGCAATGTCCTTCCTGAACAATGCTGTCTGACGAGACATGTTTCATGAGGCCACTACGTTGTGACAGCCCTTGAGAATGAACGCATGGATTGGTTGGCCTTCCGTCATGCTTGCTGATAGGAGCCTCAATCTGAAGCAGCGAAACAATTCTCAGCCGCAGCAATTCCATAGCCGCTGCCAGCAGCCTTCTCTCAGCAGCCCTCTACTTGGCAACACTTCCCAGGCGGTGCTGCGCGGAGCTGCCGCGTCCACAGCGCTTCTGGCGCTGCGACAGGGGCCACTGGGCAACCAGGGTGTCAGGTTCAGGTCTCGAGGTCCTTTTATGGGCATCAGTGGCATTTTAATTTTTTGTGCTTTGAAATTATCAGCGCGCTTGGATAGAGGACTTGTTCGACATATGGGTCTAGGGTCGTTCCTTTGGGTGTCAAGTTAACGATTGCACGGTTAGAGCTGCGTGATTTCAGCCTTTGAGTTAAGATTTTGATCTGAAGCATGAGGATGTTTGTGGTCACGTGCTCCCCAACCTCCTCCACCCGTGGTCCCTGGTGTAGTGTGGCGAGATCCGGGTCGATAGAACTTTCTGAGCAGTTGGGGCACCGGAGCCAATGTATTTATTTGAGGCGTTTCCCAGGGCTGCCATGATAGCACTTTATTGCGTTGGAACAGCCTGTTCACTGAAACACGCGTGTGGCCGTGGGCCTTTGATTGCGCCGCGGACGGACTCGAACAAAGCTCCTCATTTCTTTGATCTAGCATATTTCGTGGTATTTCGTGCGCTGATCAGCGTCGCTTCTGCTCTGGTCGGTTCCACCTCCATGCAGAGCCCACGGAAGTCTCCAACTCTGACACCTATTCTCCAGGCAAGTGAGTAGTGAGACACATATGGTTGGAATTCAACCACGAAGCACCATGCCAGTTTCGACTGGTTGCCGGGCTTTCTGATTTCTTCGTTATTCCGTCAGCCTGTAAGGTGCTTACCGCTATCTTTCAACTGAAAGGCCTTGACCCTATCCCAGCAGAGATCCCTCAACAAAACCTATGTCCCAACCCTCTGACTCAACAGGCTCCGTACGCAGAAGCGGCCCCCTTGGACGGCGGAGAGCGGTTGGCTGGGCTTGGTTCGGACGGTTGTGCAGGTTTACGAGCTGTACGGAGTGGTGCCGAAGAAGTGTGGCGAATGCTAGCACAAAGGAGAAGTGGGAACCACAAGCCTGTCAGCTTCAACCGTAAAGCCTCAAATCCCCAATCTTGGAGAACTTTCAAGTCGGATTCCGGGCCAGGTCGCTCGCTGTTCTTGGCAGCAGCATCGACGCTCGGGATCGCTTCTTCCACGTTGCTTGTTTGAAAGCTGGGGGAAGAATCCAGAAGAAGACCCAGACCTACATAGCGTCTACTTCTTTACTTCTCGTCCTTTCTTGCGTTCTGCATGCCCGACACATGGCGAGCCCCTGGAGACATCCCAAAACCTTTTATCTTCCCTGTCGTCAGCGTCACCAGGCTGGAGCCGCCTTTTGTGCGACCCACGCCTCCAGCCCTTCTCCTGTACACGGCGGAGCGGCAGTTGGGGCGGATTTTGGGTAGACGAAGGGCAACAAAGGGCGAGGTCTTGATCTGTTCCCAGATTCAATATTCTCTCTTTGTCAGGGAATGCATGAGGGCCTCGGCTATGGGAGATTTCCGGAGTGGCAAGCCGTCGGCCTCGCAAGGTCAGTCACGGTTGAGATGTGTTGAAATGCAATGACTGCAGAATGACATTGTGGGCCATCTGCAATTCCAAAGGAGCTGCTCCACTTGCTGTTGCACTTGCCCGACGCAGAGGAGACGGTTGCAGCTATGGCTTTTTGCATCGTAGTAGAGCGAGGTGTCGAGAGTTCGGGGAGTGAGACAGGTGGAGTGGACGGTGCATTGCTGCACTTGCTGTGGGCTTTCTTGGATCGACTTCCTTTTGGATACATGCCATCTGCGTTAGGTTTATGTTGGGCTGAGGACCCTACTTTAGAAGAGAGGGACGCTTGACCTGCCAAGAGTTATGCGTGACGCACCTTCGCACCTTGAAGTCAGGAAGTCTTGAGCTTTCTGCATGCCTGAAGACCAGCCGCTCTAAGCTCGCCCGACCCTGTGCTGCACCAGCTACACCTGCCCGCTTTGAGCCTGCACCCGAGGAGCGTGAAGCTGTGGCAACCCTCAAAAATGTCAAAACTCAAGAAGAGAAAGCGAGTCTGAACCTGGGGAAGTCACCAGACACTGCAGCTTACTTTGAGATTTTCTAGTCGTGGAGTAGCAAGCATGCGCAGGAAGCAGATGCCAGCGCCCGGCTGCCAAGACGAGCAGTTTGGCATGTGGTCACACTTGTTGTTGCAGCCTGTGGAAGGACATGGACTGAAACAAGATGGTGCATGTTATACCACATGGCCTGCGCAAATTCCCGGCTCAAAGCCCAAAGCTGGGTGACATCCAATCCTTGTTTCCTCCGACGTCTTCTCGCCTTGTGTGAGCTGTTCTGCCAAATGGAGAAGCGCGGCACTTAAGATGACATGTCTAGTCAGTCACAATGTTGAGTTCACGAGGGCTTCGGCAGCACTATGCTGGCTGACTGTGCTCTCCCATCCCGATCCTGTGCCCCCCCCCCCCCCCAACACTTCCTTGAATTCCACAGTAGTTGCTGATGTTGTGGACGGCCTGCACTTGAATGTATGTATGTTTGGAGTGGCAGCGAACGGTGCATACGTGATTCGTTGGCATGCATCTCTTCCCGAAGTCAGCTCAAGCCTGTGCTCCAATTCAGACTGCTCAGAACTATTCCCGACCAAAGCATGGAAGCCGCTGTGAAAGCATGCATTCTGTGAGGGATGATCAAAGATGAAGACACTTGAATTAAGTGTTGGAGCTCCAGCACTGCAAAGCACTTTTCTGCCCTCGCCATTGCAGGCCGAAGCAGCGCAGCGCCAGCCAGGAGCGGGAACTGCTGGAGAGGCCGCGGACACCAAGCTAACGGACTTTCTATACATGACTGCGTGAAACAAGCTCCAGTACAAATGAATATAGCTCACTCCAACACCCAACTGAGCGCATGTCAGATTCCAGTGAGACTCCTGCAATAGTCAGGTTAGGATGCTGTCAGAGGTGTGACTGGCTGGTTGGCCAGGTCCAACAACCCTTGCGAACCTGTACAGCAAAGGGCTGCCAAGGACAGGAGGCTGGGCGTTCTTGTGCTCTGAAGAGGCTTTCGTGAGGGCTTTGCTTGTGGGGGTTGAGGGTGCCTTGTAATTTAAGGTACAGCAGCCGAAGCCGCAGTGGCACCAGACGGGAGAACGACCAGCCAGAGGCTTGCCAGGCCTGCCACCCCAGTCAGAAATGGTCAATTTTTCTGTAAATGCTGCAGACCTTAAACATCCTTAAGAATATTCGGATCGAATTGGCCAATTCACGGGTTCCTTTCTTCAGTCGTGTTTTATTACTCGGCATCTCATCTTGTTTCGGCAGAGCTCGTCCAGCGTAGGGTAAAATCACTCAGCAAGTCGTCGCAGTGCTTTGCACAGTCCACCTTGCCAAGGAAGCCTACAACCAGAAGTGGGTGTTTACAACAAAAATCTCACACAAACCTACCAGACCTTGCTGAGAGCCTTCTCTCGCTGTTGAGATTGCCTCCCCTGCTTTCCTGCTCACTCCAGGCTGGGGTCGAGGGCCGTGGGGCGCAGGAGCGGCATGCGCCGGTCGCCCCTGGCAGAGGCTGCTCTCACATGCTTTACGGTGATGCTTTGTTGTGACTTCTCTTTTGATGAGTTCTTTCGACGGGCCAATCCTCTGCAGACTGGCTTGCTTTCTATCATCTCGTCACAGTGCTTCACATGCTGCCACTGCTTTCGCTGCTTTCGCTGCTTTGTGTGCTTGGATCCTGAATCCTTGGAGCCGCGATGATCAGCATGCTTAGAGCCCTGAACGACCGCTGAAAAGCTGAAGAGCTGAGGAAATGCACATGGAACGAGATTAGACGGGGATCTTTTTGCTTGGGGGAAGCCTCCCTCTACCAGGCCGTCACAGACATCACCATCATCACCGGCCAGCACGCCGCTAGACTGCATATCCAGTTGCGCAAAGAGGACTCTTAAGTGATTCCACCAGGGCCTCCTGAGTGGACACACAGTGAACAAACTGAGCAGGACTTGTAGCGATGGCAATGCTTGGCAAGGACGCATTCTATCCGTCAAAGCAACGGACATGCTCAGGACCAGAGTAGAGACAAACACCCAGACAAGAGGCAGAAGACCGAGGAGGGAGCAGTAGGGGATTAAGAGGAACTCAGAGGAACAGATATCTTAGCGTTCTTAGTGTCTGAGCTTCCACCTCCGGCATCCAAGAGGATAGTGGAGATGGCTCAGACCTCCGGGGACGGTGATTACAGCCTCTGATATCGGATGCTCTTCCGCGCGATGGCAAAGACTCTTGTCTCTGTCAACTGGTACTACTGTATGGCAGTATGGCAGTTTCCAGACCCAAAGAGCTGTATAAAGTCTCCCCCCATGCTTCAGCTTGAGCAGGATGGGCCCGGTCTTTAGGGCGTCCCATGCGAAGCATGGCGCCACGATAGAACGGTAGGCTATGGGAGGCTCCTTGTGAGGGCTTCATCTGTGGGCCTCTATGGTGAAAGTGTGCTCCAGGCCTTCACGTATCAGGCGACGCCGTTCTTCATGTCATGCCTATGGATCAGGGCTTCGAGTTCAAAGCAAAGAGGCTGTGTCTGTGCGTCCGTGTGTCCGTGTGTCTGTGTGTCTGTGTGTCTGTGTGTCTGTGTGTCTGTGTGTCTGTGTGTCTGTGTGTCTGTGTGTCTGTGTGTCTGTGTGTCTGTGTGTCTGTGTGTCTGTGTGTCTGTGTGTCTGTGTGTCTGTGTCTCTGTGTCTCTGTGTCTCTGTGTCTCTGTCTCTGTGTCTGTGTCTCTGTGTCTCTGTGTCTCTGTGTCTCTGTGTCTCTGTGTCTCTGTTTCTCTGTGTCTGTGTGTCTGTTTCTCTGTGTCTGTGAGTCTGTGTGTCTGTGAGTCTGTGTGTCTGTGTGTCCGTGTGTCTGTGTGTCTGTGTGTCTGTGTGTCTGCGTGTCTGTGTGTCTGTGTGTCTGTGTGTCTGTGTGTGGTACACGAAAGCTTGCAGCTTGAGGGGTCTGAGTGCATGCAGTGGTCGCATGAAGCACGTGCGGCCAAGTCTACCATCTGCACCGGGAACTTGCAGCAACTACTCAAACAAATGCGGTTCAACCCACGACCCAAAAAATTTCAGCCGAGCTCCTTGGAGCTTTGGGTCGGTGTGGGCCCTATCTGGTTGATATGGATGCAGCAGACAACGGATCCACAACGAGTGTGACTGCGCACCAACCCAACTACCCATGCAGAGCTGCAATATCTGCCCGTGACACTGATCTCCCGACCCAACACACACACACAAACCGCATCAACTGAATGCGCACACCTCCAGACGCGCTTTGTCTAGGTAGTCTACATTGTTTTTGTAATGCTCGGCGCAAGCAGCCCCTGAAAGGCCACGTGCAGGCTCGTTGTGAGGTGCCAAGCAGCATCCCCAAAACATTGCCTGACATTTCACCGTTGGGTTTGTACAACAAAGTAGCAGCATCAGTTGCTTGAACACTTGTTTCAAGGTGAGGGACGGGTGTGTGAGAGCTTACAGTCAGGGAGACCCAGAATCCGGGGACGTTGGGACGAGCTTTTCAAAAGCGGGACGATGAATATCAACTTAAAGCTAAGATGCCTAGCGTAGCCTCTAGCGGCCTAGTGAGGATCCTGCGACTGATGTGGCTTTGAACCGGGCCCGCCACCGTCGCAATGGCAGCAAGCGACTCCAAATCACTTAAGTGCTGGTGTTGCTCAAATGAGGTCCATCCTCACTGGTAGCGGCCTGGTACCCTACCCGACGGGGAGAGAGTCGCAGCCCAATCTAGTTACATCACGTCCTTCATGTGTCGAGGTGGCTGTCTGCAAAGACAACAGAGGTCCGAGTCAGAAATTGTGACCACCGGACCCGGGGGCGCCGTCTGGTGGACCATATGACCCCAGCCACAGACACTGCAATGATGTTCAAGTGATGTTCAAGTGATTTAGAGTCTGCAGCCGCAGGAGATCAGGCATGGTGCGGGGGGCGCGTGATGCCCTGCAATCGAAGGTTCTAGAGTTGTAGAGGGTCCGGGCAAACTTGCCGTCTGTTTCGAAAATTCCGAAGGTCTGAACCCTGAACCCGAAGGTGCCAAGGTACCTGTAAGGATTCAAGCGCCAACATCAAAACCTTAAACATAGGTGCGCACACATGATGCCGGATGCTTGTTTGAAACAAAGGTCAAGTCTCCCGCTGTCCAAGCCCTCACCGGTGCCGTCCGCCTGACTACTCCCGGAGGCCAAACGGGCGCTATTTGGGTTCTTTTGCGGTATGGTGGACAGGGAAGCTGACCCGCCGCAGTCGAGGATGGGAGAGGCAGCTAGGCTGAGTAGCTTGGTGAGCCCCCACAGCTCTACGCCCAAACCTTGCTACCGCTGTACGGGTTCGAAGGCGCCATCGGCTCGCCGAGGCGATCGAGGAGGAGCGCGGGCCGGGGGGGGGCTCTCGCCGAACCAGCTTTGTGCTTGTGACCCAATCTGAGGTGGCATTGTCCGTCTGAGTCTCCAAGCTGAGTACTTGCAAGTAGCCGGCGTGTCTGCCAGCTTCTGTGCACCCAAAGCTTCCTGCAGACAGCAAGCCCGGCAGACCCTCAGTCAGCCTGCGTAAGCTTCCTCTCCCCACCGCGCCAATGATCTTCTCCGTGAGGAGGCACATCTGGGCCAGGATGCCGCTGAAGGAGTGGCCTGGGGCACAGGGGAAGTATGAAAGGGCAGACGGCTTTGGCTGGGCTTCCTGTGCTTAGTCTACTTAGTTCGGGCGATCGGTCCTTGAGTCGGAGCGTTGCCGACGAGCCGTTGATCAGCGTTAAACTGGACTTGAGAAGATGTGTGAGCTCACCACGACCGCGGTGTCTCTTGGCTCCGTGTTCTTTTGCTCCTTCTCTTCATATTTGGTTTCGTAATGAGAGCGTGAAGCCTGCAAATCCTCCCCAAGAACACAGGACGTCACATTAAAGTCAGTGCTCACACCAGTCCATCGGCCAGGCGCAAGTGGCGCTGCAGGACATGAGGACAACGAGAGGTTCGCGCAGTCGTGAGGATTTCAACCTCGCTTGACTTGTGGCACTTCTCACCTTGTCGCAAAATCCAATCCGCAACTTTCCAAGGGGGTGCACAGATGATCCCCTTTCAATCCATGAAGCAGGAAAGCCGCATGCTAGTCTGGCGTTTAAAGTTTCAAGCGCACACTTGGGCTTCCATTTCCACTCTGAGCAGAGGGTGATTGCTAGTTGGTTTCTCGGCGCTGTGCGCCGGGCTGCCTCGGCCTCGCCAGGTTTTGAACTAAGGAAACGCATGTGAAAAAGAAAAAGTGGAACACATGGCGAAGAGTGGAACAAAAAATGGAAAAATGGAAAGGAAGCGGAGCGGGTTGGGGCAGTTGGGGGGACTTGGACTCGGGGGTGGGGCCGCGAGCAAAGAAACCAACGATGGAGTAGCAATTGGCTTGCGATGTCGAAACATGCTGAAACCTTGGAGTGCTGACATGTGACCCGCATGCCTGTGCAGGACTTCCACCACTGGGGGAGTGGTGTGGGGAAGGTGTGGGGAAGGTAGGGGGAAGGTAGGGGGGCAAGGAGGGGCGCTTGGGACGGCTGGGACGGAAGCCCAGAGGGTTGGGAATCTCTTGATGCCCTCGACGGAGGATGAGTATATCCAATAGTTGTCATGATTGATCCACAACACTTCACAACAATACATGTGCAAAACACGTATCAGCAACTGAGCGGTTTGGAAGTGGAATAGTGTGTTTTACGGCAACTATGGCAATTATTTCACAGGCATAGCGCATAGCACGGCATTCAACCTGACGATAGCCCCAAGCCCGAAACAGGTTTTGACCCAGCCATGTGTTTTGAAGACGCGCGGCTTTCCGAAATCTTCGCTAATTGTCGGCAAGTTCCATTTATGGACGCGTGCCTTCTCACACCTTTTTCACGAGCGCTCGACCTGTGAAGAGGGGCTCTCAGCAAGGAGCTTGTGCAGCATATTGCAGCATTCTTGGCATAGAATGCGTATGAGATTTTCGGGTGTTGGTGTGTTCTTTTGACATCTGGACCAAAAGCTCTGCTTGATGCTGCTGTTAGTGTTCCCAAGCTCCAAGCCTCACTTCTATAGACTTCCACTTTGAGTCGCGGCACGTGAAAACATGGTCTTGCTCACTGGGCCCGTTGGTGGCACCTGTCAGCGGTTCATCAAATTGCAGACGCAGATGCACATGCAGATCTTGAGATCCCTGCGCTGCGTGTGGATGGATGGGACACGCGTAGCGTGTTATAATGCAATACTGTCAAGGAGAGGGGGGTGGGGTGGCGGTGCTGCTTCTGCTGCCGCTTCTGCTGCCGCTGCCGCAGCCGACGCCGCTGCTGCCGATGCTGCCTCCGATGCTGCTGCGCCCGACTCCGCTGCTACCGACAGTGCTGCTGAAGATGACTGACTACCGGCGGTGACGACCACCACTACTATCCCAGCGAGCGGCGGCAGTGGGGCGGCAATAGCAAGTGACCGTGACGACCACGACTAACATAATAACCGCCATGACGACGACGACGGCGACGTGCTGGTGGTGTGCGGGCGTGGTGGCGGTGGTTGTGGACGGTGTGGTGATGGTGATCGTGCTGCTGCTGCCGCTGCTGCTGCTGCTGAGGAGGAGGCGGAGGAGGAGGAAGATGAAGATGACGACGATGACGACGATGATGGCGATAGCTGGTGATGCAGTCATCACAATGTATCAGTTGCCACTGTGAGACATTCAAAAACTACATGTGAGACAGTGAGACATTGTCCCCTCCCGACCTGAGGTGGAGATGGCGTCGACGCCCTTCATGTTGCTCGATGACGCGGTGGCGGCCTCAACCTGGCCTGAACCACTCTGTCGCCACTAGATGATGGCCAATCATGGGAATCTTGTCCCCCAACCCACCCCGTTCATTGGTATGGTCCATCACACGAGGGTTTCAGGAGTGTACAGCAGCGAGAGAACGTACCATCACCCCAACACCCGGTACCGAGACCTTTATCTCCGAAGAACCTAGCTAAGCTGCAATGCCAGAATCCTTAGTCCCAAGGCCTCCACCCCTAAAGCCCTTAATTGCAATAGCCACTCGAAATAACCCCTCGAAGTCCCACCCAAAACCTCCAAAGACCGAAGCCAGGCCCGCGCCATCCACGCCCTCCCGGTGCCCTGCACCCGGCCGCGATGGGGCCCCAGATAGCGAGAGACCTGTTGAAGCACTTGAGGATGCGCGGGAGTGTCAACGTTTGGCTCTGATGTTTTTCTCCATTTTTGCTTACGCATGCAAGAGCACCACATCGGAGACCCGATGTCTCAACTCAAAAGGCTCACGATGCCTGCCTGGGCCTTCTCGTCCGTGTGACCAGAAAAAAAAACTCAATTCCACTTTGGCAACGGGAGACTCTTGCATCTGGCAGACATCTCGAGAAAGTTTTTTCGCGCCGATCCACACCGCTAGGCAACCTGTACATGTACACCGTGCACCTTCGGCTGGCTCAAGATCTCCAAGCCTCCTGCCCAAGGCCTCACGTATTCAACAGCTTGCCTCACTCAGGCTCGAGCAGCCGTGGTCACATAGCCCATCATGGTTACAGGAAGTCCATTGACTTCTGCTGGAGGTTTGCCGCAGTGCACAGATTTCTTTCCTCGCGCGCTTGAAGTTCTCACCAAGCAAGCAGAACTTACTATTGGCTTTCCACGTCAATGCTGCCTACACGCTGAAGATCGCTGAAGACAGACCGTCTTGAGCATTGATTGGCTCTGGTTGCAATATTGTGTTTCCGATGCAAACCTTAACATCGCCAATGTGGCTTGAAGCAGTGATCCCGTTGCTGGAAAAAGTCTTGTGCAGTTGTAGGCCAAGGTTGAGCGTTTAGGGAGTGGCTGTATGCTGGGGCAGAGGTGTCTTTCAATTTCCAGCTTCCTTCCCCCCTTCCCCTGACAAGCCCAACCAACAAGCCGAAAGTCTTGCGAACCTGCACGGCAGGGTGCCCAAGCCAAACCCAGGCCTGCCGCCGGGGCTTCGGATCAGCAGGGAGGACGAGGCCAGGGATTTGCTGGGATGTGATGTTCGGCAGTTCGGCAGGTTCCTTTCAAGAGGGTTGACTATGCTTTCGAGTTCGCTGCTTAGGGCTTCCTTCACAATGCTGACAGGGCTTCCGTGAAAGACCATGCTGACACGGATGCCACTGCTGTGGCCACGCTGATTGAACAAAGGTCTTGTAAGCTTGGAAGTGTTTATATGCAAATGGGTTCAAGGAAGGGTGGCATTCTTCACCACGCTTCATAGGCTGAAAAGTTGTTGTTTCATGTGCCGTCAGGAGCAGCTGGTCTCCAACTACATAGGCCAAGGGCTCAAGGAAGTTCTTGCTTGTGCCCACTTGCCCCCACGTTGGGTTTGCCCATCCGGGCGACGTGCTACAGTGATTTTGACCTAGGGCATCGCTCTCGTCCCCCCCCCCCCCCCCCCCCCGCCCCCTGGGCGCAAGTTTGGGGTTCAACACCAAAGCAAGACTAAGGGAATGCCTTCCCCATTTTTTTCCGGAGCAATTTCCGTTGTTCTGCGAGGCGCTTTGTTGGAACTGAACCTTACGCTGCCGCCTGACCCGAAGGCCTTGTTGGGGCAGGAGATTGCTAGTTTGGGGGTTCAAGGTGTTACAAGCGCCTTCGGTCCGCACGTTATGTCGTGAGCCAATCTTGCAAACTTCTCTAAGCCTCCTCAACCCCGGACCCCCCCTGAACTGCCCTGGCGCAGTGGAGGCCAAGTCCACTCCGGCCAGTCTTGAGGAGCTCGTGGGTTGTCGCATGGTTCGGAAGCCTTCGCCAAGTTGAGGATGGGTTGAGGCTTAGAGTGGATCCGCTTGTCGGAGGGGTGTCAGGTGTCCACTCAGGCCGATCTCACACTTGCCTTGGCCCTGCCACGCAGGAGTCAGGGAAAGATTTGGCACTAGGTGCGGAGCTGAGGAGCTGTTGGTAGGGACCGGTAACTCTTGTGAATCAGAGTAAGACTTGAGAGTTCTCCGCGAGGCTGGGACGAGGCGCTCTTGTCACCAGGTTGGGGGTGGGGCTTCGCATGCCCCCGCTCTCTGCCAGTGCATGTTTTACCACTTGGACCCAGTGGAGCCCCGGAGATTCGTGAGTTTGTCGCCGGTTGGTAAAGTGCAAGCTGCCAAACTGCACTCGTTTCTTTGCAACTTGCAAGTTCTTCTCCGTTTGCGACTGGAACTCTAGCTCGATGACGAATGTTGACGATGCTGGTGCAGGTGGCGAGCCCAAGACATCAGCTTCTGCAGAGGCATTTATGGGCTAAATGTTCTTGCCCCTAAAATCCCCGTGCGTGCGAAGACATTTCTTGTACGGACGAGGGCCAGGAAAGCAGACAATTCCAGGCTTGAATGCAGAGTGGCAGAGCCGACTATACCGTGTAACTCCTTCATGTCTGTGATGGATCTTAGCAATGGCCGTCCATGACCGTTATTCACTGTTCATGGCTGTTGCTAGGAAGGGGGTAAAGAGCCTCGCAGTTGTTCCTGATTGGGCAAGAGAAGCCGAATCAAGCCTTGCTACGTACAGCTACTTGTAGTTGCAGCCTTCAAGTGTCGCACATGCTAACCTTCACGCATAGCCACGTGTGATGCTTGCAGATTTGTTAAAGCTGCCAGGACGTGAGCTCACACCTCTGACGACTCACATTGCTCAGAGGACCTCATCTTGAACCCCAAGTTTCGCAGGTGTCGAGGGTCCTGGCGCAGAGCTCCGAGTGCCAGCGCTGGAATGCAGCCTACGCTCGGCCCTCGCGACTGGACTTGTTGGGTGTTTGAGGCGCCTGTGAGGTGCTCGAAGATTGGCTGCTGCTGAGTAAAGCAGGTAGGGCATGTTATGAACGCATGAAAGGCTGTTCTCCCAGAGCCATTCGATCCTCTGAGCCCCGGTGCATTAATTCCCATCCAATTGCATTTAAACACTCGAAGCCTGAAAGCCGTCTCAAGTCAACGCTCCCGAGCAAGGCGCTCTACATCTTGGGGGTCGACCTGGGCGCCATCTTCAAGGCCGGCGCTAAGTACCTCACAGGGTTGGTTTTATTATGTGTGAGCTCTGGCGTGCCCAGGCGTGGTGGCGGTTAGGGGTTTAGGTTAAAGTTTTCAGGATTTTGGTTTGCTCCCCCTCCCCTTTACAGGGTAGTTGGGACGAGGGCTTAGGTTTCAATTGCAGGGTGGAGTGGGGTGGGTAGGGGATGCGAACTGAGTGCGGGTTTGAGTGCTGTTCTGGGGGACTTGTGACGCAGATCAGGAGCTATGAGTGGGAGGCTTCGCGACCCGTTGAGAACCCGATGCCATGTCTCGGGTCCCAGCTGAGGAGTCCTTCGAGAACTGCGTCGCGCGCTGGCGGAAGCGCAAAGAGCAGGGCAAGGCGAGTTTTGGGGGGGCGCCAAGGGTCCAGTCAACACAGGACCGACTTGGTTGCGATCGCTCTGTGGCTGATCCCGTGCATCAATCATCAATCATGTTGAACTTGTCCTATTGTCCATTGCTGGACATCTGCTGGTATCGCGATAAAGACTGTGCATCCACGTAGGGTTTGGGGTTTCGGATTGTGCTGGCTCTTGCGGCAGACGTGCTTGTCATAAAGTGCTGCCCTGGCACCTCGGCATGTTGCTGCTCTTGGTCACTAATTTCACCTGTTGCCTAGTACAGCTGCTGCCGCTACTAATCCGTTTTCGACTCCGACTACCACTCCTAACGTGCGCCATCTGCAATGTTGAGGATTCTCGCCGCTCTCTAACCAAGCCGCAGGTGCTGCTGGCTCAGGACGTGCTCCAGCGATCGCAAAAGACCCTTCGGGAGCTCGCGTAAGGCTACTCCATGACCAATCAGCAAAAAATTGGGTGAACATACCTACGATGCCTATGATGACATGTATCTGGTACACAGTGTTTCGCGGTTTCCCAACCACGTGTTTCACAATGGTAGTCGAAAGACCAGGAATTTTCCCAGCAGGAAGGTTCTGCTTTGGCAATTCATCATGAGGCGCAATGCAATACCCAAGTTTAAGAAAGCATGGAAATGCCTCCTGCTGCTTGCATGCAAGAATGCGACCCTCCCCCCAAATGCATGCCCCTGCCGACCGAGTGAAGAGCGCTCTTGCAAAAAGGATGCCAATGCCGAGGCTTGCAGTCCAAGAGCATGTTTACAGAGATGTTCCTGATGTGCGTGCAGAACACTACAGTACCCTATCATTGGACTGGGAGCATAAAGCCAAAGGATGTACAATGCTTGACCCAGTCTCTGACTGAGCTCAGACTGCAGCCGCGGCAGTCAAAGGATTTTGCGCCGCCCTCTCCCGCCCTTTGTGCGGGCGCGAGGCCGGGTTGTCGGCTTCAAACCTTGTGCTCAGAGCAGGATTCAGAGACGCCTTGTGTTCAAGAAGAGCCAGTGTCTTGAGGCTTAGAGGTTAAGGCACCGGTAAAGGTCGTGCACATCTCGTGCTGTCAAACTACCAGTGGCCTTAGATCTTGAAGCTAGAATGGTGAAGCCAGCTGAAAACTACCAGGATACTTCATCCCCCCACCTCTCAGGCAAACATGGCGGATGCCGCGCTTTCGTCGGCAGAAGCCATCATGGTGGATGCCAAGGTGCATTCCTGAGAGGGCTGTTATCGGGTTTAGTGCTTAGGGCTTTGGCCTCAGGAGGCTTGCGGACATGGGCTCGCGGGAGGACCGTAGCGCTTCTCTAGCCTACTGCGGGTGATTGACCGGGCAGTTGATGTCGGGTGAGTGGTGGGGTTCCATCTGATTCCAGGCTGCGTGCAGAGTCCGAGGGAGTGGCCTAAGAACTCAGGGGGCGCAGACATCATGGGAAGGTGAGGTCGGTGCTCCTGTACCATGCAGGCGATGTTTCCCGACACTCCCACTGCGCCCGCTCCCCAGCCACCGGAATGCCCAGTTTACAGACATGCGCTTGTGTAAGGTCAAGCACTTATGTGAGGGAGAAGTGGAAGGGCTCGACTGCTTACAGGCCGAGGTTCTCCCACTGGACCAGGATGGTGATGGCGGTGATTATGAATGATGATGATGATGATGATGATGATGATGATGATGATGGTAATGATGATGATGATGATGATGCTGGTGATGATGATGATGATGATGTGGCTGAAGTTTGAAGTGCCTCCAGAATATCAAGGCCCTGCTGTGATCCATGTGTCGCCAGCGTTGAGAATCCTAGAGCAGCGGCTGCGCAGAAGGCTGTAATCAGGGCCGGACGGTTTGTTGGAGACGAAAGCTTTCACGAACAGAGCATTGGTGGTAACCTGATGGTTTCTTTACGGCCCTGAACTCCTTTAGTTTTGAGGTCCGTACGAATCTTGGGCTCAAACCCCAGGTCGGATGCGCTGATCGGCTACGAAGCGCCGAAAGCACAAATGCTGGGCCCCCATGTTTCAATGTTTCCTTGGAGTCCCATCTTTAGACCCTGCACGCCAAACTTCCACACCTCGGACTTCGATGCCTGTTGTACTGAATCTGCCGCGAACCCACTACCACCACTACCACCACTACCACCACTTCCACCACGATCATCACTATCATCACTATCATCACTATCATGACTATCATGACTATCATCACTATCATCACTACCACGACTACCGCTGGAGGGTGAGCTACCAGCAGCGCATGCTCTACCGAAGCAAGGCAGGGTATTTGATTGTCTGCAGGAGTACTTGTCTTGCTGGGGTGTTGCCGCAAGAGCTGCTTGATTGTAAGAGAAGTGCGATGTGTTTGGTCTGCGGCTTTTCCAATTTGTTGCACGCTTTGCGCTTGGCGCTTGGCAGGGGCTTTTGTCGCGAGGTCAACCTCTCATTAACCATGCATGTGGGTGTCTGTGGCCTCCAAAGGGGGGCCTCTTGAGCCCCTTGAAGAGCCATCCCATTTCTCACTCTCCTCAACGCTTTAACAGTAGCTGGGTCCCCAAAGCCTCAACTCCTTTGTCGCCTCAGGCCTGAAAACCACTCTCTTTCAACTTTTCGGTATTTTTTTGTGCATTCTCTACATTACTTTTATTGTGCCGTAAGCTTGCGTCCCTCTGTCTAGTCGTGCAACACTGTCCCCCACTTCTTGGCGCACCCACGAAATCCACGAAAAGTACGGAAGCCTCGTGTTCTTTCTGGTTCGTTTTTGTCGGTTTCGGTCAGGCGGTGAGATTGCTTCAGTTCTCAGTGAGCTTAAGCAGCAAGACCGATGTATTGCTCCTAGAAAGCCTGTCCGCAGGCATCGGAGGCCTTGACGTTGGCAAAGGCAGGGGAACTTGAAACACTTGGGGGTTTCGGATGACTGGAGACCATGCCACCATTCCTCAAGAAAGTGAGTAGCACGTAGATTTTACAGATGTGAATCCCGGCAGGACGCTTTGGTCTCCTTCCGCCGTGCTGGGGAGTCAGCGAAGAAGGCGGTTGGGATATCGGTGGGAGTTGGATTTGGGGAGGGGCCCAAAGGGTTCAAGAGTTCAAAAAGTTGGGGAGCCTTGAGCTTTGGGGTTTCTCCGTTGGGGAGTTTGGTCGCCCCTTCTCTCTCCATTTACCCAACCAAATTTGAGTCCACTCCCTGTTCGAGGGTATGTTCGAGGGTAGGCTGGCCTCCGCTTGTATCCCACTGTGTCGCGAAAACGTAGCGGGAAGTACTCCCTCACTCCCTCTCCAGGGCTCTTGGATGTGCATGCTTTGAGGCTTTGTGCATTTGTTTTGCTTGCTCCTGCCTCGTCGAGGTCCTGCACTGTTTGGGGCTCATGCTGACGTCATCTGTGTCCGCTTTTTGAGAGGGGATGTGGAGGGGTGTAGATAAGGGGGAAGCAGGGGGAAGTGGGGGAAGGGGTCAGTTTCCCTCGCCATGAACTGTTCCTCCCGGCGTAGAGCCTACAGTTGCACGGGGGTATCAATAATTTCAATGCGTGAGAGGTATCCGCACTGAAGGTTGTGCTGGCCTTAGAGTGACGGAATGGCTATGGCGCTTCAAGGATCCTGCCGGAAAGGTTGAAGCTTCAGTGTGGAGCGTAAGAGGTTACACGTCTGTGGCGTTATTGCAGTGCTGTCTTGCATCTGTGTCGCCACGGCCGTCACGTCAGTAGCGTGAGCAGCGGCAGTGCCAGACTTCCACGCCCGAGCCCATGGCTTGCAAAACGTGAGTTGCGCGTGCTGAAGAAGCCTCAGGTCGTTGATGCCAGCATGGCCATGGACCGAAGTTTCGACGCCATGATGGCAGCGGCTTGCCTGTTAATCCAGTAGCTCCAGGACTCCAGGCCTCCAGGGGGGGACACTCAGGACGTCGGCCTACCTGCCGACAAGGGCCCTCCGCATAAGGGTACTCAATTCTGAGCAACAGCCCCCAACAGACCTGCAAGGCCACCTCAAGCCCTTCAAAGCCTGAAGCTGTCTGTGCGCCAACTGGCAAAGGCCAGCGATGAGCTGGCGATGATCAAGAGGACAGGAAACAAGCAAGCCGAGGCCAAAGACGTGATTGCAAATAAATGCCTAACTTTTTAGGTCAGATGTCACTGACACCAGGTGGATGTGTCGGAGATGCTGGCAGAGGCAGGGCAGTTGAGGGTAGGTGCGGCTGACCACGTTGCAACGACGTTTTGACCTTTGTTTGCGCTATCCGAAGTGACACCTCTCTGAGATGTTGTGGATGCTCTGTGACGTACCTTTTTCGCCAGGTGCAAATCGCCCGAGGCGACGCTGGCAGCGCGTCGCAGTCCTTGCACGGGCCCTGGACACCTGATGGTTCTCCGCTGTTCTCTCGGCTTTGGTTCGCTGGTCAGGAGCATTGTCGCAAGCTTCGCAGCCTGTTTGCCACCACACTCAAATCCCTCTTAGCTACGTTTCTGCTGTAAGAATTGAGCATGGAGGGCCGACGGCCCAAGGGAGATCGGAACAGCTCTGACCTGCTGTGCACTCGAGGAACGAGGCCCTGGCCTTGTACAGAGAGCTGGGCAAGAAGGCTGGAGTGCAAACGGCTCGGGGGTCTGGCGGGCGACCGATGGGTTGGGGTAGCCTTTTGTTGTGCTTTGCATGGCGCGCCAGAGCCGGTGTTTCTTCCTGGGTCTGGCTCTCCCTTGTCCCTTTGCTTTTTTCTGGCAAACCTGGTTTGGTCCCCTGGTCCTGCGGTCTGGGCAAGGCAACCGCATGCGATGTCTGGTGGAGGGGGAGGGAGCGGGTGCGGCGTCAAGGGGGCATGGGCGCGATAGGCGGTTGAGGGAGGGCGGTCAACGGAGGAGGAGGCGCAGACAAAGGGGAACGCGATGTCTAGTTGTCGAGGATCTGGGTGCGACAGGGGGAGGCAGCGCGATATCGGTTGATGAGGAGGATGTGGGATGCGTGGACATCCGGTTGACGGGGAGGGCGCGGTCGCGAAAACTTGTCTGGGATCCTCCGAATTTTTTTCTCGATATTTCTCCTCGTCTTTCCCGACAGCCACTGGGAGTTCTCTTTTCGTGCTTATGTGGAAGAGAATGGAAGAGACTAAACGGTCAATGGAGAAGTATCGGACGGCGTCGGACAGAATTTGTGCGGGAGAGGTATGGGTCGGACAGAGCGTGGACGAGGGACGGCCCACGGAGGAGTGCAGGTTGTCACTTCCGAGAACCATCCAACACGCTGCCAAGGTGGGCCGATTTTGAATTTAAAACGCGTGCAACCCGTTCACAGCCAAGAGCTGGCTAACGTACGCAGAGGGCGTGATTTTGAATTTTTTGGCACGTTGCTTTAAAGCTACCCAGGACAGGAGTTGGAAATGCGTAAGGCAGTGCGCAGCATGTAAGCAACTGGAAACGCAGCCAATGCAGCCCTTTCGGACTTGATCTCACCTCTTTGAACTAACCAGCACTACAGCTGGAGATGTGGAAGGCGCTGCTATAGCGGCAACTTGCAGCGCTTGAAGAATTCAACACTGCAATTCCTGTGAATCAGCCAAAGCAGCCTTTTTTGAAACACACATGCTCTAAGCTACTACCCAGGGCAACACACGGCAATTTACAGTGTTTAGAGCCCGTGAACAGCCGAGGGGTCGAACCAGAGTTAGAAAACACTTCAGTTTACCGGCAGATACCCAAGACTTGCCGTCGTGAAGTGAAAACCCAAGCTCCTAGCTCTCCGAGATGCCAGGACGGTGAGGCAAAGATTCTGCGGACTTTGGCCGCTGAGCTTACAAGGGCCCCGTACGAGGGACTCGAAGAAGCTTGTGCTCAAAAGGGCTCAAGATGCTCTCAAAATAGTAGTGGCAAGTGTGAGCTCTCAACATCCCCCGAGGCTGGCTTGAAGCTCAAAACCGGCCGAACGAAGGCATCCCGACTGCACCCCTCACCATTCGCCTGCTCTTGTTTTCTTTTTCAGCTTGGGAGCTTCCACCATGTTTGGGAGCTCGGAGTCCTACTGCACACACTTGCTCGGGGGTTCTGGGAAGCGTAAGCATCCTAGAAAGCTGTCGCCTTGTTTCTTTGTTCCTCTGACTGTGCGCATGCTCCCGAGAGCAGGAAGCCCTCAGCATGGCGCAACAGGGCCTGGGTCTCTTCAAGGCACGGAGACAATGAAGCCTCCACAGTCATGACTCGGCAGTGGTTGTCAAGATGTGTGCTGTTTGCCAGCGATGGGTGATTGGTGTAGGTCAACTTAACATGACACGTGCCCACAATGCGTGCAATGCGTACAACCTGCGGTCCCGCACTTCATGCCAGGAGCTCGGCGATTCCAAGGGGGAGGCCGACTGCCAGCGAATTATCAACAGGCCAGGCGGCCAGGGTGCTTCGGTCTTCAATCAGCTTCGCAGCTTTGCCCGACTTTCCCTTCCGAGCCCACACGCCTTTGCAGGGCCTATGCGGAAAGTGGTGAGATGGAGAAAGCGCCGAACCGCAATGATGCATTGAAGGCCCTCGAGGCCCCGCCAGCCACTGCAACAAGATAGCACAGCCGTCAGTATCTTTTCGGCTGCAGGGTGTTCTGGCAGATTGTTGCAGAAACTGTTGCAGTAGTTCCGATCTTCTGCAAACAGACCCATCTTCATTGGAGACATGGTCCGCGGGCGCGCATGGGTGGTCTTAGAAGGGTAAGTTCTAGAGTCCAGGGCTTCTTTTCTTGAACAGTATTGTTCTCGACGCTTTTCATGGTTCCATGGTCAAATCATCGGACCGAACGCAGCTGCCCATATGAAGCAATTCCACGTCACAGCCTCGACTCACCCATCTTGTTTGAATACTTTGAATCTTTGAAGCCTTATGTCATTTTTATAGGTCTACACCCTGCAGAAGAAGTGATAGTTAAAACTCAATGATGCCATGAATGCGATATCACTACATATTAGCTGGACGTCTGAACTCATGAGCTCTAAAGCCCTGGGCCTCCAAGAGGACTTGGCGAGTGCTGTCGAGAACCGAGATAAGCACCACGGCTTGGGGAACGGGCACTCCCAAAACCCCAGAATTTCTGGGTTTCAGGGGCGCGCAGCTCATGCGGATTGGGATTTAGGACTCAGGTACTGGTATGGAGCCCCTGAGCCCAAGAACCCTTGAGATCCGCCCGTTATCGGACGCCGTCGCATCATTCGCATCCGAGGAGCCTGTGGAAGACCGCCATTGTGGAGCTGAACCTTGGCTCGGAGTTTCGCATTTGGGGGGGAAGGGGGGTAGCGGTCAGTGGTCTTGAGTCTCTTCTTCTCGTGTTGTTCCCGCTGAGAGAAGGGTCTTGTTTTCAGTTGCATCTAAGTCCCAGATGGCGAGCAGAGCTCCGCTTCCTGTTTTGAGTTTTGATTTCTGCCGGTAGAGCCGGGCCTAGGAACAAGAGCTCCGCCTATACCCAGCATGTGGGGGCCCAAGAGGGTGAGACTTTCCCGCAGTCCAGGCAGGCCAGGCCCTAGGCCCTAGGCCCTTGGCCTACGATGCCTATGTCTTGAAGGGTGAATGTCAAACAGTGGCCGTGCAAAAGTGCTAGCAGCCTCCCTGACCCTATGGCAACAGGACGTGCAGCAGATTTTCGGCTCCGCCTTGAAGAAGGCCCAGATCGACGGGGTGTAAGGGTCCTCATTGTCCCTACATGCCTGGCTCCGAAGAGATCCTGACCCCTACTAAGAGTTGCCTTCCTCTAAGAGTGCAAGCGGACGGCTTCTTGATCTGAGGACCGCCAGGCTGCAGCCAGCTTCCTGCAGCAGATGGGCATTCGGTCCTCAGGTGCGCGTTCTGGATGTTTTTTTGGCGACTCGTAGCCGGAAAGCCCTGAACCCTGCAAGTAAGTACCGCAGCCATAGCATCAGAAACCTAACCCTAAGAGCAGCAACCCTTAAACCCCGAACCAACAATCCTGAAAGGTGTAAGCCTGTAAGGCGGAAGTCCCTTCGTAAGGCCAGGAAAAGATGCAAGTACATACATGAGGTCGCAAGTGGAGGCAACGAAATAATTTGAAGCCGCAAGTGAGTGAACAATACAAGCGACTCGCGCCGCAGTAAAGCTGCAAGTTAGGCAAACCCTAGAGCGCATAGAGCGCAAGCGTGACAAACAATACAGCTTCAATTGAGACAAAGAGTGCAGCCGCAAGTGAGCCAAGCAAGAAAGACAAGCGAGTCAGGCAATCAATCAAGCCGCTAGTGAGAGGCACGAGCGAGGATCGACGCCAACGAGGCAAAGATGCCAGTGAGGTAAGTAATCAAGACACCAAGGCAGACAAACGATCAAAGAGCAAGTGAAAACAAGGACACATATGAGGCAAACCAAAAAGTGCAACTGAGGCACGAGAAGCCAAGAAGAAGAATGCAGGAGAGGAAAAGCGCACAAGTGAGGCACACAATAATCTAAATGCACAAGCGAAGTGAGGTAAACACAAGCACCCAACGTGACTTTGGACCCTAGCAGGGATTTTTTAGGTCGGCGGCGACATGTCTAGTCCTCTTCGACATGATCCGTCGCAAAGAATCATCTCATACCGCCTTGACACCCTTGGCATGACCCATCAGCTCAAGAAGCCTGAGGGGCTTGCGTTGCCTGCATTCTACTCTGGGCGGAGAGTTGGAGTAAGTGATGTGCTCCGGAGCATTTAGTTGTCGTCCGCCTTAGACTCGTGCGTTCTGGTAGATTTGTCACAGGCAGCGCGCCTGAGCTTGTCCTGAAGGAGGTGACGAAGGCGCAAGATGCACGGCTCCGCTTCTTGGAGACGTGCGGTGAGGGGATGCTTAAGCTTCTGACGATTGAACAAGTTGCCGCCGTTGCGACTGCAAGCCTTACTGACAACAGCCCTGATTAAGCCAGTTCCCCCTACGCGACTGCATTGCGACACTCATGGGAACTGGTTTTGAGAAGAGGTTGCATAGATAAGAAGAGTTTGCATAGATTCGTGTTTGGGGCCTCTGCATTCCTTGAAAGTCCAGAGAGCCAGGTCTTTACCTACGTCGGCTTCCGCGTCGGCGGGCTGGGCCGCCTTTCCGCAAGTTCTTCTAAAGAGCGGCGTTGCAGGTTTTCTAGACTTGACCCTTACTTCGCCTTCGTTGTCGCGAAGCTTTTTCTCACTACCTGGTACATCCCATGTTTTGCTGCATCGTAGCACTCATGATCTGTTTTTAGCGGTTGGACATCTGATAGACATCTCGCAGACAGAAGCTCGGCCTGCCCAAGGCTATGGGCCCCGCTTCCGGTGCCTCAACCCAACGCACGCCCTGGGTGTGGAGGCGGATTTCAGCGGTAATTTGGCCTATCCCGGGTAGTGACCATCTTGCCCGATCTCCAAACCCCGAAAGTGACGCGATGATGGCGTTCTTGGTGTCTGTTTTTGCAGATCTTCGAGGCATTTGCCTGGAGCTCATCTTAAGATCGCTAGGTGACTTTCGATCTCCAGCCCAGCAGTTTTAGCTTCATTCAAGTCTGCGCTCATCTTGAGGCATGGCAAGTTTTCTGATCTGCTCTTGCCAACAGCCCTCAATGCACCGCCAGGGTGACGTGTCCTCGGTGAAGGCCGTTGCGTGCCTTCAGATCTCAGACGAGGCGCAAGACAAGTCCTGAGAGATCTCTATGGGACAACGGCCATGTTCGCAAGACCACGTGCGCGCATGCCCACACCCAAAGCCGACTAATATCATAAGAACCAAGCAAAATTGACGCGATCGCAGCGGCCTTGATGTTCAATAACACGTTGTGCAGTTTATGCCTGTCTGCTTCAGCTTTCATCAAAAATTGCGCGGGGTCAGCACCTGAAGAGCGCGCAAATGCAACAAAAAGCACCTGAAGTGTGCTTGAAGAGCACCGGAATGCGCTGTCAGCATGCGGAGCATGCTCGATCTTGCATCCCTCTCGAACCTCAGCAGGAATCGGTGAGGGCGCTCTAAAGGGGATTTGGATTTGCGAGTGGTTCACATTCGTTGGGGCTTAGGTCGGTTTGGGGATCGGTGGGCATCTCTCGTGGAACGCTGGCCCAAGAGGGGATGACTCGGAGATCGTACCCCATGTACTCGTACGTCCTCTGGCTTTGCAAAAGGAAGGCAAAGGCAAAATACTGCAGAGTAGGCTTGGGCCCAGCTCCCTGGGCTTCCTTCCCTGGAAGGCAGCTCGTAATCCGACTCGGCCCTCAAGCTTGCGGTTTTGGTGAGTTGTATATTTCTATATGGTCTATACGTTTTACATGGTGTGGGAAGAGAACGCAGATCGAAAGACCCAAACCGTTCAAACCCCTTCACACACCTACTGCCAACAGGCCGACGACTGGGAGAAGGAGCTGCAGTATCATCCAGGCAGGTGAGAAGGGTGGTAGGTGCGCCGTTGAGGTTGTTTTGCTTGATGGTTTTCGGCTTCTTAAGTCTTGGGTTCTGCAAGGCTTGCATTGGCGTTAGTCACTTGCTGGGGCTTGAAAGGATGCTAGCTGGACGGACCAGCTGCATCTAGTTGCAAACTCCGCACTCGCAATGTCTTGCGAAGGTCTTATTTTGGGGTCAGGCTGACTAGTGGACTAGTGGCTGACATGCCCCAAAAAGCGTTCAGGCATCCTGGATGGCTGCTTGCAGTCGCAGAGTGCATTGGGGTGAGTTGGCCGGCGACGCATCTGATGGCGCAAACCCCCCGTTTGACGTAAATTGACAATGAGGGGCCTAGGCTTCAGGGCTTGGACGTAACATGATGTAACATGCAAGATCTTCCATGTCCAAGTCAAAAGCAAATGGGTCTATGTCTACGCAATGGGGCCACCATGGGGTCGCTAGGGCTTTTCTCATGAGCTAGGGACACGGAAAGGCTCTCAACCTTCGTGAGCGCAGCCTAGCTAAGCTCTCGGTTTGGTTCAGCATCCATTCTCTGATGTTTGCAGCACCCCTAACCATGGCTGCCTCATACATAGGTATGTTTTGTGTGACCGCACCGGTTTACTTGTACGTTCGGTGTGTCACTGAGACAGACTTGGGCTGCATAGCGTGAACGTGAGGGAAACATGGGAATAAAACTTCAACAGGAGCTGTGAGTCACGAGGTTTGATTTGGACCAGAACTTAGCACCCTTTGCTTGCAGAGGAGGGTTTCTTCCACGGGCGTGTTGCACAACATAGCAGAGACTGGAACCTGCGAGAGGGGCTGAGCTGTCAATGGCTAATGGCTGTAATCCAAGCCGTGGAACTGTTAGGACCCCGAAGCTGACAATAGCATACAATAGCTAGCTATGTTTAAGTACAGCCCAAGAGAGTCCGGAACTGCTTCCCTCGCAGGTGGGAGCTGGTTTTCCCAAGCACACCCTCCGCATTGGGAACCTTCGTCCTTCATAGGGGCCTTCTTCATAGGGGCCTTCAAGATTTGTCGAGACCATTGAGCTAGGACCTAAACAACATCCTCAACCTCCAAACCTGAAGATCTGAAGCCCTGCATCTATTGCAGGGTCTTGCTGGGCCAGGGTAGCAAAAGCGGAAGGCCCACAACATCACGTCTGCGCAAAAGCAAAAGTCGCGGGGGGTGCGGTCTGCAGGTCCGAGTTAGCAGCTGGAACGTAATCGAAGCTGCTCGAGCAAAATTCCCAAAGCAGTTTGTAGAGTTGCCCCAAGTGCAGCGAACGCGCAAGGTTGTTCTACGTGCTCAGGAGGGCCTGACTGATCTTGAGCTTTGAGTTGGCGACTTGAGGGCAGTACGCCTTTATCCAAGCAAGAGTGAAGAAGTCTTCAAGACGCCCCGCAGTATGGACATCTCCCACGCCCTCAGCCCATCACATGTCCCCGAAACTGAAACCCTCCAAGCGTTGTCCACCTCGATAACCGCTGGAACCCTCGCGGCAATGCGTGCAGCTCAGCCTCGCATGGCCCTCGGGGCCACCGACTCATCGATGCATCGATGAACTCCGGTACAGACCCTGGCCGGCCGCCTCCTGAGCGCTGGGCTGGAAAAGGGACTGCTTACGCATTACGCATTACAATCACCAAGATGAAACACACCACCCTACCCTGATCTACCCTGCCTGTCCACGCTTTCCAGGCCTTCGGGGTATGCAGCGGAAATGACCGGCATGTCCGCCAGTGCGGGCTTTGCAGTCAACAATTGCAGACTGGCTTATTTATGGTAGAAGATCCGGCAAAAGTGTTTGTGCCTGCGTGCTTGGCCGGCGGAAACTCTGCACAGGCTCTCGCCATCCAGGGGCAGAAGTATACGAACGATTTGTTTTGCACACCAGGTTTCACTGAACTGGTGACGGTGTTGCTATGCATGGTGCATTAGCCAAGGCCTTCAATCTACTTCGGATCAGCTCTGGAAAGGCTCAACGGCGGTGTTCCTGCGGAACATCCCATCCAAGTGCGATCGTCAAACCCTTTCTCGCTTCTAATCTGCGGTTTAGACTCATACATACTCATACCTTTCATTGCCTTGCCAACCCCTTGAACAAAGCATGACAAGGCTTTAGCTACCCGCCACAAGATCTTGTTGTGATGTGAACTTTAGGGTCGAGCAGCGGAGGCTTTTTCCGCGGATTGGGCCTGCATGGTTACGATGTGGACCTGGCCCTGCATCCGAATGGCCGCTTGCTTCCATGGGGGGGGGGGGGGGGGCAGCTCTTCGGTTCTGTTGATTCCTTCTTTTGGGATTATATAACTGTATGTGGCAAGGACCTTTAGGGTTTATTGGGTGATAGGGTGGAACAAAGAAGCGGCCAATTAGCTGCTGAGCAAGCTCGTGGTTCGCAGATCGCAGTTCAGGTTGGGTCTACATCTATCTATGTCATAGACAGGTATGTGTACCGATTTGTACTCTAGCATGGTTTCCGCGAGATGTTTCGATTGCTTCTCTCAGCTTTTTTTTTTTCAAATCCCGCTTGTTTTCCTTCATTTGATATTTACCTTTCTCCCTCGCTCGCCGTCCTTTCTTTTCCCCTCTTCCTTCTCCTCCTTGCTTCCCTCCCCCCCTTCTCGTCCGCATCCCTCCTCCCTTTCCTCCTCTCGCTGCCTTTTTTCTTCGAATCCGAAAATGGCGCAAGAAAATAGTCAGAGAATAAACCAAGGGAGAGAGGGAGAGAGAGATGAACAAAAAGAGGAAGAGACGAAGAAAGCGGGCGAATCCGACAATGGCAGAAGGCGCACAAAAGTCAGAGAAGAACCCAAAGCGAGAGAGAGAGAGAGAGAGAGAGCGAGGGAGAGATGAAACAAGAAGGAAGAGAGGAAGAAGCGGCCGAAAGGCTTGTGTGTTCTCCTGTCTTGTTGGTGAGAAACCAAGAGAAACTTGTTTGTCTGAGGTTTTGGACCAAACCTTATTCGTTTAAGATTTAGTTAAATTAAATAGGTCTTAGGGGAAAACAATGAGCGAGCCTTTTCCCTACGCAATGCTACAAAGTGTAGGGCTTGCCTGCTGTGGAAATGCAAAGAACATGTAGACTAACTACCCACATTGCATATGTGTATAGGGTGTATGTGTTGTGTGAAAAGGTAGATTTCTATCCACATCGTGCATGTATACATGGTGTATGTGTTGTATGAAAAGGTGGAATTTCTTCTCGCATCGTGTAGGTATATAGGATGTATGTGTTGTTTGAAAAGGTGGAATTTCCATCCACATTCGTGTAGGAGGCTATGCGCATCCTCAAACCGTAAGACTGGGAAGTATTTGAGGGCACGGGGTGACGCGGATAAGTGAATTCTATGTAACCCCGGGGAAGCGAGAATACTGTGAGCAAATGCAGTGAAACCACTGTATAAGAAACCGTTGTATAAGAAACTAAGCCCCTACATCCGGGGATTTTGGGCGATTTGCGGTTGTTCTTTTACTAACAAACTCAGGGTCCTGTAGTGTAGGACGGCCACTTCCTCAAGATTCTGCTTGCAAACCCCCTTGCCCCCTAACACTCTCCTGGGTGGGCAGGGATGGGGGTCCCGAAAAGGGCCTCCTGGAACCTGCTCATGGAAGACAGCCCTCCCTACAAATCTAGAAAAACCCATTCAATCTCAACCCTCCAAACCGTTTAGCCCCCCCACCCAGGAAAGTGCCGTGGATATGCGAGGGTCCGTTTTCACAGCACTGGTGCGCTGCGCCAGTTTGTAAGTAAGGCTCCTTGCCACGCAAGAATTGGGTCACTTTGGGTTGTGAGCATGGAGTCAGTGAACGGCTGTTCAAAGCTCGCAGCTTTTTGGGCTTGGACCCGCACCGAGGGCACCACACATGGTGCTCACATTGAGGCCTTGACTTTGTCGGCTTCACAAGCCCTGTTGTTCTCTTGTTCAGAGAATGTCATACTTATACCTGCAGAAGTGACCCGACTCCAAGACAACAATCCCCCTAAGGTGCATTTGCAGCATCTTCCTGGCTTTCAAAAGCCTACGCCGCTGTTTTGCCACTGGGCTCGGGTCTGTTGAGGATTGGGATGATCGGAAAGCGTGACCCCAAAGCCAAAACGCCGCCCGATTGGCCCAAGTGTGAATTCCAACCTTTGGGGCCCTTTCATGCACCTGCAACTTGGGGACTTGGGGGGCGCTTGGTGAGTCGGGTACAGCCAATGCAACTTCTGAGCTTCGTCGCGACAGCTCTTCTCAGCTCTCTTTAGCAGCTTGCCTTCAGTTTTTAATTTACAGATGTTTACAGTCATCGTTTTTGGGTCGGTCGCTTTCTAGGAAGCCTTGAGACCTCTTCCAACGTGGCCCCTCGAGGGAGGGAGGGTTCATCATGATTCATCAGATGTTCCCTTTGTCACACCTGGCCTCACAACAAAGGCCCCCAGAGACCCAGAGAGCCCAACAGCAGCCCGACAGCAGCCTAATATTTGGCGAACTCGCATCGAAACCCCCAGCGCAAGGCGAGCCTTTGCGGACACAAGCAGTCGAGGAGGCGCTCTCAAAGTTAGCCACTCGCAGCATCTCGCAGCCTTCGTGGTTTTTAGCACCTCAGGAATCAAGGATCCTTGAGGACAATGATCTGAAAACAGCTCCAAAATCCCAACGACAGGCCCAATCACCTAGCTTGTGAGATGTTGTTTGTGAGAGCTTCGTTGGCTTGGCTTCGGCAGGACCTCGACGTCCCCCTCAGTCACCATCGACCCTTGGACGTGAGGATTTGAGGGCCTTTCCGGACAGCACAAGGCTTCTAGTGACTCAGAAATATGCATAACCAGCGGGTTTGCATAGTTGGGGGGGGGGGGGGGGGGGGGGGGGCGGCGGGGGTGCCTGCAGGCTCGCAGGCACTCAAGCCAAACAGCCCTTCGGCCACAAATAGAACATAATGGAACGACCCCGTCTGCAAAAGACGGCACATGCGTAATCAAAGGTGCGATGTTTTCAGAGCGGGGAGCGTCGTGCTTTCTAGGAGATCGAGCCTTAAGTCAGACACCTCCCCAGCCTGCTTGTTGCTGCTAGCCGCTGCTAATTGCTGCCCTAGTTCAAGCCACTGGATAGACTCTGATTCCCGTAGTAGCAGTGAGCCCCAGGAACGAGCGATGAGCCTACCCTGTCTCCAGAGAGCCGCTTTCTCCGGCACTGATCGTCCGTGCTGAGCCACAAATCCAAAGTTTTGAGGCTCTTGGCATTGAGACGAGCAGTTTAGCCGCTCCCCAAAGGCCCTGCCTTCCACAAACCAGTTCTGATCAACAGAACATGGGCATGTACGCAGTGCCTTAGCAGCCTCAGGGCTTTTTCTATCCCGAGTTAGAAAAGTCGCATCGTTTCTTTAGATTGTGCCTGCAGCAGGTGCCGATGGTCTGGTGCAAAGATGTCTAGGCCCTGAGCCCCCAGACGCCCGGATCCCAGGCGCAGTTCCCATCTCGCCAGCTGTTGCCAAGTGGATTGAGGCGAACAGGAGTAGGGTCCCCGACTCTTGGAAAGCATGAGCTGAGACTTCCACCCCTTGAACTCATGACAGCAAGAATGTACACCATTGCATCCCCGAAGCTGCAGGTGAGTCCTGAAAGCCCTGAGTGTCAGCCCAGGATAGCGACGATTCAGGGTCTGCACCGTGGCGACTATATGAGCAAGAGGAAGACCTCTCTCAGCGACCGCGGGACCCGGAAAGCAAGCTTAAAGATCGATCCCGGAAATCTTACAACAAGATGAGCACCGGAGCGTCCGCGTGACTGCGACATGACGTTGCGCATGCTGGATGGGTTGCGGGTTGATTGCTCAGTTTTGGTCCAGCTCAGTCCAACACCGGCTTCTATGCAGAGCTGCAGGCAAGAGAGGCGATTTCGTCGATGCAGAGCCAGCAGTAGTGTACCAGGCCGTGTTGAGGTTACAGACGGACCACGCCGCGCGCAATGAAAGCATTAGAGGGCTGCAGAGCGCCCGTGCTGCAACTTTGAAGCGGGGCGCAAAGAAGCCTACAAAGCCACATCACCGACGCATCTTTCGACAACAACTTGCGTTGCCAGGGCAAAAGCTTGTACATGAAGAGAGATGCACGGTTCGCAGCCGGCTAACTAGCCCACTGCGGCCTTGGCGGGTACCGGCTCCAAAAGAAAGCGAGCGCTTTATATCTGAGAACGGCACAAGTCTGGTCAATAACAGCACGCGGCCGCTGTCGAGATTTCAAGCAGAGATTATAATCTTCATCATCTCCGTCATCGTCATGATAGGCCGAAGCGAGTGTCGAGTATCGTGAGCTTGCTGTGATAGGGGTTGGCTGGCTCGAAGCAGCAACGCAACAGTGCAAGTTTCAGCTTATGTGCCTGTGGCCTCGATGTACTATGTACGGTTTGCACGCTGCGACGTAGCAACGATGAGGATGGTACTTCCATGTAACTATCAACCTCACAACCTTTATTGTTGAACGGGTTTAACGACACCGGAAAACAGCCCTATGGTCACTTCTCCTGAAGACCCATTGCGGCAGTCTTACGCACGTCAAACACCTCAAACCCTTGATGCTTGGCCTCTTGAGCGCGTCCTTGGCCGCCGCGCATGACAGCAGCTTTGGTGAAGGCCCACATAGGGCGACTCCGACAACAACTTAGATATGTTTTTGTGTTGATAATATATTGGTTTTGTTCGGAGGCGGTGGGGGGGGCCTGAAGGCCAATGACAATGACAACCACCAGAACCAGCACCAGCACCAGCACCAGCACCAGCACCAGCACCAGCACCAGCACCAGCACCAGCACCAGCACCAGCACCAGCACCAGCACCAGCACCAGCACCAGCACCAGCACCAGCACCAGCACCAGCACGGAAAGGATCTTGCACGGCTTCAAAACAGTGCCCGCTAAGGCTTTCAGCTTTTTCGCAGCTAAGTCGGCGCCTTTGAGCGGGGGCTTCTTGGTGATGCGGGTGGTGCTGATGACGTAATTTGCAGTGCTTTTCGGCTTTTGAACGGCTCCCGAGCTTGTCCCTGTGAAAAATTCCGCTCAGGGCGGGCAGACGAAAAACCGAGCGCAGCAGTGAGATGAGAGTCCGGAGAATCCCGGAATGGCAGCTGACTCTCGTCCCGCAAAACTGCAGTCAACAGCAAGCCAAAATCTAAGATGCAAAAGTTCATACCAAGCTACTCGGCTACTCCACTCCCGAACAGTGAATGGGGCGGGGACCATGCTCCAGTGGGCTCTTGATTCACAGATAACGGAGGACGTGTATTGACTTGTATCATCTTGCACCGTTTAAGCCTCCGACCGGCCCTGATCGCCAGGTTGCGAAGAGGCCATCCGCCCGCCAACCCAGGCTGCAGTTTGCCAAAGCTTGACGGCAAGGGTCCATTTAGGGACAGTCCGCCATCCAGCACCACGCTTGAAATCCCCAATATATTGTAATATAGTCAGACGAATAATCATGATCATAACAATGGCAATAATCATAGTCATAATCATAATCACAATCAAAAATCAAAATCAGAGTCATAATAGTAGTAGTTAAAATAATAGTAATAAGAACAACTACCAATAAGCTCCGTCCTCCGAACCTGCCGCTGGCGCTCCACAGCCCCAAGCCTTCCCAGAGGAAGCGGCCGGCATCCGCGGACGAAGGACTCGCAGGCAGTCAAAACCTCTTTCTTTTGGGAAAGTGCTTGGACAGGGTGCTTGTTGTTCGAGGGTCAAGCATGTGACAGTTTTTATGCATAGTTCTTGCCTACTTCTCATGGCTTCACTTGCGCAGCGCAGTCAGGGCAGCTTAGCTTGCCGACGCCACCGCGGAAGAGGCCTGCAAGTCAGGAATCAATGAAGCACAGAGGCGTGAACTATGCCAAAAAAACTCCTTCAGCGGTTTGCAGGCAATTTCCGGCAGCGCTCCGTGGGGTGGAGCTGGCCAGGGACATGGAGCAGATGGAAAGGGCCAGAAGCGGCTAGAAGGGGGATGGCCCTAAAGAAGCCCAGTACTCGGTTAGTAGGGAGACTTCTCAGGTGGAGGTCCCGCCGGGTGCGATTCAGGCACTCAATTCACAGAGTGCGGATGCAGGCGGGGTCTGGCAGTGCGGGTCCAAACCTATTCTTCGCCTCTTATGATGTGGTTTGGCATATTTTGGGGGCCTCTGCTCAATTGCACATGGCTTTCAGTCGTTGAGCCAACGTGTAGAATTGGCAGCCAGGTGTTTGAAGCTTCTGCTGTCCATGTTTTCATGATGACACAGTCACCAGCTAAACCTAAAGATTCGGAATTGTTGGGCCTTTTTCGGAGCCTTGATTTGAAGGGACTGGCCTCAGAAATTGGAGCCCCTTCTCTTGTCATCAAGCAGCCGTCTAAACAAGTCGCAACACTACACTGCGTTGGTACACTTCGTTGGTTTTGTGGGGAACGGATAAGAGATCCTCAGCCCGAAGCCCCCGAAAGCTGCGGGATGCTCCAAACTGAAGGCGCAAATCTCGCGACGCCGCCAAAGAGAGCGCGCCAGCCTCGGCACCTTACCGTAGGGGGCTATTGGCTTCAGGCTTTAGGGTCTGTGGCGGCTTGGGGTGAGAGTTTACAGTTCAGGACTGCAGGCTTTGATCCAAATGCCGCAGGAAACCTAACTGTGCCGCCGATATAAATCCCCCAAGCCGCAAACTCTAAACCCAGCATTCAGACTTCAGGACGCGTGTGCGGTTCCCGCCGCTGCAGGTCGATGCTTGCAGTTGAGAGTTGTTGTTACCGTCGAAAAGCCAAAGCCGGCAGAACCCTATGAAAAGGTTGAAAAGCATGCTTTAAAGCTTTATGAGTGTTGAGAGCGATGTTGACCCATGTTTTGATCGATGTTGAGCGTGCAGAGTTTGGATTCCTGTGTGCTAGAGGGCACAGCACAGGAACGCGAAGCCCAAAGCCGAACACATCTCTTTGAAGCTTTGAAAGAGCGTGCTGTCAGGCATGGCGAGGGGAGCGTGTGGTCTTCGAGCGCTTGCCAGGCGAATGTTTTGTGTTCTAGGTGACGAATACGGATGTGTGCCACAAATGGGTGCGTGCACTGTATTGCAAGAGTCCAACGACTTCTGCTTCAGATCTAGGCGTGAATCGCTGCTACCATTGTGTCTTTGCACCGCAGTCAAGCCCCCGAACCATGTAGACACCTTGGCTGAAGACTTGGGAAATGGAACCTGTGCAGTATCTGCGAGGCTCAGAAGCACCGCAAATGAAAGGGGTACGGGCCCAAGGGCCGAGGATTGAGGGAGTGTCGGGGCTGACAGGTTGGATGTTCAGAGTTTGTCGGAAACAATCTCCCTTTCCCGTTTCAGGCGTCTTCCCTTCATGGACCCTGTCCCTTCCATGAGTGATCTCGTGCAGCCTTCGGCTCCTCAGAAGCATGGTGTGACACATGGTTTCCATGCCCAGGCCCAAGCTCCACCTTTGTGGCCATGGAGTGCACAATGCGCACCATGTGTATGACATCCTCACTGGGTCCAAAGCTTTTAAAAGGTCGGAGACTGACTGGAACTGGCCACAACCGGCCTTACGGCTAAAGTTAATTCCCCAGGTGCCTTTCTGGCAATCACCCTCATCCCCTCCAGACCTTCAACCCCACGAAGCAGAATCCAGCCATGAACGCCTGCACCTCTGCTTGCAGCGCACCGCAATCCGAGCATGTCTCCGCAGGCGAGCAGAGGATATTGATGAGCACAGGCGGTGACTGAATGCGAGTCCCTGTGGCAGGAGCTCCGGAGGTTCGGGAGAAGGAGCTTGAGGAGCAAGGGGGGAGACGGGGCACCCAGCACTCAGGGCCGCACTCAGGCCCCCACTTGTAGCCCTAAAAGGCCCACTTGTACAGAGATATTCTAAAGCGCTCACATCTCAAACGCTGGAGCCGTTGAAAGAAACCACCGTGCCACCCTGCCACCTTCCCGAAGTGTTGAACCTCATGTATGTGGGATTGTTGATCGAGTTTTTGGTGGAACTTTGGGAGGGCAGCCTCCTGACTTGTAGGGCCTGCTCGGAAAGAAGGACCTGAACAGTGTGCTGGTGCAGCCTACCGAGATGCTGGTCCGCCTCAAGCAGCAGCAGGCAGGGAGCAGATTCAGTGGAGTCTCTTGAGTTTAGGTGGAAAATTGGAAACAAGAATTGCGTCACAAGCCGAAGCAACAAGCTTTGGCTGGGTCTGCCACAGTGCCCTTTTGCACCTCAGATCCGATGTTTCCTTGGCATTTTCTACAGCCCAGGCGACTGTCCAGGTCGCACTTTGGGAGCTGGAGCAACTCGGCACGTGGATTGAACCACTGTGCTTGCATCTGCTGCTGCGCTCCTAACCTGATCTGATCTGTAGAGGCGTCAATCAGTCGGTTCGTAGCCGGAACAGGCAGGTTTCAATGCTGCCCGTGCGGGTTCTCGGTTAAGGCTTAGGGTTTGTGGGTTGGTTTCGGACAAGAGTCGCCAGGTCGAGCCGGCGGCTGTAGTTTCGGAATCCAGCGTTGAGGTGGAATTGTCGCATGTCACAAGTGTCAGCAGTCAAATGGAGGCGTGTCGGGTCGCAATCCGCGTCGGTGTTGTCGTTGTTGAATCCTCAAAAAATCCTCATGCTGTCTTCGGATGTCAAAAGTGCTGGATCAGGCGTGCGTCCGGGTAATAAACCTTGCAGTCGCTGTCTTCAAGTTGGGAAAGCGCTGGCATTGCAGGTCGTGCTTCGTTGTCTCTTCTCACGTCTTTGTCGTAGAGTCGTGTCGTGCCATCTCGTTTCTTTGCGGTCGTGTCCACATTCCGCATCTGGGCGGGTGTCCTCAACTGCGACCAGACTCGTCACACATGTCCGCATTCGGGATCGTGGCGCCTGTCCGGAGCTTCTCCGTGAGTGTGTGTGTGTGTGTGTGTGTGTTTTGCTTGCTTTCTTGTTCATTTGCTTGCTTGCTTGTTTGTGCGTACGTGGCGTCAGCGTGTGTGCGCGCGCACAGAGAGCAAGCGTTTCCCCACCACTCGCTGCCAAGTGTCGAAGGCAAAGCCTCATGAAGTCGCAGCAAGACCTGGCCGCTTCTCTGGCACACGGCCACCCGCTTCAGAAGGAGTTGACCAAGGCAACGATGCTGCGTTTCAGCGGGTGTTATGCCATTTTATGTATTGTTGTGGGATTAATGATACCGAACCTTTCCAAGCAGAGCCGGGTTGCGGGTTGCCGTTGGCGGCACATGAAGTTTGGTTGTGTATTCAATGTTCAGATTGACCCGAACCCCCCCGCACCTTACCCACGAAAGCGGTTATGAACCCTCGTGAACCAGGGCCGATGTCCTCGACGTTCCATGAGACCCTCATCCCCTGAACCCTGACCGTCCCAAGTTCGAGGCCCGCATAATTATCCCGCAGGAAGATGCGGGCCCCGACCAGGAGCTCACATTTTCCGAGGCGCACTTTTGTCCCTGACATTTGCCTTGGCAAGGTCGCAACCGAGTGCTTATCTGGAAGATGCGGTTGAGCCAATGGTTCTTGAATCATGTTCGAACCATGTAATCATGAATCATGTCTCCCATGCTACGCAATGTGGTTGCGGTTTCTCTCATTCAGGCGTTCTGCGACGTTGGCAGGCCTAGGAATGTTGGCTCATGAGCCCATTGTAGTGCCAGGTTGTTCCATCTGCAACATACGCGGCGTCGCCTCCTACGGCCATGACACGTTCACAGGACTGAAGCCTACTTGGACCTAAGAACCCTTGGCCACTTCCCGCAACGTGAGGCCCTGAGATGTGTAGGACCCCAATCTAAAACAGCTGCAAATTGGGCAGGCTTTGCCGCGACACACCACACAGGACCGACACGGGGCAAGGGTGTGCGGAACAGCAAGAAGCCTTTTTGGCTCAGGAAGATTTTCGTTAACTTGGTGAGGGCCTAGCCCAGCACTGCAAGAGAAGCCATTGCAAAAGGACTCCACATCTCGGATAGCGGATAGCCGCAAAAAAGGATCAGAGTGAACCTTTCTTTTGCCGTGGGACAACATTTACTCCTTCTGGGGCTTCCCGTTCGGAGGACGCCCTCGACCAAGTTTTCGAAGCGCAGTCTGAGTGGCATGTCTGGAAGGGTACTGGTGCAAGGGTTCAGGGGTGCGGGGACCTGAGCAGTGAATGCCTACTGGATGTTTAGGAGTATTTTTTTTTTGCGGGGCGTTTGGGGTTGATCAGCTCTTTTCCCGAAATGACGAAGACGTGAACTAGGCCCGACTTGAATGCGACCAGCTTCGGCCTCCTGGACAAGCTTCGCAAACATAACCGGAGAACGTCCATCCACCAGCTGCCACCCTTATCTGAGGCTGTGGCTTTGTGGAATAGGTTGGAGGTTGTCAGGAGGCTTTGCTAGGGTCTTGTATGGAAGCAGACGGCCGAAATATCCGGAGGCGCAGCGCAAAGAGGACGCAGAGACACGCACATGCACACACACGCAGAGACATATGTATAAATATATATATGTATATATATATGTCTGTATGTATGTATGTATGCATGCATGTATGTATGTATGTATGTATGTATGTATGTATGTATGTATACATGTACATGTACATGTACATGTACATGTACATGTACATGTATATGTATATGTATATGTATATGTATGTGTATGTGTATGTGTACGTGTATGTGTACGTGTATGTATACATGTATATGCATATGCATATGAATATGTATATGTCTATGTGTATGTCTATGTCTATGTCTATGTCTATGTCTATGTCTATGTCTATGTCTGTGTCTATGTCTATGTCTATGTCCATGTCTATGTATATGTATGTGTGTGTATGTGTATGTGTGTATGTATATGTTTATGTATATATATATATATATATATATATCTATATATATAATTCTGAAGGCCTTGCGGCACGGGCCGGCCTGGCCGTCTGAAAGCTGAAACTCGGGTTTGGGTTTAGGGGTTTAGGGGGCGCAGGGAGTCGGGACGTAATAAGTAAAGAAAGAAGAAGAACAAAGAAGAAGAAGAAGAAGAAGAAGAAGAAGAAGAAGAAGAAGAAGAAGAAGAAGAAGAAGAGAAAGAAAAAGAAGAATACAAAGAAGAAGAAGAAGAAAAAAAGAAAGAAAAAGAGAAGAAGAAGAAGCGAAAGAAGAAGAAAAATAAGAAGAAGAAATGAAAGAATAAAAGAAGAAGAAGAAGAAAAGAACGAAGAAGAAACAGAAGAAGAAGAAGAATAAGAAGAAGAAGAAAAGAAAGAAGAAGAAACAGAAGAAGAAGAATAAGAAGAAGAAGAAGAAAAGAAAGAAGAAGAAAAAGAAGAATAATAAGAATAAAAGAAATCAGAAGAAACAGAAAATAAGAAAATAAAGAAGAAGAAAAAGAAATAATAATACCAATAATAAGAAGGAGAAGAAAAAGAACAAGAAGAAAACAAGGAAGAACAAGACAAAGAAGAATAAACATATGAAAAAGAAAAAGAGGAAAATAAAGAATTAAGAGGAGAAAAGAAATAATAAGAAAAGAAAGAGGAAGAACAAGAAGAAAAGGAAGAATAAAAGAAAGAAAAACAGAAAGAGGAAGTAAAACAAGAAGAAAAGAAGCAAGAAAAGAAAGAATAAGGAAAAGAATAAAAATAGTGAACAGGAAGCAGAAGAGAAGAAAGAACAGGAAGCGACATCCGAAACCCTATATAAAATCCTCTGCGTGCGTGCGCGTGCACGTGCACGTGCACGTGCGCGTGCGCGTGCGCGTGCGCGTGCGCGTAACCACCGACACAAACACCAACTCGAACTCAAACAGCAACACAAGCACAAGCACACAAGCACACAAGCACACAAGCACACAAGCGCACAAGCGCACAAGCGCACAAGCGCACAAGCGCACAAGCGCACAAGCGCACAAGCGCACAAGCGCACAAGAGCACCAGCGCACAAGCGCACAAGCGCACAAGCGCACAACCGCACAAGCGCACAGGCGCACAGGCGCACAGGCGCACAGGCGCACAGGCGCACAGGCGCACAGGCGCACAGGCGCACAGGCGCACAGGCGCACAGGCGCACAGGCGCACAGGTGCACAGGCGCACAGGCGCACAGGCGCACAGGCGCACAGGCGCACAGGCGCACAGGCGCACAGGCGCACAGGCGCACAGGCGCACAGGCGCACAGGCGCACAGGCGCACAGGCGCACAGGCGCACAGGCGCACAGGCGCACAGGCGCACAGGCGCACAGGCGCACAGCGCACAGGCGCACAGGCGCACGCAGGCGCAGCGCACAGGCGCACAGGCGCACAGGCGCACAGGCGCACAGGCGCACAAGCGCACAAGCGCACAAGCGCAAGTGAAAAAGCAAGTGAAAAGGCACAGGAAAAAACACAAACACAAACACCGTGTTCACAGTTGTAATGGTGTGTCGTGGTACCCATGTATTGTTGTCGTTGTGCTCTCGCTAATGACATTTTTTTCCAGCCTTAACCCCACACTTGCCGCAGGGACTCTGGCCATTTGTCCTGGTGGCGTGCAAGATGGTCGTCAGCAGCCGCTGGTTCGAATGTGCCATTTCTCTTGTCATCGTGGCCAATTCGGCGCTGCGTCTCGGAAGCCTTAATGGTCATGAACTCATTCGCAAGTTCACAGCATTGCGGGTAAGGGCATCTTGTGTTCGATTTCGTCCAGGATCGGGGTGGAGAGCCAGCTTGCCCTGGACAACCAGGGAATCCAGTGGGCAAACAGAGCGGAGTTCGTTTTCCTTGCCATCTACAGCGTCGAAATTGTCATCCGTGCGATCGTGCTGCGGTTGAACGCGTTTAGTGTCTCGGCATGAATGTTTGAAGTTGAAGGGCTTGGCTTGGAACTGCAGCTTGAGAGCGCAAGGTGTTGGACCCGGACCTGGATCAACGTCAGTTCCGAGAAACTACTGGTTCCAAAATGCTCTTCCCAAGAGACCTCGCGGGTTGTTTCCGGCGTTTGGAACGATATGCCACATTGAGTGGAAGTGCTTACCAGCTCCAAGCACAACAACCAGATGATGTTCCAAGCTCATCCAACCACGAAGAGCCCACCCGACCCCCCAGCCTTCCCGGTAACAGCAACACGAAACACTTGGTTGTCTGCCGAAATTAAAAACTGTGGCCTGGGAATCTGAAGTTTCGGCTTAACAAGTTTAAACATCTTTTCCATGTTTAAGAATGTGTGGCTTTGCGAACTTCCTTTAACTTCTTGCAGCACTTGCCATTGAACTAAACAACCCCCCCCCCCCCCCCACACGACCACCACTGCCCCCAACCACCCAAAACAACCAAGACTCAAATGAGTGGAGGTGCTTCACCTGCGTACAGGTTGGACAGGAAACATCGGCTTTGCCTGCTACCAGTAGCTTGCTTAGCTCACCAGAACATAAACAATGCCTGACATCATATGTAGCCTGCGACAACAGGCAGAGGCTTGTTAAGGGGCATGGAGGAATCAAATCTTGTTGTTGATGATCACGGCGTCGAGTGCCCGTCAGAGCGCGACTTCCGGAGGCGATGGCTGGTTTATCTTCGATCTCGTGCTCCTCGTCAGCTCCCTGGTGGAGCAGGTCGTGTCCTTGTCCACCGGCGAGGCCGACCAGCTACTCGCCGTGCCATCTCTGTTCCATCCTTCAGGCACATTCTGTCACATTCTCACTTGTTGTCGGTTATCCCTGGCAGCCTGGCGGTCTGCAGTGGCAGCTGCTTCCAAACATGGGCTGTCCTGAAAGTGCAGGCGTCCACCCTCAACATCCCTCAGTCATCCAATTTCGCATTGCATTCAATGGCTTGATACTTCTCGAGCATGTTAAGAAGAAACACTGTAAAGGGGTACGCAATGACATGCACAAGCCAGAACTTCGAGCTGAGGCAGATCATGATCCTGCGGCTGCTGCGGCTGTTTCGGCTCGTCCGGACATTCCGGATGATCCACGGCTTCCTCAGCTGTGGTTTAAGGAAGACCAAGTCACCCAAAACGAGACCATTCGTGCAGTAAACTCTTACGGCATGGAGCGACTTAGGATCAAGCAGATCCGATCTGTGTGGCGGCTGGCGCCTAGCTTGCTTTGTGACGGGCTTGTGAAGGAACTTGGTGTTGAAACTACAACATCTTAAGCTCGCAGTTTTGTCCACACCGACGATGCAAGACAACTGACCAAAATGCCATCACATGTCCTGAGCCGCGAGTCCCATAGCTGACCTCCAACTATGTTAGTGGAGGCAAATCTGGGAGGAGAAGGTGAGCAGCAAATGTATGTTCATTCGTGGCTTGAGGGGATTTCAGTTTTGTCTTGCCGGCTCAAGGTATATGGGCTCATGAACTCCAGCGAAACCATGATCTCGGCCTTCACCTTGCTGGCCCTCGTCTTGTACGTCTTCGGGGTCCTGGGGTTGAAGGCAGGGCTCCTGTCATGTGTGCATACAGCTGCATACACCTGCATGTGCAGAAGCACGTGTCTTGATCTGTCTTGTTCTTCAAGAGTCCTACTCGGACGATGTGCATTGGGCCCAAGGGACAGCAAGTGTCCTACTGAAGCGGGGTTTCCGGCTGGCAGAACGAGGCTTTCAGCCGTAAACAATCGATGGAGTGCCCGTCTTCTGTGGCTGGTGCGTTTGTTGAAGGCAGATCAGACTCAGGTTCATAGAGCCTCCTGATGGAGGCAACCCCCTTCAGAGGGTTTCAGACGATCGTTGCAACTTCTACGAATTGCATGGGAAGCTAGGGCCTACAGCGATCTCAAAGCTTCCTGCTGGGTCCTGTTGTCAATGGTACCGCCAGCGAAGGTCGGTGGTTGCCTGTGGTACTTGTTTTGGTGCCCTGAACTCTTGATGCCGCTATCCGCTCCAGGGCATCGTGCCTGGATGGGTGGTGTTCTGCTTGCGGCCATTCGGCTTTGTGGCTTCTGTCAGAATCTTCGCGCTCCCTGCAGTAGCATGTCCCAGCCTCATACTTGCTCTTGCCAAAAATCTTCACTGGCCAAGCCCTGTTCATTTCCCTTCCTTGCCTCACTTTGCGCTTCCTTCGCGCTCGCTGTGTTAGTTTTACCTTGGCTCGGACAATTTCTGTGCCACCAGATGCGCTCCTTCGCCCTCAGCACAGCCCACGGAAGAAAGAAATGGCGGTGCCCTTGTTTGGTTATGAAGCTGGGCTTGTGTGGGTTAAATTCATGTACTGAAACTGGTGTATCTTGCATGGCTTCCGTCGACTGTTTCGTTTGTGCGTTACCAAAATCTCCAACATGACTATAATCTTTTCAGATATGTGCTTTGATGCACGCTGCGTGTCGGGCATAGGGGTTTGGTGCGACCACTGAAAATGTTTGCGCAGCCGCATAACTTCCTGCAAGCCTTGGGGCCATATGTTTCCAATTTCTGGTTGTCATATCACGTCAGACAGCATGGCGAGAACTTGCCCGCAGCTTGCTCCAGGTCATCAGCTCAGATCCTGCTCTCCTAGCCGACCCAGCCACTGGACTTTTGCATTGAATGCAAAATACGTGCGCCTCCTGCGGCCTGCTCACAAACCCCAAGATATCACTTAGGATAGTTACCACCAATTGCAGCAGTGGTCGAAAGTCTGCACTGCGAGGTCACGGCCTTCATCCTCGAGGATCGTTTCAGCTCCTTGGGCGTGACTATGATGACGCTACTCGTGCGCAGCATGAGCAAACCTGTCTGTACGATGGTTGTATGAACCCAGAGCTGATGTACAACCAAAGGCAACCGACAAGCCAATTCTTATTGCCAGATTCCAGTAGAGGCACCTTTGGCCCAGGGATCTTCAGTGGTCAAATTAACGTTCCCAACGCTACTAAACCCGTGACCCCAAACCCATGCCCCAAGCCCCAAAGCTCGCAAACCCTAACCCCTCCATTCCTGACCCCTACCCGAGCCAACAACCACAACAGCAGGGGAGGGGTGGGGGTGGGGGGGATTGAAGAGGGGCGCTGCCCTACTTCCCAGCAAGGCTCACGCAGTTCGTGACGGTGGACTCCATCGCCGCCATCTATCTGCCGCTAATCCGGCGGAACCCCTGGCTGATCCTCTATTTCACGATGCTTATCTTGGTCATTTCCATATCGCTCATGAACCTCGCAGCCCGGTCCACAAGCACTTGGCGTGTAAATGTATAATTGTAGCCATACGCACCAGGCGCCCAGGGCCTAGGTACATCCTGCATGTGAAAAGGCCGTGGGGCCAGCCGTGAGGGGACGGGGGAGATGATAGGGTATAGTTGCAGTGATGAGCCGATTCTCTATAAACCCGAACCGCGCGCTGGACACATTGAGATAACTCAGCTGTGTCGTAAGAGCCACACAATTTTGAGGTTGAGCTGGGATGGTCGATGTTTTCTCTTCGTAGTCGAAGACAGGGAGACACCAGCAGTGAGGACGTCAGCAGCTTCTTTTGTTGCACGCCTCATCTGGCTTGGGTCAGGAAATGTAGGACATGCGGCTTGTTGATAAAGCCAAGAACCATCACAGCAACGACGCGGCTCTTCGACCTCGGGAACCGACATCTCTCTCCCTCTCTCTCTCTCTCTTCCCCCTCTTCTGGCGTTCACTACTTGTAGTGGGTGTTGGGCACGTGCAGGTGACGTTTCAAGGGTTCCTGCACGCCAACTACATATATGCATCGCTGAGGTAACGGCCGTGCTGGTTGAAGCCGCCTTGGAGCATGCCCGCCAAGAGAAGGAGGAAGAGCAAAAATTGGCAAACATCTCTGCGAAGCCCCTTGTTTTCGTTTAGGGGCTCTGCTTTCAAGAGGGGCCCTCTTGGTGTTTGCTTTTGGCACAGATCGTCTAAGGCACATGCTCCCAGAGATCATCAATCTGTTCGATGCCGTTGATGCGGACTGCAGCGGCTACCTTGTGATCGAGGAGCGAAGACCTCTTGCTCGAAACAGTATCCCTTGCATCCGACGCCCCCCCGCCTCCCCAAACTCACACAGACCTCTTGCAAACCCGGCCAAGACCTCGCAACCTCCTCCCCCAAGGCCCTTGCCCAAGCCTCGGACCAGGAGATGAGCCGCTTCGAAGAGGAGGGCCTGGTCCCGGCCGAGACTCTGCTTTGCAAGGGCCTTTTTTGTTTTAAGGGAGTTTGGACCTCCTTTTTCTTTGCAAGCTGCAAGCGTTCGAGTTCTCCGTGAGGGGTCGATGGATGGGCTTGGCTTGAGGTTACTCGGAGTTACCCGGTTCCCGAGTAGCTGCCGGTTCCCGAGTAGCTGCCGAGCAGTTCAGGATGTGAGGCTTCAGGTTGCAGACCATCGCGCTAGGCCGTCAGGCTGTTTTGCATGGCTGCTGCCATCCTGCGATTGCCTTGGCAATGTTGCGTTCTCGTTGCTTCGCGAAGGCTTCTTGGGAAGCTGCGGTACAGATGCACTAAATACGCCGACTAGTTGCAGAGTAGGGTACAGGCTGCAGGTGTCCGGTGCGACATTTGAAGTGCAAGTTTGGAGAGGAGAGGGTTGGATCGAACCCATTGGACCTGGCCGAAAAATCCACCAGGAAAAGCGGTCGTGGGAGTTACCAGCGGGTAGGCTGTCAAGTGCCGGTGAGGGGCCTTGACTGGTTTAAGACCACCCCGAAATCCGCTGCGCCCGTGCGCAGATTGAAATTTTTGGTCGATGAAGAGGCCTAATGTTGACTTCGCATTAATAAACCCCCCCCCCTTCATTGATCAATCTCTCCGGCCAGGGCCTCCTCAATAATATCCGCCTAAATCCTGGTAGGTCTAGCTGTCCCGGTGCCACCACAGTGGGCTAAGTGAGCCTCTACTGCGAGCTTCTGGGGGATCACTTTTAGAAGAATATTCCGGGCTGGATTTTATAATTGTGGCGGGCTACATTATTGTGTTCTGGCAGCTGGATTTTACAATTGCGGCGGGAATTCCTAATGTGAAGTCAACATTATGTATGTCAAAGTTCAAGCCCCCCACCACCCCACCCAACAGCAAAACCCAACCAAAGCCTACAGCCCAGGAACTCTTGGATCGTGCTTCAGTGGACTCCATGCAGCTCAGCTCGAAATTCGAAATGTAGCGTGCCGTGTCGTTTTGCGAGCATGTTTTGCCTTTGCATCCTCCAAATGTTGCATTAGGCTAAGTGTACTCGCAAACGTTAATTCACAAGGATCTGGAAGATAGAAAGCTTCACGAGGCCACATTCCTAAAGTTGGACAAGATAATGAATGAAAAGATGTCCAGCGAAAGCCACACCGAAGGTGAAGGCTGCTTCCAATCATAGCCACAAGCCCTCTTCTGGCGGCCCATAGGGGAGGTTGCAACCCAGACCTGTACCACAGCTCCCAAGCACATACTTGGAGCAGCCCAGGAGCGAACTTTTTCACCAGCTGGACATCGACGAGTCCGGGAAGGTTCGGAGCTGGCTTTAGCTGTTGACATAATTTGTTTCTCGAGTGCCCGTCAGGCTCTGCAAGAGGGAGAGGGCAGATCTGTGCAGCAGCTCCATACTTGCGGCGTGTCAGTTTTACGTCGTGAATTCGGAGTGCCACGATACTTCGCACAGCCGGGCAAGATATCATACTCAAAGTGCTGATGCTTCCTATTCATGGGACGTTGCATGCGGCTGACAATTTACAAAGCAGCGGCCAATCCAGTAGGTTGCTGAAACTGTTTCCACTCCCTTGCCAGGGTGGGGGCATCTTTGCTCACAAGCGGAGTGTTACTCTGCACACGGTACCTTTTCTGGAAGCGTGCAAATTTGTTTCCGAAACATGCCTCTTTAAACTGATCCTTGGGTGTTTTCAGCGGTGTTGCACCTCCTTCATTCAAACTTCCCTTGTCGATTTCTTGAAACGGTCACGCATAGTTTATGTATTGTTGAACAACTCTTTTTTGTATACTCGTCATTTACACTTTTCCCTTGAGTTTCTAGAAGCCGCACACCGCAAAAGTACACAGCCTTGCTCTGTCTGAGCTGGGCGGGCTTCTGAAACCCTTTGCAGCAATCTCCGAGTTTTTCCCACGGTCAAGGTACTATCAAGGTTAAATGTGACCTGCGACCCCCGTCCGCGGCGAGTGCGGATGAGTGGGCGCTGCCAGAGTCGAGTTCGTCGTCGTATGTGACGCAGGTGAATCGCGAGGAGTTCATCGAGGGTCTTTTGGACATCTTCCTCAGAGAGGTGCAATAGCTACAATGCATTGTAACATGCGATGAAGGACAGCAGGTTGGCTGAGGCAGTGGAGGAACTGGTAAAAGCTGTTTTAGGCCCACTGCATGCTGCAAGGTTCCGATCTACTCCCTCCAAATGATGAAGATGCTGCGCCTCATTCGGGAATCACAGGTGAAGACGCAGGCTGCTCATCTTTGCGCAAATGGGCTAAAAGCTGAATGGTCTTTAATCTCGAGATTGGGGTTGAAGTAGGTCCATGCGGGCTTGATATGGTGTCGCAATCTCTTCATTCGGGTTGCTAGGAACCTTTTGATGCCCTTTTCGTGTCTTCTCATCGACTTGGGAAGGCTCACATTGATGTTGTTTGGCTTTTTTGTTGTTTCGACCTCCTTTGGTTTCATGTTGTGTTGCTTGAGAGAAAAGACGTGGCCATGTTCGGGGCGGGGCCAGTGTGCCAGAAGGCAAATGTCAGGAAGAAGTGGAGGAGCATTGTAAAGGAGTGATTTGGTCCCCCGCTTCCGCCAAGCCAAAACGGGAACAAGAAGAAGCAGAGCCTCGCATCAAGACCATAAGAACAGCGAAAACCATAGACCCTCCAAACCAAAGGCATGCGCTCTGGGCGGGGCAAGCCGCAGCATGCGCCTGTAAAGTGCCGAACAAACACGGATTCAGAAACTACCCCCGATTCAGAAACTACGGTTCAGAAACTATTTCGTCCGATTCAGAAACTACTTGGTCCGGTTCAGAAACTGCGGTTCAGCAACTATTCTCTCGGATTCAGAAACTATTTCGAACCGATTCAGAAACTGTTTGCTCAGATTCAGGAAACTCCCGCGATTCAGAAACTACGGTTCAGAAACTATTCCGTGCGATTCAGAAACTATTCCGCGCGATTCAGGAACTATTTTCAACCGATTCAGAAACTATTCCGCGAGATTCCGAAACTATTTTGCGCCGATAAATCACACCCCCCTCATTTGTCCTCACACCTCGACTTTCAACTCTTCTCTCAGAGATATTTCTAAATCCCACCCCCTCTCATTAGTACTCACACTTCGACATTCAACTCTACTCTCAATTATACTAAATCTCAGCCCCCTCATTTCACCTCTCACCTCACTCATTTCTCCCCACACTTCGAGTTTCAATTCTTCTCTCCGGATTATGTTAAATCACACCCCCTTCATTTGTCCTCACACCTCTCAACTCTTTTTCAGAGATATTTCTAAATCCCCCCCCCCCCCCCCTCATTTGTACTCACACTTCGACATTCAACTCTACTCTCAATTATGGTAAATCTCACCCCCACTCATTTGTACTCACACCTTGACTTTCAACTCTTCTCTCAGAGATATTTCTAAATCCCACACTCACACCTCAACTTTCAACTCTTCTCTCAGAGATGTTTTTGAAGTCCCACCCCCCCTCATTTGTACTCACACTTCAACATTCAACTCTACTGTCAAATATGTTAAATCTCACCCCCCTCATTTCTCCTCTCACCTCACTCATTTCTCCCCACACTTCGAGTTTCTATTCTTCTCTCCGGTTTATTTTAAATCACACCCCCCTCATTTGTTCACACACCTCGACCTTCAACTCTTCTCTCAGAGATATTTCTAAATCCCACCCCCCCTCATTTGTACTCACACGTCGACATTCAACTCTACTCTCAATTCCCCTAAATCCCCAACAAGTTTCCTTGACCAGGACACGTGGACGTGCGACAACCCGAACATCATCATGCTGTCCTGCAGGGTTGTGGGTTTCGGGGTTTGGGAATTAGGGGTCTCCAATCCGCGCTTCCAGTTTCCCAGTTTCCGAATCCGCGCGTTCAGTTTCTGAATCCTTTTTTGTTGGTTTCCGAATCCGCGCTTTCAGTTTTCGAATCCGTCTTTTTCGATTTCTGAATCCGCGCTTCCAAGTTTCCGAATATGTGTTTTCCAGTTTCCGAATCCGCGCTTCCAGTTTCCGAATATGTGTTTTCCAGTTTCCGAATCCGCGCGTCAAGTTTCCGAATCCTGGTTTCCGAATCACTGCTCGGCAGTTTCCGAATCCGCGTGTTTAGTTTCCGAATCCGCGCTTGCAGTTTCCGAATCCGCGTTTTTCAGTTTCCGAATCCGCGTTTTTAGTTTCCGAATCCGCGCTTTTAGTTTCCGAATCCGCGCTTTTAGTTTCCGAATCCGCGCGCGACCTAAAGTGCCTGTAACATGGTCAATAACTTCACACGCCCGTCGGTAGTGATATGTCTGGCTCGCGGGTCTCTTCATACGTCGTTGAAGCGGGGATTCTGGAAAGCTTTGACGAGAAGGAGGTTTTTGGCGTGAGTGGCGTGTTCATACCATTGACAAGTATTAATGTGCTTTGGGCAGGTCAGCGCTTGGTAGCTCGACAGTGTTCTTCCAAGCTAACAACTTTCAGCAAAAGGACTGCCAATTCGTTCTCCCGATGCTAGAACATGTGGGGAAAACAAGCCCTTGAGGCTGACGTGGTGGATCTCCGAGCCTTGCTGGAGAAGCTGGGGAGCTTCGGAGTTTAGGGTCACGGCTTCAACTTTTCGCGAAGTTTCGAGACTGCACTACACTAGTAGGTTGCACTCACGTGGGCGTGTTGCTCAGAGCATGGAGGAGCTCGCCTAAAACTGGCAGAGCCAAAGCCCGGGCTAGTGCCCAACACCCTGCACATCAGACAGCTGGAATGGAATTTTCTAGCAAGACCAGGCACCTCGTTCTCATTCGTCTAGTTCCTGTTGTTTGATGTGCCGTCTGAGCTTCTGGTCCAAGACCAGGGCTTCCAAAACCGCGCGAGCGGACGCAAAAAAGCTTAACACGCGCCTGCGACGCGCTTTCAGTCCAGAGACCTGTGCTTGCAGACGGGCCATATTTTCTGATGCTGGGGCAGCGTTGTGCAGGGCAACGGCTGAGGGCCCTCAGTCCTTGTTTCTTCTTGCGGAATTCGAAGCGCGGTCCAGGCCGAGACGTGAATAGCTATAGTGGACAATATCTCCCCCAGAACCCCAGAGTTCTACTGGAGTTACTGCAGCGTGATTTCGCGTCTTTGCCAGCTGAGGTTGTGCTAAACACAGCCGGAGATCCAGGCGCCCCGCAAAAGGGGGGCTTTCCCGAGGTTTTCAGGGCTTGGGCTTGGGCTTTGGGCTGGAAGTCAGATCTTCGAAGCCCATCAAGGCCTGGCAGCTTGGGCCCACACTGCTGCAGCGGCCCTGGAGGCGATCTCCGAGGTGCCGCCTTCTCTCAACTTCTCTATTTTAAGAACCTTGGGAGTAAAAAAATTGCGAGACCCCTCTCCTCAACTCCCTCGCCTCCCCCCCCGAAACCTTGCACGCTTCCTTCGGTGTAGGTGCCGTCGACTCCCTTAGCTCTGGAAGACGTCGAAGGGGGAAGCGAGTACTGGACTCAGGATTCTTGAGGAACTCGCGAAAAGCCTAGGCCTAGGCATGGAGATCCACGGAGCTTCACGGAGCTTTTGAGGGGATTCGGCAATTCGGCCGGTTTGAGGATCAGCTGTCGGGGCCTAGTCGTGTTGGGTAGCGTGTCGGCATCTTCACTCTGAGCCATACGATGATTTCCCAGTAAAATAAGGGGTACAAGAGGAACATCCCCGCATGTCTAGTGAAGTTGTGCCACGTGACTCGTTTCATCTTGTGAGACTTGAATGTGATGCAAAGTACCTAAAGCACCTTAAAGCACAAAGCACAAAAAAAATAAAGATACGAAAGCACCTCAAGTCTAGTCACAAGAAGCTGTCAAATGTCCTGTCAACACACTTTGACGCTTAGTACAGCATCATCACTAAGGTGCTTCAGGGAGTTGGAGACGGCTGAGGCTTCTGAGGGCAGCTCCCAGAAGCCCGGACTGTTGGCGACTTCGCCCTGTGGGCCTTCGCTTGTGTAGCTACATGCCGCCGGGTCACCGTGTCGCATCATGCAGGGTGGCTATGGAGGTATATGGAGGTTGCCTTTTCATTTCTGAGTACTATTGACGTTCTTGTATGTGGGTGCTCTTGGTCGGCCTCTGCTGCATGAGGGCTTCGGAATGAAGAAACCTCTAGCACGCCAGACACTGTGGATTGCTCACAGGGCCTGAAACTGAAATAGAGAAGCGACTCGACCGCAACAGTCTGTCTGTGGTTCCGATGCCCAGGTTGCTGGTTTGGGATGTTTGAGTTTCTTTCTCTTCATTTGCCTCAAACAAAGCCTGTTGCCGGTGGGCCTCGCTTCGGCGGCAAGGCGGTGCGAAGACGGGGTGTGCGGCCTGCCGTGCGGAAGAGCTCAAAAAGGTGGAGGTCCAGCCGTGTAGCTGTCTTTCTGTCAGACTCATGGAGGTTTGCTTCTCAGGCCGTTGAAATTCTCGTTTTTTAGCTTGGCTCCGTTCCTCCAAGCCCTGTCTGTGATCAGGGGCCCTGATATGCAACGCCGAGCATTGAGAATGCATGACTTGTTGACGCAGCCAAATCAAGCGAGCCTCCTACCAAAGAGTAGCGAGCCGCATGTGCATGAAGGCTTCTCTCATGGGTCGTGAGATGTTGTGAGAGGCCATGGGACCCATGTATGCTGGGGCAGTAATCGTCCACGCGTACGACATGAAAGGGAAGCCAGGGCATAGCTCCGCCATCATGATCACAGCAAAGCTTGGCAGCACGTCGTTCAATCCTTGGGGCAGCCGCCATGACGGCTGTGGTGCCTGTGGCCACCGTTGTGCCACGCCCCCACCTGCACGAAGGCCGGTGGCATGGTGTTTAGGCATGCAGCCATGAGAGGAAAAGGCAACCTATCTATCCAATTCGGAAAGCAGTCAAAGCCCCAGACGCTCTGTCGATTTAGGCGCTGAGCATGTAGGCGGTGGGTGCCCTGAAGATCCCTGAGCTTAGCGGGCGTGGGGGGCGCAGGGACTCTTGGCTTTTTCTTTTTTTCACCTTGCAGGCGAAGCTCATGCCTTTTTCCGAGTTGGGGAGCAGGCCTGGACCTGGCCCAAATCTTGTGAAGCTTTGATCAATACACGGCTATCATCTCTCTTGAAAGGAGTCATTGCTCCATCGGTTTCTTGCAAAACGTACAATTCCGACCGTGTAATCGCTGTTTGTCATGCCGAACACTCTGTGGTTTTGCGCTGGCAGCTGGGGTGCTAGAATGGCAGCTTAACAAGGAATGCAGGGCTGCCGTTGGGCGGGCTTGCAGGAAAGCACCGCGCTGAGTAGAAAACCCTATCGTTCGCGGCTTGCTTCAAGAGCCAACTGGCAGGTGGCCTACTGGTCCCGCTCTGCGGGAAAGTGGCTCCCAGCCACAGTACAGGGCCACAACTGCATGCACTGGCCTTGGCAGGACCTGGTGATTGGCAAATGTCCTTCAAATGCCATGCGAGAGAAGGGTGTCATGTGACGGACGGCAGAGGTAGATGATTCTCCACGCCTGGAATCGAGGATTTGTTTACGTTTAGACGATCAAAGACACAAGTTGCAGCACCTGCTAGAAATTGAATGCCATGCTAAAAGACCCCCACGCCCTTTATTGATCCATCGAAGACAAAGACTTACAGCTCTTAGTCATTTTTAGTCCCTAGTTGAATGAGGTCGGCGAATGGACATGTGCGGGGCCCAGCTCGCCAGACCTGCCATGACTATCCCATTATCCCTCGCTATGCTTCGCTTCCCCATCTTCCCCGGAGGTACCGAATCTGTGGAGCTACAAGTTGGACGAGCCGACCTCAGGTTCACATTGCGAGACTTCGACCCGCGCAGCCACACACCTTGAGCTTGCGCGCGTGAGCACCAAGATAAGCTTATGATGACACAAAAGCGGCTGGTCTTGTTTCAGTTGCGTTCCTGTGGTTGGTGCAGGGACATATTGATCTTCATATAAGTACCCCATGTTACGGCTGAGAGTGAGCATCGGACTCAGGTTCAACCTCTAGCCCCGCCATCGCTGGTGGCACCAATGCGGCAGGCCCGCGGGTGTACTTCGTATGTCGAGCTCGTCGAAGGTTTCTTGAGATAAGCGATTGGGGAGGGAACAGATCCAATCTTGGCTTTCCAATAATGGAATTCATAGCACAAGGGACGGGTACTTCTTCCTGATAGATTCTTGGTTGTCTCTGGACCAAGGCAATGCAACCCTACACCCCAAACCTTCAACACCGGCAAAACACTCGGGGGAGACACACGCAGGGAAAGAAAAAACAAACAAAACCCGACGGGGGGCTTGTTGAGGCTTCACCTCCGCGAGCGCACGGCGTCAGCCTCAAAAGCCTCAAAAACGGCCGGAAACTGCCGGGTGTTGGAGCAAGTTGAGTGTGTGTAACTGGTAGAGTCTGGTAGAGGCCAGCAAGGGATCGCTGCTGTCGTGGAGCCAGAAAGGTCATCTTACAGAGTTTTAGGTGTTTAACAACGGATGTGTTGTTAGCGCTATTCTGGCCGTAGTTACTGCAGATGCAAATCGCAGCGAGTCTTCAAGGTTACCCTTGTACGCAAGCGGCTGTTACCCGGCGACAGCCACCAGCAGCGCCGCAGCTAGCACAGCAGCAGTTGCTGCAGCCACCGCAGCTTCCTCAGCAGCTTCCTCAGCAGTTGCCTCAGCAACCGAAGGCGGTGCCTCGGGCTCAGCCCTCGCACCCGCAGCTGCCTCAGCCAGACCAGGCACCACAAGCCACGCCTGCTCAAACAGCAAGGCCGGTCCTTCTGCAACCCAAGCTGCACAGCGAAGAGCCGGAACCATCAGAACAACCCACGCCTGCCCAGGCGACTCGGTCTTTGGTCCCGGCATCTCAGCACCCAGCTCCACCCGTTCGACCGCCACAAACGCCACAGCCCCCGATGGGTAGGGTGGTGCATCTGCAGACCATGGGGCAACCTGCTCCGACCCCGCACGCGCCACCCACGCCGGCACCTCCGCCAAAGGGATCGCAGACGCAGCCACCTCTACTGCCGCTGCCACCACTGCAGGATCATGTCCGTTCAGCCCTCCTCACGCCCAGCTGCCCGCCGACGGCGCCAGTTGCGGCGGTGCAGGATAGCAGGCAGCTGCAGCCGCTCGGCGACGATTTGGGAAGGGGCTGATGCACAAAGTTCACAAACACCGGTTATGAAAGACAACAGTGCAAGGAACCCGTTTCCAGTTTTCGCTTGAGATGCCTGCATCATGTCGCAGTATGTGCCCTGAATTCACTTCGCCTCAGCCCTGTAGCATGAACGCTACGCGAACCGCCTTGGCCGGGGCCTGAGGAGCGGAGCGTTTGTGGGTGGCAGGGCAGAGGCGGGGGGGGGGGGGGGGGCGGAATGTAGTGTCAACCCAAATGCCCTGGTCCTGATGACTGGACACGTGTCGGCTAGCGGGGAGAATTCCAGGCAAAAGACGCCAAATACAGGGGTGGGGAACCTGCTTTATGCTCCCCATGCGCCTACGGCCGGAGGCCTCGGTGGATTAGGCCCTACCGGTCAAGCAAAGCAGGCTCTCACGACACGCCTCGGCACCGATCCTCCCAGTGGCCAGCACAGCTGGCTCGGCCCCAGTTGGCCCCTCGCCGGCGCCGGAGACGATGCGGGCGCGGGGGTCACTGCCAATCAGGGATCACAGATTGTGGCATGGGCCTTCCATAGCAGGGGAGGCTGAAGGGTTGGAGTTTGGAGTTGTGCTGGTACTTCCAAGTGACGGGCTTTTAAAGCCTTGTGTTTGTTCCTGGTCCCAGCTGAATGAATGCCCACCGCTGCTTGCCCCTACACGCTGCAGATGTGCTGTGAGGGCAGGGCGAAATCGTCCAAGTGTTTTGGGTCACTCGAGCTTCAACAGCCCAAACTTGAAACTGCCCCCCACAACTCGACAGCACATCGAAGCGCCAGACCCAGAAAACGAAAGACAGGGCCCCTGCACGCCGATGGTTTCTGCTGCGCCCGCGACGCTGCACGTCGCAGGGCAGAGACGGCAGTTCAAGAGTCTAAGCCCCGCAAAGTTTGAAAGCCAACCTTCAGGTCCAAGGAGGGTTATGGTGGGGAGGAATGCGCCAGCAGTCTAGAGTTTGGGGTTCAAGGTGGTTCAGTTTTTAGCGTTTCGGGAGCTTTCGGGTTGTCTCATCTGATGTTTAAGGCTTTCAGCTTTGACGGATCTGAGTCTTTGGAACGAGAATCAGCCTCCGGATGCGAAAGCCACAAGCAGAAGCATTTCCTCCTGGTCCTAAATGGTTGCCAACAGTACAGAACAGTACAGAGCAAACCTCCACATTCTCAGGTCACCACGCGGCTCTCTCGAGTATCGCTGACGGACTCGATGTCAGGATTGCGCACTCCGATCTCTGCAAGGCGCGCTGCAGTTGTGACACGAGCTGGACCTGCTATTGCTGCTGATTGATGCGGTTGTGGCTTCAAGGCGCTTTTCAGCGATCATTGCAAGATGTTCTTCCAATCCCCTGACTGGCGTCCATGAGGTCCTTTGGCACGCCTCCCGCCGGAGGCGTGCGCTCGCCGCGGACTCCTCAGACGGCGCGGTCCGCCCACTGGCGGCAATAATGGATTCTTGGGGCTCGAGCGAGTCAGAGTTCGGCTGAGTTCAGGCATGTATGAGCAAGAGGTCTGATCAAGGGCACTGTGTTGACAATTTCAGGTGATCGAGTGCAGTTGGGGTCGCTCTCTAGATCAAGCAGGGCAAAAAGCCCTTGGATCAACAGCGTCAAATACACGACGCACTGCGTCATACTCTGAAGGCAAAGATCTCCTCGCCGACCCGGTGCCCCGAACCACCAACTCCGGAGCCGAACCCACGCAGCCTGGACCTACAAGAGCATCAGACGGATCAGGAGTTTGTTTTTTTGAGGGGTTCTTTTTGTTAATCCAAATGTTGAGATCTTGGCATGATTTGGCGGCTCGGAGCGCTGGGAGTGCTGGCGGACGATGTAACTTGCAAGAGCGAGTGAGTGGTTTTGGCGCCTGAAGTTTTGGGATGCTTGGGTTGTGAGGAAGCGTGAAGTTGAAAGCAGGATGTGCAAAGCTCCAGCGTGAGATCTTTGACTTTGCTGGGTAGGTCCTCTGCAAAGGTTACCTTGCGCCGGCAACGCCCATGCGAGCCTTTGCCGTGGCAGCCGAGGAACTTACAAGCTTTTTGATTCCCTGCCATTTTGCTTTCGCCCAGACATGTGCAGAAAGTAAGCCTCGCAGCCTCACCCGTCGCCTGAGAAGAACTTCAGGAGGGCCCCGGCGAGTCGCAGAAGCCGCCTGTCAAGGCCTTCGACATCCTTTGGCCTTCGGTGAGTTTTCGAGAGACTTCAGATCTGCTTCAGGATGTCTGTGCCTCTATTGTCACTAAGGATCGACAATTTCACTCTCCGGAGATCCCTTTAGAGAGTCCATCCTAGAGTCTATCGTTCATGCAAGGAGTTTCTGGTGCTCGCATGTCTTGCCGTTGCAGTCGCCTCGACAGGGTTATCTACAACTTAGCACCAGCCTTCAGAACCAGGAGCAGCAGAGAAGAAGTCCTTGTATAGCACGAGTAGTCACACTGAAGTCGCTGTATCCGTGGCCCATATCGCTTCGACTTCCAGAGCGATTGTGCTGAATCTTGTGATGGATAAGGGTAGGGGACGCTACGGCGACTGCTCAGTAAATTCACTTGTGGCAGCAGCGGTAGCTGTTGCCTGACCCACATGCTCTCCGCCCAACAAGCCGTCTGCTGCCGCAGGTCTTCAGTGAACGGCTGCTCGGGAAAGAGGAGCCGATCTCAATGGCCTCATGCCAGTCCTTGCTCATCATCCATTGCATTTCATTGCTGACTCGTCGTTCGAAGTTTAGTGTATTGTTCCGAGGCAAGGACGTTTGTGTCGACATGCGTTTCATCCCCTCCCCCCACACATATGATTGTAGATCCTTAGCACGCAAGTCTAAAGCTGCCCACCCTTGACAGGACATCCCTGCCGGAGCCGGCCCAGTTCTCGTGGCTGCAACAATTTTATTGTGACAAGTCTCAGAAATTCTGTGTTGGCGAAGACCTAAACTTTGGCCGTGCTTGTTGTGCCCATAGGGAATTTTGGGCATGCGGATCAAAAAACTATTCAGGATCAAAAAAGAACTTTTTTAGGATCAAAGAAGTTGTATACCGTTCTTCCGACGGAGAGAGAAGCGAGGGAGGACGAAAGGAAGGAAAGAAGGAAGGAAGGAAGGAAGCAAGGAAGCAAGGGAAGCACGGGAAGCACGGGAAGCACGGGAAGCACGGGAAGCACGGAAGGAAGGAAGAAAGCAAGGAAGGAGCCCCCTCCCAACCCGCCCGCTTTGTAAGCTGGGCAAGCTTGCTTCAAGGCACCCGTCCCCCCCAGCTTTTTTAAGCCGTGCAAGCTTGCTTCAAGGCATGTGACTTTTTTTGAAACTGATTCCCATGCCGCACAAGGGACGTTACGTTCTGCGATGTCAAAGCTGAAAAGCTATCACGTCGCCCAACCTTGCGACGAAATGATGCTTAAGCATGCTGCAGCAGCATCGCGACCAGAGTCGATGCCGTCTCAGGTTGTTATCTCGTTGCCGGCACGGGAATCAAAGAAACTTGGCAGGAATTATCAGGGAAGTTTGGCTTCTCAGGCTCTACGACTCTACAAGTATGCAGAATTGCGTGGAATTTTGCGTCGGGGGTCGCCGTCAGCCTTTTCCAGCACTGGCTTTCAGTCCATTGTTTTTGGCATGTTTGCACTTCCGTTGCGTGTAAGCTGCAAGTGATGCTTTGCCCGGCACGTAAGTCTCAAGGTGCTCGGCCAAACGCCCCCAACCTCGGACACAACAAATGACCACAACATCAGGCAAATGAGCCATGCTCTGCCTCGGAAAGATTCGCTCAACCCAGCTGGAGAATCCGCATTGGTAGAACATGTTGTGACTACTTAGACATTTAGATCGTTTCGCAAGCTCCTTTGCAGGAAGGCAAAGAAGCCACTGCCCGCTCGTGCGACGGTGCCCATGCAAGGGTGCCGCAGCGGCATCTAGATTTTGTGTGAGAAATGTTGTGGAGGGCTCGAGCCACGTTTGTTTTCAGCTTCAAATGGACTCATGTGAAGAGCGGTAGCAGGAACGGCAGGTAAAGTGCACACGAGCAGAGGTTCAGCTAGTGAAAACATGCCCTTCTGCTGTTGGGGGGTCTCCAGTCTGTCCTTTGCTGAGGTCGACATCGCCAGTACTGTCTGCGCAGCGAGCACCGCTGTCGCCAAGTTCTGGCGTTCGGGCAGCTTGCGAAAACGAAGTTCCGAAGTGTTTGGAGGATTTGACTGTGTCAAGCATGCACACTCAGCGGGTCACATCAGGAAGCAAAATGGATGCACCTGACTATGGTTTAGGCCCCTGGAAAGGGGGCAATCGACCCGCCACCCAACATCAACCGACAAGCGCCGACTTGCAATTGCCCTAAGATGATCACGCGCCAAGTACCTGAGCTACCCAAAGAGCCCCATTGGCAATGCCCCTCAAAAGGCAGCCATCATTCCTGGCCGCGCCATTGCCGTGCGGCCACCGCCCTCGACGCCACCGCGGGAGCACCGCAAGGCAACTGCGGGGTTCCCATCAGGGTTTAAGGTTTACAGGGTCCAGGGTGTTTGATGGGGCAGTGGTGGGTAGGTTCCCCAAGTACCAGCCGGTTTCGTTGATGTTCTTCTACAGGTGCGTCAGCGCGTCTGTCCTTTCTACCTCCAAAATAGAGGTTTTTCTGCAGTGAATTCCTAAACCCTGTTTCGAGTTGACCCTGGAAGCCCTGCCATCGTGCAGAGGTGGCGCTTTGGCCAGGCCTGTCTCGGGACTCAAACTTTGGAGGATCTCAGATTTGCGTCTTCGCAGCTAAACACAGTACTTCAGACAGCATGCCCGGCAAGCCCTCACAGGTTCGCGGCTCCGCCCATAACCTTCCGAAACTTAAGACTTTCGCCAGCCTCAAAAGAGAAGAACGCGACAAAACCATTTAAATCCGTCATTACCTGCTCCCCTCCTGGAACGAAGCCCAGAGGGTCACGCCTTTCACCCGATGCACCCTGGCAGTTGTTGGCTCGCGGCCCGTGTCACTTCTGAGAGGTGCAGGTCCTGCCCTGGCCGTGGTCTCAGTACTTGGGAGCTGCGGTCCTCGGTTTTGCTCCCAAGGGTATAGGGTTAAGGGTTCAGGGTTCAGGGTTCCGGGTTCCGGGTTCCGGGTTCAGGGTTCAGGGTTCAGGGTTTAGGGTTTAGGTGCACCCACTGCTGCAGTGAAGCCTAAGATCGCCTGAGCCTAAGATGGACCTAAGCTCTGCTTGGGAGAAAGGTGCGCCCTGCAGAAGATGTCCGGGGCTCCATAGGCGTGCCCTGGCAGAGAAGGTAGGGCTGTTGATTGCATTTCTGCCTGTTGATCGAAAGCTGTTTCATGAACATCTGGCATGCACAGTCCCCTGGTGACTAGCAGGTCGATGTGACTCCGCATGACGGGGGCGAGCCATGCATTGGTGTTGTAGGAAGGTCGCGCTCCTGAGACGGGGCGAAAGCTTGGCCTTTTTTGATCTGCTGTTCCTTTCAAGCTCGCGCTGTTCGAACTTGCAATTTGCGAGTCTGCGCTTTTCGTGTTCGGGTGTTGTCAAGCCTTCAAGCTTTCTAACTCGGAGGGTCTCAAACTTTCGAGCTCCTGACCTTATCCAAGCTTGAGTCTCTCGACGGTTTGAACTTTCAAACTTGCCCACTCTTCGAACTCGAGAAGGGTCTCGCAGTCCTATCTCGATGCCCTTGAAACTTTCGAGCTCAAAAGCTGGCTCCGTGGTTGCTCTCATGCGCGCTCATGCGCGCGTGGTTGATGGTAAAGTCGTAAAGCTTTCAATCTTTTTCAAATCCCTCTCGTTTCAAGCTTTCGAACTCAGAAACCTTCCAAACTTGCAAGCTCTGAACAGTTGAACTCCACGTCCTTCGTCTTTTCATTCCTCAAAGCTTCGAGCTCCCAAGATCCAAATCGGCAATTGTCTTTTTAGCCTGCAAAACTTACAATTGTTCAATGCTTGAGAACGTACTCGCGACACCTATCCCAATTTTCGAAGACATCCGATCGTTCACGTAGAAAAGAAGGCAAGACGGTGCACCCAAAACGCCGGAAACCAAGGCATTCAAGGGGTTGGACTGAGGTGCTTCGCAGCCCCAAAGAGGGCGATACGGCGAGGCCGACGTCTCCAGAAAGGCGCCTGGAAGAATGGCTGAAATATATTGAAATATGGGTTGAGAAGGAGTTTGAAGTGCACACTCAGTCGTTTCAGCCCAATGGTCAACAGAGGCCCATAGTGGCCCATAGGAACTCAGTGCAGAAGTCCCGTGAACTTTGGCGTTCCGAGGAAGGGCTTATGAAGTTTACGAAGGGGCCAGGCATTCGGCGCAAGGGACCCAATTTCTTTCAAGCTTGTTTTTTGGGTCCAGTTTCTCTGTATTAAAACCCTCATGTCCTCTACATGTTGTCTATTTCCTCTGGGTGAGCCGAGTTGAGGAGTTCACGTTGAAGGTCTGGGTTTTCTGTGCAAGTCAGATCATGCCATGAAGAGGCGTGTCAATCCAAACCCTGTCAAGCGCATGGTTTGAAGGTATAGCGGACATAGATGTTTCTTCGGCAATGTACAGGCACAATACAAGAGATTTCCCATGAATTAGTACGTAGAACAAGAAGGAGTAGAGGTTTCTTAAAAAAACATGGGGCCCCCCCCACCCCACTGGCCAAAAGAAAGACAGTTTAAAGGAAACTGAGGCTTTCCTAAAAGAATACACAGGTAACAAAGGCTTCCCATTTGTATTTTGAACAAACAACTAGAGGAACATGCTGGTTATCCTTTTACAATACAGAGAGAGAGGCCACCAAAAAAGAGCTTGCACAAAAATGTTAAGAACAATTCTCCACCCCTTGCATGGTCCCAGGCTCTCACCACCGGTGATGCAGTCTTTGGTTGCCCCTGTTTGTCGGCCTGCTTCACCGAGCAGGCTGGTTTCACATACATACATACGGCAGGAAATGTGGGGGGATTTTCACGCAATAGCTTCGATGCTTCTACCTGCCTCTGCTTGCTTGGATGATTGCCTCCATCCAGAAGCTTGTCTGACCGCTTCTGAGGCGTGCCTGCGCATGACTTTGCAGCGTAAGTTGCCATGGCTCATGTGCCTGCAGGCTGTCCCCTGCAGCCACTGCGAGGACGCCGCGGCACGCATGCAATCATAAACAAGAAAAATCCCACTTAAGAAGAGTTTTAGCTGCCCTGGGTTTGGAATCTGAACCAATTTTGCGACGTCATCGAGACGAAAGGACACACCCCTGCGACAGTGCGATCGAAAATCGCAACAACCGAGAAACTGAAGATGAAGGCGTAAGCAGACAGCCAAGGCTGATGAACCCCAGTCCATCTTTGCCACGCCTTGCCTCCCAGACATCCCTGCCAAGCTCCTCGTTTGCAACTGGAGTTTAGGACCGTTTAGGAGCAGAAAGCATCCTGACACGAGCAGTCCGCAAACAGCTCCGGTTTTAGATGTCTTGGTTGCCTCTGGCTGGGTCTGTCATTGCAAGCTTGCCCGACTGCAGACATCAGACGTCGCCGTGCTTCACAGTATTCAGACGTCGCCGTGCTTCACAGTATGCGGGTTCTTTTTCAGGGCGTGCCGCCTACGTTCTGCGAGTTCCAAAGGTTGTGACGGTTGTGGTCCGTTACGTTCCGGTCAACCAAGGCTTGTATGCCGAGCGGGGCGACCTGCAGAGAAGGCTACCCATTGGTATGAGCGAATATTAGAACACTTGCAACATCTTGCAACCAATTCCCTTAGACCCTTAGACGCGCTCCCGACCTCCACAGGCCGGGCACAGTGCGTCTGCCTGGACCCTCAGCGTTGCTCCAATCCGGGGTTCCGCCGGAGAGGCTGGGACACTTGAGGGTTAAGAGTGTGCTCAGTGTCCTCTTGACGTGGTGTTGCCGGAAGGCTATCCTCATGTGTGGTCTACAGACAACAGTCATCCTATTAGTGCACCTATCTCTGTCTTCTGTCTGAGTGCGTGGGCGCGTGCGCGCGTGTGGGCACCCCGTGTGCGCGTGTGGTCACGTGTGCGCGTGTGCGCACGCAGTCCTGCTAGTCAATCACAACCCCCGTCCCGCACAATTGAGTCACGACAAGGATCGTGCGGTAGCTGTGGCACGAGCGGAGCCTCGCCACGAGATGGCCCATGCTCTCAAGCTAAACTTGAACTCGCTTGAAGTCCTATCACTGAAAGCTGCCAAGGTTGCACAGTTCCGCTTTGCATGTCTGTGCTTGACTGTGGAGGTGGGGCATAAGTCTCGACCAGCTTGACGAGATAGATGCCCGGCCGTGGTGGTCAAGGGTCATGAAGAGGTTTAGCAAAATGGGGTTCACACCTTGTGGTTGGCAGTGGGTACCAGTAGAGTAGAAGGTCGAAGTGTACCACTCTTGTCACATTCCGAGGAGAACGAACGGGGCTTCTCGGCAGAGTTCTCCACCCGGGAGGCGATCACTTGCGGGGACGCTGGGCAGCTAGCACCCGATAGCTTTATGAGTATGTTAGGCTTGCAGTGTTGCTTCTGCGGTGGGTTTCTGTGTCCGAGTAAGGGTGGTTTGCTTGGTCACCAAGAATGTTTCTCGTGTCCTTGCTGCTTGCCAGCTTTCCACCAGAACAATGAAAGGAGGGTAAGATGACATGAAGTGAGTCGAATGACGAGGATCCCCTTCCCTTAATCTTGTGGTTCCCATTCCTTTTGTCCTTCCTTCGTAGTTCTTGATTTCTCGAGCAAGAGAAATGAGGAGGAGCACAGGGCCCCTTTCGACCGCTCTTTTCGTATCTTTCGCTTTCTCTTTTCCTTTCTTATTCTTAATTCTTACTTGTGTTCTTTCTTTCTCTCACTTTTGTTCTCCTTCTGCAATTTTTGTGCATCGTACGGGGAGTTTGTTTTCATTGATCATTCAGTTTTCTCGTCGTAGTAACATGTGGCGGGATATGTAGGGTTTCAGGATTACTTTCGGGAGTTCCAGTGCTGCTAGAATTAGACTTCGAGCCATGTTTTGAGTTTAGAGGGGTTCAGGGCTTGCAGATAGGCAATCGAGCCGCCTGCCCCGCCCTGCGCCGGTGCGCATTCCTCTGAAGGGTCAACATAGAACAAAGTAGAAATGAAAGCAAACAACCCCAGCAACCAATGCTGCCAAACAAGTCATAACTTGAGACTTTGCCAGAAGCCACAATTGAGTGCCGACAGCGCACACTAAGCAGAGTCGATCTCTGGCACACTGTACAACGTGCAGGTTGTGGCACAGGTTCTCTGGCCAATCACGATCGGCAAGGGCATAGGCCGGCTTTCGGCCACCAACTCCATCATACTTTGACAGATGTTGATACTGCTTCAGGGTGTGCCTGCACATGTCGGGTTAGTAGGTTCTATTGTACTCAGGGAGTTTCCGCTCATTATCTTAAGAACAACGGCGAAAGCCACAACAAACCAGGAAGGCAGTTCCAAGTGTTCAAAAGAGGCTTGTTGGTGGAGACGGAGGGAGTGGAGCTCAGGTAACTGCCCGCTAAGCCTGTGAAAGAATGGAGCTTCGTTCCTCACATGCTTGGGGCCTGACACGAACAAGCATCCTTGTGAGTCCTTGTGTGATGAGGTCTTGTGCATGGAAGCTTCAGTTGCCGTTGCATTTATGGATCTGAGCTGCCAAAAGAGATCGATCCCCGCCTGCCGACCTCACAGCTGTTTCAAGCAGCTCGGCAGAGCCAGGCAAATAAAGAGATGCCTGAAGGGTATGGTAAGCTGCCTGAAAATGCCACGCCGATTTTGGCCTGCGGGCTCAGACTGCAAAGGTTTAGGACGTTGAGGGATGCTGATGAATCTCCGGGAATGTTCGTGAAGCGCAGTTCTTCTGAGGAGGGTAGCCCAGGCCTGTTAGTCCCAGGATGCCCAACTGTTCTGCGAGCCCTGCGCCAACGAAGCTGCGTGCTACCATCCGCAAACTGCATCCGGAATACACCTTTCCCCAGAGCCTTAAACCCTAATGACCACCTAAACCCTACTGCTATGTCTATGTCCCCGGAATCTCTGAGGATGATGATGATGCAGAAGCAGAACACGAGCAGCTCTTGCCCCCTGGGTTTCAACACTGTTTCAAACTGTCAACTGGACCTACGTGACAATCCTTATGGATGCAACCCTAAATGGGTTCATGGAGCGAGACTAGGCCTTCTGTTGTCACGTGTGGTCTACGCTCACTACCGACTACTGAGACCTGCGATGGTGTCTTTGAAGACCCTAGTCAGACAAAAAGGCTACACAGGGCGACATCGAGAGATTCGCAGACTTCCTAGGTCATGTTGCTGACCAAGGCTCAACCCCATCCGACATTCGCAAACAATCCTGGGCAGAGCTTTCGGAGGATCTGCTGACAGACAGCTCCTGGATGGCACTTCAAGCAGGGTTAGCCATTACCAGGGACCTGTGCAGCCCCACTATGGTCCGGAAAGCCAGAGCATCAGAAGCCCGCTCCCGTTTCCCGGTTTCCGAATCAGCCGTCTCCTGATTTCCAATTCGGCCTTCCCGGTTTCCGATACAAGTCTGGTTTGCGATCTTTTCCGTTTCTGGTTCCCGATTCGGCTTTGGTGTCGGATTCAGCCGTTCTGGTTTCCGAATTTTTCCATCGACCGTTAACGTGTCCATCATGTCCGAGAATCCCGTTTGACTGAGCACGTGTGAGATCTGTAGTAGCACTTCATCCTCATCCTCACACCCCCGCCCCCCCCCCCCCTGGCGATTTGTTGTCAAGCAGAATTCAGGACGAGTCATACTCCCGTTTAACGAAACGCTGCCTGCTATGATGTTGGGAGCCTGAACTGCTCGTCTCGTGCAAAAAGTCCTGACAGCTCCAGGGCTCCGCAAGAAAACCCCGCCCACCCCCCCCCCCCTCCCCCCCGTGTCAGGGATCGATCGCCACCCATTCGTCTGCAGAATCTTTGCAGCATCGTCTTGATGATCTGCTGAATCACTGAAGTCTGCTGTGAGGTGAGCCAGGCAATTGGGCGGAGGACAACTTGCCACCCCGGCACCATTGAGCTCTTTCAGGTGTCAATTCTTGAAGCTCCAACAAGATGGAGATGTGGGGATTTGCGAGAGACTCGGGGACGCCCAATACAGACCCCCAAATAGTAGGATCCCCGTATAATAAGGACTCCAAGAAGGTACCCCTAATATTGCAAACCCCCATATCGTAAGAAGGCCTTTGCAACTGCGGAGGGCAATTTTAGGGCCTGAGCCTCGTGGAGGTCAGGGCTTCATGGGCTTTGGCGTGTTGGTTTGATTCGTTTGACATTGCAGTTGCAGAGCCCTGGGACCCTAGGGCCCTAGGGGTTGTGGGGCGTTTGAGGCTTCGGGATTGTTGTTCCTGGCTGAGCACTTCGCCAGGCAATCTCCAACGCCGGTGGCAGCACCAGAGGAACAGCAGACCAAGAGTGTGTCGCCCGCCGCGAACAGTTGTGGATCCTTGTGGCTGCGCAACTTGTAGGGTCCGGCTGTGTGGTTTCTTGCTTCAAGTGGTGGCATGACGTCTGTGCAGACAATCGCGCCCGCGTCACAGGCGTGTTGCTCTGGGTTGGTGTTTGGCACGCCTGTCGTCCCAGTGGCTCCTCAGGACTCAACGCACGTTTTGTCCTCAGAGCCCCACATGTACGGCAACCATGTTCAGCTTCGGCATTCCTGTGTGCCTCGGCTAGCACACAGTGGCAATGGGTCGCCACACTTGTGGTGATGAGCGTATTGGAGTCTTCCCAGTTCAAAAAGTATCCTCTTTGCCCACGATGTATATGTCGCCTCAAACTTCGCACAGCCGCATAGCCCCCTGCCGGATACGCTACGAGCTGTAGTGTGAAGCAGTGCTAAACATGGAAGCAGTGAGTTGTGGACACCACAGGCCAGACCCCCAGCACCCTCAAGACTGCTCAGACTGCCAGGATTGACATTTCCGGCCTCCCGCAAGCTCTTTGCAACAACAACTGTGTGGAGGCCACGGGATGCGACGGTGTATTGGGGTTGTTCTTTCTAGGAATCCAGTGGTCCAGGTTTAAGCTAGGGCAGCTTTCGATGGTTGATCTCGAGACCTAACAGCTTTTAGTTTACATGGTTGACAAGTCGAGATGAGAAGATCAGCATTGTGAAGCTGTTTTGGGTGTGTTTGGAAGACCGTCATATGGACGAAGCCTGAGAATGGCCAGGGCGGCTAGGGCTTCGGTCTTGCCTGAGGCGATGCTCGAGCAAGCCGGCTTTGCGAATGTGGTCTCAAGCTTCCAGACCGACGAGGTCGGTGCCGTGCGAGTCTTCCTCGTGAGCTGGCCAGCAGCCACGCACTGTCCCTCGACTGAAGGATGTGGTTGGGAGGAAGGTCGGGCTACTGCTGCAAGGGCTTAGCTGATGAGAAGTAGAGGTTGCATCGGAAGATTCAATCACCCGGAGGAGGCAGACCCCAATGCCAAGGCCCAACCGCCCCCCCAAGGCGGCACAAGTTATCAATTCCCTGTTGAAGCCCTGCTCAGAGCATGGCCCGAGGCTTCGAACACTTCAAGATGCTCGGCTTCCTTTAACAAGAACGTGGCCGCTGGTTTTCTTGACCCAAGAACATGTGTCCGAAGGCAGAAAATTCCACACCCATGTCTTTCGGGTTCTGTGAGATGACCTGAGTGCTTGTTTATGCGAGTCAACTGAGGAAGAGTTGCAGCTTGCCTTGCATGTTCAGGTCTGTGTACGGAAGGGGCCTTTGCATATTGGGATTCGGGAATAAGTGACAGAGACACTGTGGCCTTATTTGCACAGCCTGGGGTGTCAAACCACCCTTGCGAGTTGTGATGCGAGACTAAAGTCCAGGCTTGTTTGGACTTGCATGTCGTGCCAGTAGGTCACAAATTGGCTGCACAGGCTTTCAAGAAGGTTGGCCAGCCCCTCCAATTCGTGTTCATATGCCGAGCATCAAAGGCTGGTCCGGAGATCCACTCCAGATTTCCATGGGCCTCGCGATCCCGCAGCAGGCGGCGCAGCAGGAGATGTCACTTGGTGTTGCAGCGCCACGTGAGACGCAAGTCCGTGGCGGGAGTCGCAATGCTGATAGAAACTCATTCTACATAGCTGGCACAGCGGCTGCTTCATCACAAGGGAAGAGTCCTGATGGTCATGCACAATGTAAGGCCTGATTGAGTGTCTGCACGATGTGTAGCATGGACGAGGCACACCACAAAAGGGAGATCACTAGAAGATTCGGGAGACCACGACAAAACGCAGAGGTGGTTGCCCACACCTGTGACACCTCAGGTTCTACAACGGCGGCGATCACTCTTATTTCTGCGCAGCTCCTGTCGTGAGTTAAAGGCCTGACACATGGCCTGCGCATCAAGAAGTAGTCAAGGTGCACCCCGGGGGCCCCTCAACTCAAAGAGGGGTCCACATCGTTGCAAAGATGGTGACTGGATCTGGTGGGAGCTGCTGCAACTCTGATGTTCGCTTTTGACTCTCCGGTTGAGGTTACTTTTTGCTGGCCGGTTGGGCCATACTCTACACTGCTTCACACTGCGTACACAAGCCTCTTGAGGCTTTCCGGAGTGGCTCCTCACAGGTCCAGGCACCTCAAAAACAGAATCTTCGGTGGGCATTCGTTTGGTGATGTAACAACGTAGGCCGATGGCAGAAAGGCCTCAGGCGCCATAGCCAATTCTACTTGACGGCCCTAGTGGACGGACCTCGCTACCTTAGCCCATATCCTGCTTTTCAGCTTGTACGGATGCCAACGGCCGGGGTCGCACCGCCATTGATGTGATGATACAGAGATGGGAGAGGTGGAAGCCAGAAAGTGTTTTTTGCACGAAAACGCGAAATGCATGTATGTAAAGGTTCTACATCTCGCCTGTAAGCCATGCATGGCATAGCGCACATTATAGCATCTCATGGCAGTGCTTAGTCGCTGTGAATCACGCCGCTCTCGGCCTTTTCTCTCCTTTGAACACATGTCAGCGCAAATTCGAGAGGGTGAGGTCGCGAATGCCCTTTGGCGCGTCCTGGCCAGCCATCCAGCACTTGTGCGGCACTTGAGTTGTACCCAGATGCCCACGCAGAGTGCGTGCGCGACCTCGGGGGAGCGGCCTTGGCCGAGGAAGCCTATCATAAATAACATACATCCATTCAGGGTCGGTCCAATGAGGTTAGTAGGTTGACTTGCGGAGCTATCCAAACAGTGTTTTGTGCAGAGGGTTCAAGCCCGAGGCGCGATACCCCACTCTGAGTGAACTGATGTCCCTTGCGCCAACCCAAGGCAAGGACCAGCACGTTCGAGCCCCCCCGCCCCTCCCCCGTTTCCTTTTTCGACACTGCCTACTTAGTCCGTGATGTACATGTGCTTTCTTAAGGATTCTTACGAAGACTGCGCCTTCCGTGAACCGATCGTGTGGAGATTTGTGTGCGATCTCGTCTTCCGGGGCACAACTTCTGCGGGGCCTTGCCGAACTGTTTGGGGTTCACGACGACACACTGCACAGGGGAGTTGAATTGACTATGATTGCCTTATGCTACCTGCCGTTTACGGCCTAAGGCATTATGGGTTGCTTACAATCTAGGAGAGGCATTCTCCCTTGGTGCGGTCTGCCCGTGCCCCACTGTTGCGTCCATGTTGGCAATCGATTTCCAGGTGTCTTTGCCGTTTCCAAGTTGCTGGTTTAGATCATTCACTGTCCAAGTTCAACCAAGATTTCTGAAGTCCATGAGAGAATAAAAGATGAAAAAGGCTTCCGGCGCTGAGCATTGAAGTGTCACACCTGGCTGCGGGATATTACTCATACCGATTGTGGGTGAAGGAGTAGGATGAGCTTGAAGTGCGTTTCTGGTTCGCAGGCTTCAATTGCATCATGCTCCCAAGAATTCCTCGTCTGCGTCGTCAGAATTGTGCTCCTGGGCACCGGTCATTGACCTGAATAGAGCTCAAGAAGCCCCCCCAAACCCCCCCCGCCCCAACCTTCAGCACAACATAGAAGCCGCTTCACGCCCAAGGAGCTTCTTTGAACAGGAGGGCCCAAAACGTTGGCCAGGCTATGCCCTCCTGCGGAACTGGTCGAGCCCCATTCAGGCTGCTGCGGGCTAAGCTGGCTTTCAGTTGTGCAGGGCACACAGTTCGTTCGTGTGTTTGGTGGTGTCCCAGCTGTTTCTTCAGGGCTGATGGATTGCCATGCCAAGCAAGACGACAAGCCGAGGCAATTCTGGTTTCACATGCCTGGGACGATGTGTTCACAGATCTGCTATCGGCTCTGAGCGGACCTTGGTGGGAGGAGAGGGAAGTTAAATAGTTAAATAAGGGCTTGTAAATATAACCTACTTTTGGCAGTCTGCCTAGCGAACGAGAGTCATGAGTCATGAGGGGTTCTGGTCTGGGGAGGTGTGGGAAGGGGACTGTTAGTGTTGGGCATATGTAGCTTCAGATAGCAACAGTAATCAACACAGAGTCAAGATTTGTCAAGATAGCTCAAGGGCGCGAAAAACATATTGTGCCAGAACGCATCTTCATGTCTGGTTTCATTTGCTTGGTAGGCCAGTGGTACCCTTAGTTTTTTTGTTTATGGTTTCCCTTATAAAATAACCAACCCAAAAAAGGGTACCCTTATCATAATATGGTTACTGGGCGCACTCCACTGACACTATTGCTGGCCGGGAGCAATGTCGGCTTCCCAACCTCCATTTGCTTGCAGGGTATACACTCCCCGCCTCTGTCAGGCCTTAAGGCTGGAACGGCCTTGTGAGGTTAGGGGGAAACCGTCGCATCCAAACACAAACCTAAAGGGACTCCCTTGCCAGAATAGCCATGAAAACAACTTGCTATCAAGCAGTTATGCCTTGCTGTGCCTGAAGACAATTCACTCGCCACCGATGTGCGGGCGTAAGCCACGAATGTGCAAGTAGAAACCACGAATCGGTGCAAAACCTCCACTGCCTTGAAGCTCAACGATCTAGCTCCCTGGCTGTTCATTGCTGGAGAAGCAAGGGTTGCAAGTAGGATGCACAGCGCTGGAACAAGGCAGGGTTAAGCCACGCCTGACTAGTCCCCCGGAGATGTCATGATCCTTGTTCGGTCGGGGTACAACGTACTGCTGGTATTCAGACACCAAGGTCTGTTTCAGAACACCAAGGCCCATTGTGGGCGCGGCCCTCTGTGTGTTCGCAAAGCAGCTGCTTACCACTTGACATTCGGGCAAGGGGATGGAGCAGCAAAGAGCAACCAACAAGTGTTGGGCTACTGATATTGTGATATTAGAGTCCGGCCAGCCTTCATCGGATCAATTAAGCGGTTTGCCCTGGACAATGGCCAGGTAGACGGCGCAGCAGGGCCGATGTTGCAGTCCCATGAATAGCCACCCCCTTTCGATTGAACCAATTGGCGTGGCCGGTCCTGTATCGGGGTTGGGACGATCGGGTCGGGAGCCAGTCATTGAGCGACATAGTCTGTTTCAGGCTGGGGCCATGGTCTTCAACTACAAGTTACAAGACGCAAACACAAGAGGGCCCCGCAATTCAGAGTAACTAACCATGGTTCTCGCAATGGACTGGCGAGGTTGCCTCGTGTCTTTGTCATGATCCTGTTGACATGTACAGCAAACGTCTGCCAAATCTTCCGAATCAGGGCTTCCTTTCCAGCAGCTCCATCGCCCGTCACCGCATCTTGAATCTTTCAGGTTTGCCCCCACAAGCCCATGACGCACCTCGCACTACCCCTCTTAGTGCAGGTGGCATCCACAGCCTTGTACCAGTCTGAGGACCGAGCATGTGCGCAGGTGACGTAGAGGCTGTTGCAGACTGCAGTAGAATGAAAGCATTGTATTCTCACAGCTTCGAGCACAACTTAATCTAATCTCCAACCTAAACTGCGATTCAAATTTAAAGTCCAAAAGCGCCGTTTCACCCAAGCTCCTCAAGCAACTGCATCCGAAAAGGACCAGTAGCTTGTTAGTGGGTCCTTTGGGCCCTTGTAGATCAAAGCCCAGGGTCCATGAAAGCAGGAAGCCATATCGCAAATCCTGTGCGAGCCATCTGTACTTCTCAGCCAGGCCAGGCTGTGCTTTGCAACTTTTGGTGCCAAGAAACCAAGCTTTGCCCATGTGCAGAGGTTTTGAAGTTTGGGCGTTCAGAATCTCCAGCCCTTAGCTCTATTCTCGCGGCCCGGTCCGAAGCAGGGATGCCGACCATCAAAACAGACCAGGTCCCGAAGCCCTGAGGACCTAGGCCCTAGGCTAGCAACTTTGTCACGTTGCTCCCCACATGACAGGCATAGCTGTAGTCCCCGGTCGCCCCCTGAGCACGATGTCCGAAGCATTCTCTTACTACCCATTGTGGAAAGCTCCTCAATTCTTGTGGTCTTGGGCAGGTTCTGCGCAGTGCAAGCTCCATGATGCACCCTGGCAGATTTAATTTGCACTCGGTTGAGTTCCACAGCACCCCTTCCGGCCACTGCACGTTGGTCTCAGTGCCAGGCATGCAGGGTTCATTCCAAGCTATTTGCGAACGAGGTTCATCGCGACACAGTGCCATAGCACTACTATAGAAGAGGCACACTGCACCATATCAGAATGCCACCACCTCCTTCCCCAAATGCAGTCCCAGCTGTTGCATCTGCGTTGTTGGATAGCTAGCTGCTGAGTCATTTGAACAACTCGCACACGTTCCAAAGCCACCTACCCTGGTCGGAGTGAACAGAAGAGCAAAGCCAAGAGCGCAACGCACCGAGGTGCGTGCTGTCGACAAACGTTGATGTCTACGAGTCTGGCCCTCAGACCAGGTGAGCTAAATGAGCTGACCATTTTGCTGATCCGACTGCAATAGTGGCCAAGGCTCCCCATCCCCAAACCAGGTCGCCCTCCCAAATCTGGAACATGACTGCGTCCCAGGCGGTTGTGGTGCCTGTATGAAATGCCCAGATCTTACACATCACTCAGAGAAGTGTCGCTGTTCAACTGGTGGAGGTACGTGACGTGGGACCAGTCGGATTTTGCACCCAGTCTTGCTGTCACTAGCTTCACGGACTTCAGAAGGTTTAACGTGCCCTGCTGGATGTTGCTGGGGTCCTGAGTAAAACTGAAGCCCTGCAAGATGTGTCGAACACGTGTGTTCGTAGCGGTGAACATTCGAGTAGAGACGTAAACGTTGGGAGAGGTTTCACCGGTCAAAATTCAAAAACCAGGCGGATGCCTAGATCGCGTATAGAGCTTTGGCAATTAGAGTCAGCACGTTGGTTTCGACCTTGCTGACCCAAGCTGACGGATTGATCATGGGTGATCGAGGAATTGCCAGTCAAGCGATGGATCGGGAGTCGGGAAGGAGGGATGAGGCCTCAAGGCCATCACCTGCTTGGTCCGCCCAATGATTTGAGAGTGTTCGATTATTCTTTCTGTTTTGAATGCAGGCGGAAAGAGGTTCTATTAAGAACAAGCATCAACCTGCACATGGGTTTGCATTGGGACATGGTCAGTCGGTGAGACTCCATCGAGAGCACACAGTCCATCATTGCAGCTGTGGAGTACTCGGCCCGGAGAGGCCGAGAGGTCCGAGTTGCGCTTAGAGTCTACACGCCTATAAGGCGATAGGCTCTGGGTGTCGAGGTGCACTTGCGAGTCCGAATGCCTCCGCATCCCGACGAAAGTTGCCTGCGGAATGGCTGCGATAGCTGATAGCTTCAGGCATACTGGCAACACAGGCCTCACCCCTGGCCACAGAGAAGCCGTCCATGCCTTCGAAATCCGGGTCTGACGTACTGTGGTGGACGTGGCTGAAGACATACTGCCCCACAAAGGTTCTCCAGATCACCTTGGCATCCACCATGTCAGCCTTGATGCATGGACTTCCGCAGCAAATTGCACGTGCATTTTGCCGACTCTCTAGCAGAGTTGTCCTGTTGCACGTCTTGTCATTGTTCGGTAAACAGTCTGAGCTTGCGACAGCCAGCCTCTCAGGTTTTAAGGTTCCCTGTGCAATACTTACCCAGCACGGCACATGTAACAGCTCGTTAGCCACACAACCACGACAACATGGTTGCCAGGCATCGTCGTCTCTCGTCGACGAGCATAAAACCCGTGATGAATAGCATCTAATGATATTTTGTGTGCTTTCTCGCAAAACTCTATCAGGTCCACAGCAGCCGACCTGGGCCTGGAGGCTCCGCGCTTCAGATTGCCGTCAGATGGCTTGTCTTGTGTGATTGGACGCGTTGCTCAAAGATGTGATGCGACGCCGCGGGGCTAGTGTAGTGAAGCATGACCTGATCAGAAGGTCTGTTCCTTTTGGAAGCCACGGGCTAACCTGAGTACTGCCCTAATGTTGAGCATTGGGAAAGTCTCCGTCAGAGGTAGGAAAACTCGGGTGAGAGTTCCAGGCCGGTTTCAAGGCCAAAAAACTGTTCGAAGCAAGTCAAAGGCTCAGTGGAGCGAGGAAGGCAGATGTAGGTTCAAGCAGATACAGCAAGCAGTTCAGATCTGTTGAGCCAGGTATTTTTGAGTAGCCTGGGATGTGGATCGAATTTTCAAGCCTGGCCTAAAGCAAAGCCTCAGACAGAAATCTCACTGATTCCAATTCGGCTGCAGGCTGCAGGCATCGATGTTTCGTTTGTGAGCACTCACGCGCGTGTCGCCTACGAATCCCCGTACAACAGGATGCCTATTCTAAGAGTGTTGCGTGCTTCGTGCCTCACAATCATGCTGCGAGGGGCATCTTCTCAGGCAGTTATCGGGTTCGGCATCCCAAGGCATGAACCTCTCCAACAAATGCTAAGAGCATCGATCAAAACCTCGAAGACCTGATGGACAAAAGCTGAGTGTGTGCAGTCTAACTCAGCCTGAAGAGCCTAAAGCCCGAATCGAACTTCCAAGTCACAGGGGCCTGATACCAAAGCATTTGGAGGAATGTCTCACCCTTGCTGTCTGACCAGGTGAATACCACCCAGAAGCCCAAGGCGGCTTTAGGGCTTTGAGGGTTTAGAGTGGCTCAGGGCGGGAACGTCAGCAACCCTTTCGCAGCAAGAAGCACAATCTGACATTCAAGTGCATCAGAGGGTCAGAAGGACCTTTGTGGGATGTTGGGTACTCTAAGGGGCTTGTTGCCTGAGTTGCTACTCACCCAAAACTCTTGGGTAAAGAAGAAGCATAGAGAAGCTGAGGCGACCAAGTCCCAAAAAGAGCCTCCGCAGGGGCGAAGTGCCTGGTGCCTGGACGAAGCATTCCTGACTGCCTGCGCGAAGCCCGTGGACTGCTCTCCTGCTTTCCATACTTGGGAGTTGTTTTTTCTGCACCGTTTTGGGTTCTTCGAACGTTTCGAGTTCTGAAGAAGATGATAGGAGATGCTTCAGTGGGCGCATTTTTTGCACAGTTCTTCACAGTCAAAAAAAAAGGTTGTGGCCTTTGCCCAAGGCCCCAAAGGGTCTGAGGAGGCTTCAGTTTGCAAGCTTTGCAAGCTGTCTTCGACTAAATTCAGACAGCGTCGCTAGTAGCGGCAGTTGAAGTTCATCGACAGCTCTGTTGTGCAGGACTCTCGCTCTGCTCGCTGTGGTCCCGCTGCAGCCTCCTCCTCACGTGACGAGGAGGTTCATCCGCACGTACTCAGAGTCTCCAGAAGGGCGAGATGCAGATGTAGTTGGGTCGAAGATGCTGTTGGGTCTTCTGTGGAAGTGCATGGCCATCCTCTGATCCCTGCCTTGAAAAGATCTTGACATGCCTACCGAGGTACTCTTGGTACAGCCGCAAAATCGCAGATCCCAGCTCTGCGTTCCTCTAGCACACTTACTAACGTTGAACTTCCCTTGGTCTTCCTTGTAGGCCTTGCGGCGGCAGATCGAGAACTCCAAGGGCTTCAATCAGATTGACACCGCCGCCGTGGTCCTGGAGTCATATGTCCTTGGTTTTGCGTTGAGGTTGCCTGTAGGGCTGTACTCGTAGGGTTTTCTAGACTCAGTCATGTGGGAATTTCCATATGTACATGTGTAAGCAGTCTTCCTTAATTCGTTCTTAAATGGCTCTGACCATGTCGCAGGTGCTGAAATTTGATTGGGTTTAAGTTGTGGACACCGGGGCCGCGCGTGGCAAAGGGTGACTCTGGCACCCCTATAGGATTCCTGCTCGAAATGCGAGGTGGAGATGGCACGCCTGCAAGCTTTGACAAAGTTTCGGGACCTGCTGCTCGTGACATGTCGTGACAGGTTGTAAGGAAGGACTTCTCTGACACTTGCTCGGTCTGCACGATGTGCTGTTAGGCACTGTTTGAAGTGCCTTTGAGCACCATCCCTGTTGGTACTAGTGGTATTGGACCCCGTCAGTGAAGTCGTGCTCCGGGAGCGCAACTGGCATTCTTAGACCCCCTCGCCCTGATTACGAATCATGAGAAGCTCAACGGTTTTCAGGACCGGCTGCTCGGCGGCGGCTGGAGCACGACCGGCATTGGGAAGCAGTACCAAGATGCCGGCATCTCAAATGTGGAGGGTGTTCAGCGACCGGCCACTTCATCAATGTAAGATGAAGTCCAGATCACAGCGACGATGCTTTGCACAGGTCAGTTTGATTTCGGGTAAAACAAAGAAGGACGTTTTGCGTTTTGTTGCGTAGCCTAACTGAGGATCCAAGGCTTGAGGCAGAGAGTCTAGCACCTAGGGCTGTGGCCGTAGAGTGTTTTCTCATTCCTCTCACCATCTGCAAAAGAAGGGTTTCACACACAATGGGTGCCTGCGAGACTCGCCCTGAGGCCATGAGCGTCCCTAAACCGAAGCATTACCCAACTCTGAAAGGTCGAAGCTGTAAAGCTATAAGTCCAGAGTCATGACTTTCGCAGGTCATCGGAGACCTTTGCGTCCGTGTCGGTGTCCACCAGCCAATGCCCACATCGAGGCCGGGCTCCGCATGCCGGACTGCATCCTTTTTGGCGAACGAATGATGCAGGGAAGTGTGGGTTGACATGTCAAGCGTCTGCCGACCCTCAAGATGCTACCAGGCCGAAGAATTCGATGCAGACAGTTCCGTTCTCGCAGATGTTGAACAACGTGAAGCAAGCCGTGATCTCAGAAGCAGAGACTGAGATGCCCAATGGCAATAGCAGCAGCGGGTGCATGAAAGGTTCCGCCCCCAAGCGGCTAGGGGGATGCAATACAGGATCCCGTTGTATTTGTAGGATTGAGTGTGACACATCAAGAACGTGCATGTGCTAGAATTCCTCTGATGAATGAACGCCGCTGGCCGCGACAGGTGTCCGGCAAAGACTGCATGTTGTATCTTTGACAGCCGCGGTGATAAGACCCCGCCCGCCCCCAAAAAACTTGGTACTTCATCGACTGGAGCAGATGCGCAAGTTTCTTTCGAGAGTGGTGAATTGGCGCCGCTTTGCAGGAACTTACACCGCGGACTGGCTTTCGACAACATTGGGGGAAGATCACGACGCTCTGAGAAGGCAAAATTTAAGCTCAGGGCTGATTTGGGTTTGTAATGGTTTGTATGCAAAGCCATGATCGCATTTTTTCTTGCAAAGGAGATTTGCTTCCTGAACAGGGTGATGTAGAAGAGCTTGGGTTGAGCGTGCTCAATAGAGGTCTCTTCAAGCTATCGCTAAAAAGATAATGAACGAAAACACTTGTTTGTCTAAAAACGATCTCATGGCAAATCTGATATTGTAGATAGAAGCCCATTGAATGAAGAATCGTTTAGAGGGACCTGAAAGGGGTTTTTATTGAAGAATAATTGCGGGGGTTTATAATATTTTTCTGTTTTTGGCTTTATTATATTATGGAATTAAGGGGAATATATTTCTCCAAAAAAAATTGTGCCCCACCCTCGGTGTGGGGTTATTAGATTTACAACTCAACACTTCTCTTCGCTCGATCTACTTTTCGCTCTTTCTTGGAGTGCCCAACTTTAAAGTGTGCTTGAAGTGTCTAACTCTAGAGAATCTATTTGGAATGTCTAATCTTGGATTCTTTTTCGGAGTGTCCCGCCTTAAAAATTCTTTGGAGTATCGAATCTTAGGTCTTCGGAATTACGCAATCTTAGAATTTTCTTATATCTTCTTAATTTATGGACTTTCTTTCTGGGAAGCTATGGGTTCGGCATCGATTTATAGTTTTTTCTTTTATATCGTATTAATTTGTAATTATTATTAAGGGAGGTTATCTTGATGGTAGAGAAATATTTTGTTTTTAATTAGAGGAGGTGGTGGATATATTATTTAATTGTGGTTCGTTTTATTTGGATTTCGGTTGGGGGTTATAATTTGATTCTGGAGTTTTTTCAAATGGAACTCGATATAAGATATAAATGGTTTCTTTATTCTAAAAAACTCATAGAATTCTATAGAGAAACCAAAAGAATGAAATATATCTATTCCTACCCATCTTAGAAAGACTAGAGCTGACCCGCTGCTTCCAGCAGCGGCGCGCACGACGACGACGACGGCGCACGACGATACGTGCTTTGCTGCATAGAGCCTGCTTGACCATGACAAGCGCTCGGTTTCATACAACAAGAACACGGGTATCCATCAACAAAGCTTCCAATATAAGAAACATAAGAAGGCCATATCCGTTCTCTATGTGCTGTGCTACGTAGAGCTTGCTTGACCATGACAGATACTTTGTTTCATCTGGCAAAAGCACGGGCATTCAAGATAAGAAGACTGGCTATACTACGTAAAGATGGGTTGATCATGATACACGCTCTATTTCATAGACACGGGCATCCAAGATAAGAAGGATTCATCCATTTCCTAAATTTCATTCTGTTCTGCACGATCTTCGTGGATTTTTGAAAGCCTCGAGCATCTATAATTGGTGCTTTTGGACGTAAATATCGCTCGCACCTAAGACGAAACTTACAATATAAACGACTAACGAAAATTTCCTGAAAATTTTGGGTGTATAAAAATAATGAAACAAATTTTCCAGAAATTTAGAGATCGAAGTTTCGGGCTATCCAGAACCAGAAATTTCCGTAAAATTTTAGAACTGGAGCACTCCGACGTATAACATGCCGCATAAAATTGAATTGACCGTAGCGTTTTACAGAGTCGACGTACGACGCACGACGCAAGACAACGACGACGATGCGCGACGACGCCGACGACGACGCGCGCGACGACGACGACGCGTCACGACGACACGCGACGACGACTTCGCACGACGACGACGACGCACACGACGCACGACGCGCGAGACGTACGACGCCCGAAGCACGACGCACGACGACGACGACGCCCGTCGACGACGACGACGACACCCGACGCCGACGCCCGACGAAAGACGCCCGACGCCCGACGCCCGCGTCGCAAGACGCACGACCCACGACGCGCGACGACGACGCCCGACGACGACGACACCCGACGACGACCACGACGACGACGACGACGACGACGACGACGAGGAACGACGCACGACGCACGACGCACGACGCACGACGCACGACGCACGACGCACGACGCACGACGCACGACGCACGACGCACGACCCACGACGCACGATGCACGACGCACGACGGACGACGCACGACGACGACGACGACGACGACGACGACGACGACGACGACGACGACGACGACGACGACGACGACGACGACGACGACGACGACGACGACGACGACGACCGACGACGACGGACGACGACGAACGACGACGAACGACGACGAACGACGACGAACGACGACGAACGACGACGAACGACGACGAACGACGACGAACGACGACGAACGACGACGAACGACGACGACGACGACGAACGACGACGAACGACGACGACGACGACGAACGACGACGAACGACGACGAACGACGACGCACGACGACGAACGACGACGAACGACGACGAACGACGACGAACGACGACGAACGACGACGAACGACGACGAACGACGACGAACGACGACGAACGACGACGAACGACGACGAACGACGACGAACGACGACGAACGACGACGAACGACGACGAACGACGACGAACGACGACGAACGACGACGAACGACGACGGACGACGACGAACGACGACGAACGACGACGAACGACGACGAACGACGACGAACGACGACGAACGACGACGAACGACGACGAACGACGACGAACGACGACCGACGACGACCGACGACGACCGACGACGACCGACGACGACCGACGACGACCGACGACGACCGACGACGACCGACGACGACCGACGACGACCGACGACGACCGACGACGACCGACGACGAC